>CM062819.1:206090757-206408425 GCA_031772625.1 Pinus tabuliformis
CCAAAATTGTACAGAGCTATCCTACTAGCCCTTCCTCCCCACTCTACATCCATCTTAGGAATTGTACAGAGGTGTCCTGCCCTGCCCTTATTCCCTGCTCTTCAACCATCCTAGGAATTGTGCATAGTTTTCCTGTCCTACCCTTCTTTCCCACTCTACAACCAGGCCAGGAATTGCGCAGAGTTGTCCTCCCCTCCCAACCCTTCTTTCCCACTCTGCAACCATCACAGAAATTGAACGGATTTGTCCTGACCTGCCCGTCTTCCCCACTTTGCAACCAGCTCAGGAATTGCATAGAATTGTCTGAGCCCATACTGTCTACCAGGATTTATCAATTTTGACCAGCAGCTCCCGCAACTCGATCTTGTGCTCCTCTAGAAAATTGTGCAAATTTTTATGCTAGTGCCTCCTACTACCCGCACTGTCTTCCCCATAGAAATTGTGAAAATCCAAGTTGGATGGCCTGCACAGTGTTACACTTGAAAACTGCACAGATTGGCCCAATAGCTCCCCAACACCCTGCCTGGTCTTCCTCCCGAAAACTGCGCAATTTTGCTTCCCAGCTGGGATTTCCCCACAGCTGTCACTGTTGTCTCGCATCGCAAAAATATGTCTCCTTGTGATATCTTCACAGTTTTTCCTAATGGTTCTCCAGAGCCTTGCATCCTGACCTGAGTTGTGCTCTGTGCAGTTTTAGTGCGTTGTCCCTCTCCTCGTCACTTGCATCGAAAAGGAAAACAATGCATCATGATAGACTATGAGATTTTTGGATTTGACATCGTCTCATCATGAATGATTATAGGAACAAGTACATTGATGAAACATGGCACGACAATGAACGAGATGGAAAATAGCCGCATGTTAGAAGAATTTCTCGCGGTTGAACAAACACATTAAGCAAATAGAGAAAGCGAGTGAAAGGGACACATTCACATGCATCATCAAGAAAAGACCAAGACCATCAAAGACCCCCCACACTTTTTCAAATGGAGGTAAAGACATATTACACCAATAGCATACCATCACTCAGCAACACAACAGCTCGACACAAACACCACAGTCAACCAGTACATGTCAGCAGTGTCATGTCGAGTTGTGTCACGAGTTGTCTCAGCCACATCACTGCTATGGGCCATACTTATAATCAATGTAATGTAAAGTGGAAGTCAAAGAGACCCACATGTGAAGTCGAAAAGTCATGTAAAGTCAAAATTCATAGGAAGTCAAATAGTCATGATCGAAGTCGAAGAGTCACTAGACTCAGTTATACCCCCTTGGCTATATATACCCCCTCGTTGTATGAGCAGAGGACTTTTCACCTTGGCTCCTCCCACATAGCCTTGAGAGTCTGTAGTCTATTCTTTGAGGAGCGAGAAGTGGCTCTAATGTCCCACTACTGGGGCTAGTGATGTATGGTGTACATATGTGTCTTGGATCTTTTGCTTAATTCAGAAGCCTGTCTTAGGCCAACATGTTTTCACACATGTTTTGTATCCATTTGTAAGACTATTATTTAAATATTTGTAATGCATGTTTTCTTAACCTGTACTAAGATAGTTGAACTACTTTGATTATTTTAGTACTCATATTGTTGAAGATGTGTTGTATTATTTGTCACTGTTGTCCCGTCTGTGTGGAGTACTCCACTCGACATTGGATAGACCATCTTTATGTTTTCTCAGTTTTAACAACTGTCAACCCCCTGTGTGTAATACTCTGCTAGATGGTGTATGTGTTCTCACTTGAACTTTGGTTTTCATGACCGCTGCTTTTGTTGTGGACTATTCTGCTGGATGCTTGACAGACCCTTGTTGTTCATGTGTGTTTCTTCTTGGGTTGGGAATATTCCCTCTCATCAAGAGGCTCAGTTTACCTCCCCTCTTTGACAGTAAGAGAACCTAGACACGGAGTTACATTAAGCACTCACTAAGCATACTCACCTTGCTTTCTTGAAGTTATAATCATAACACTCTCATGTGCTGAACAACAAGAGCTAAGGAAAATGTTTAAGGTAATGGCAACCAAGCCATCGTACTGGATGGGACTCCTACACCAAATGGTGTGAGGCCTAGTTGGGGCTTCATAATGGGCAGATCCCATTTGTTCGCGGTTCCATTACTGTCAACACTATGAATTTGTAACTTTGTCAATAGATTAAAAAAAAACCTCGATTAGTAAGAATAAAAGGTACCAGTTAGAACTTTCCCATAATGTAAGATACATATAATATAGGGTGCTTTGATGTTAATTTGAAAAGGTGTTTCATTCCAAAAATGTGGTGGGTTGTGTCTTAGCTTCATGGTCAAGGAAGAACTTAACATTCTCACATGTCTAATAATCTATGAACCTAGTGGTAGCTAGGAAATAACTGCAAAATCATCAAATTAGAGGACAAACCCTTCAAAATAACATCACATACTAAGATGCCACCCATGGCTATGGGTATGTCTAGGGAGGGGCATGCATGGAGGGCCTTTGCTCTCTTCAATCTTGTTCATAGTGATTTTATGGGGCCATTTCTAGATCCCTCCATATGAAAATCCAGATGGGTACTCATATTCATAGATGATTGCACGAGATATACATGGGTGTACTTTCTAAAACTCAAATTTGAAGTGTTTGAACATCTGAATACTTTCAAAGCGGATGTAGAGAAGTGGTTTGGAAAGATGAGCAATATAGCCAGTATAGATAATGGGGGTTTATGTCAAAAAGGATGTCCAACATTTTTGTAATGAAGCAACGGTACAGTTGCAACAAATAGTTCCTTACACTTTGCAATAGAATGGGGTAGCTAAAAGGAAGAACAAATCTTTGAAAGAGATGGTTAGTTGCATGTTGCATGCAAGGTCCCTTCCTTCCAGATTATGGATTGAAGTAATCAATTGTTCTTCATACATACAAAACAAATGTGCTCACAAATCTATTATAGGAAAAACTCCTTTTAAAGCATGGGGTGGCATGCAATGAGAAGTTACACATTTTTGCATTTTCAAAATTTCATGCATGGGCCCACAATGCTTCAAAAAAGGAATGATTTGGAACCTCAACGCAAAGAGTGCATCTTTGTTAGATACCCAAATGGTATAAAGTGATGCAAACTGCTAGATCTTTTGAGAATTAATCACTTCATTGAGAGGAGTGTCTATTTTGAAGAAAGTCCCTTGCGTGCATCTAAATAACAATATGCAAAAAAAATTGTGCTTCCTCCTATAACAAATCTAAGAGATGAGACATCCTGTCATTTAGATCAAATTTCCTATTTGAGTTTGGAAGTTGATTCAAAAGCTCATGAGCGTGCATGTGAAGATTTTGATTCTTGACCACTTTCAACACAAAAGCGACGCCTCATGAGTGATCTCTTGAATAATCTTACCACAATATCTTAATATGAAGAAGTGTCTCATGCACTCACAACTACAAAACCAATTATGTCCATGTATTAGTATGTGGTTCTAACATCCGACCCTCAAACAAATGAACAAGTTGTAGGGAATCCTTTTTGGGAAGCAACAATGGATGTGGAGTACAACTCCATTAAGAATCAAACCTTCTTATTATTACCAAGAGGGAACTCCATAAGTTCATGATTGAGTTTTACAAATCTCCACTTATGTGAGATAGTTAATTGATGAATGCATGGCCACTTAACTAAGACTAGGTATTAGTTTTCTTCATTGCATGGCCACTTAAGTAAGACTAGGTGTTAGTTTTCTTCATTGCATAGTCACATCTTTCAATTACTATTAGTTTTAAGATATATGACATTAAATTGTATTCTTTCCTAATTCTCTTTTCTCTTTTGTGTACATGAATAGAAATTCAATTTTTTTAAAACCAATTTTCTTTCTTCTTTCCTTAAATTTTTGTCTAAATCCAACAGATAACAAATTTCTTATCCAATTGTACTGTGGTGCGATGCCATTAGTAGGAGAGAATTTGACTGCGCAAAAGTACGAATCAAGCTCTGATTGGGGAGTCAATTCGTTACACGAGGGCGGTATGATCTGGCAGGATGATTCTTTCGCAGTTGTGCTTGCATTTTTATTGAGTAGAATAGCGAAGAGCCTCTTAAAAACACTAAGATCAAAAAGGGTAACTTCATCAGAAATTGGGCAGACCTCCAGTTCAGCTCCCGCCAAACCATCTGCATGAGAAGTCGACGGGGGTGAACGTTAGTAGAGCAGAGAGCTTTCCATAGTAAATTGAAGACTTTTGTAATGGTTGACATGTCCACTGGATCACTCGCATCGTTTCGAATTGGAGCAACTGTTGACATGTCCGCGGCTGGATAAGGAGCATCGTTTTCTGCCGAAGTCAAATTGGGTTTCTATTGTTCGAGAAGGATGATAGCCGTGTACAGCACTTCCAGGTGTGACGTCTCTGGTTTATATGGCAAACCAGTTTATAGGCGGATTGTTGGATCTAAATGATTAGATTTGTTACGGGATCCAACCAAGCTCATATACAGCCGCTGTTCATTAACTGCTGCCCAATACTGCAGATAATGGTTGCTCATCCGGTATTTGATAAGATTTAAGATTTTTTTAGGTTTGATTACATTGATTAATTAACTAATTAACATTCAAATAAAAAGCTGACTCACAATATTTCAATGATAATTGACAAATTAGGAAAATGGACTTGGTGATTATTTCTTTTAAAGTTATTAGAAAATTATTGAAAATAAATATCAATCTATAATAAATAACAAAATAGTTATTTCATAATATATCGAGATTAATTAATTATAATTTAAATTTAAATAGTAAGTATTATTATTTTTGTTTATAAAAAAATATTAATATGTTAGTTAATATATACCTATTAAATGGAAAATACATAATAAGATTTTTAATTATGGAAATTTAATTTAATTTTATTATGGAGATTCTTAATCTATAAATAAATATTGTTAAAATATTATTGGTCCATACCATGACTTATTAATAGGGAATGCCTAAACAACCATAACATGTTTCATTTGACACTTATTTATATGATATATTTTTAATTAATTGATTTAAATAAAAGAGAAAAAATATCATAAATATTTTGGAAATAAAGCTCATCATTTGATTAATGACTAGTACTAAAAATATTCTAAAATATTCCATGGTAGCTAAATCCCTCCATCCACTTAATAATAATTGATAATTAAATTAAAACTTTAAAGCCCTATTCCAAAATAGGCACACACATAATTGAATAAAATTAATATTGTATCCATTTTTATTTTATTATTTTTTGAAAGAAAAAAAACATATCAGAAACATGTTGTTAAATCAATATATCATTGACTATTATCATGCAATGTATGGTTATTCATCATCCTTAGGAAGCTAATGTGGGACAACTAGTGAGTAATCTCACTATGCACTTAGTTAATGATTGACTTACTACCTTTTTATTTATTTTTTTAAATGTTATACTAGTAATTGCACCACATGTTGCAAAAGAAACGCCGTAAGGCAATAGTGTAGGAAAGAGTAGCATCAATCCCTTACTCTTCCATGATGACAATGAAAGTGTCACCTGCAACATCTGGATGAAAAATCATGGATGTGGTTATACTCAAAACCAATTCAACAATTTGAAACATTGTGAAAGCATACAAAAGATTAAGAACTTTGTTTCTTTGTTGTATAATTCAAATATAAAGAAAAAGAGAAAAATACAAAAAACTAGTAAATTGAAACCATAATGCATATGGGCTAACATTATTTCAGTCTGCACCATGTCATCCTACAGTTGGAATCTGAGTGTTTTGCAGGATTTTGTTTTCCATCCTAAATTGAGGGCTTACCCTCTAGGGCTTCCTACTGATACTTGTCCACAGTGTGCTCAGATTGAATATTGTGTAGGAGTGCCTAGACTTCATAACCCTTCGAGAATGAAAGGTTCCTTCACTTTTCAGTGGCCTAATTATGGATCATAACTAGAGGAATACCCAGACTTCATGATATTGCAAGAAAGAAAGGTTCCCTTACTTTTCACTGACCTAATTGTGTATCATTGTTTCATAGTTTGGCTATGTTGTTCTCATTGGAATGCAAAAAAACTATGATATTGGTACTTCCCTATTTTTTGGGAAGGAAACATGTTCAATGTAGCCTTTGGTTAAGGAAATAGGTCCATAGATTAAAAAAACTTGTTATATGTCGATATGCAACAAATTGGTAATTATATCATCTTTGAGGAAATCTCAAGTTTGTTAATGAAATATATTGAATATTTTTATAATGTTCATAATATTCAAAGAGATTAAAAAAATTCTAATCACGAGCTAAAACTTTAACTAAAGTATACATGCCTTGACCTTTTTTACTATCAACCTTTCTTCTAAGAAAACATAAAATGGAAATGTGCCAACTTCTTCATCTCTTGCTTCACGATTGGAGACAACGAAAGTTTAGAAGAATTTAACAAAACTCATCTACCTCCTCAAATTTTTTGTTATAACATAGAAAAATCAGGAGGAGGCTTGAAGTGGCTAGGTTGTTGGTTCAAGTAGTGAAGCCATTAGATGAAATGGAAAAACTAAACCCAACCATTCCAAGGAAGCCACTCTTCTATCCTAGGAAATTCAATAGGCCTATAAAAAAATGGTATACAAAACAAAGACCATGCTAAATCATTTGTCATCAAACTTATATAATCTAATGTTGGACAAGGCTCTACCATTATGCCTAATTATGGAAGTCCATCTCACAATCAAATTCCTCCCAGTGATCAATCAACTTTGACATCTCTTGTCAGAACAAGAGTGGTTTCATATGAGAAATTAGAGATTGATAAGCCCTATGGAATGTGAGCTATAAAATCATTTTTTTTCATAGTTCAATTAGGTTATTTCCCTCCATGGGGAAGACATATTTTGAGAGAAAATTGTTTTTTTGTAAAGGGGAGAATATTTGGATAAAATTCTGATTGTAACAATGTTTCCAATATATAAAATAAGCGAGTTGTGTTTGTCAGAGAACATAGTGGGACTTTCCTTTAGTGTTTGTAACTCCATTTGTACGTCAAAAGATGGTTTGATTTGGTGAAAAGGGATCCCAATCATAACAAAATTATTTAGAATTATATTATAATTATATAAAGTGTTACTCAATCAATAATTGAAATATGGTGTTTATAATTTTTTTGTATCATTGGGTACTAACTAAAAATGAATGAGAAGGTTGGTTGCTAAGCATTTTGTCCTGTTTATAAATTGGTGGAAACCTACTCCATAGAAGAACACATGATTAAGTTTTGTATCTATATATGCATGAAAGACTTGCATCCTAGATCTCTGGAAACCACTAGTCCATACCAACATATCGAAGTAATTTGAAAGAGATGTGGGTTCACTTCATAGTGTACCACTTCTGATGGTCTTCCTCTAATGCTTTTACATAGGGATGGTTGGTTAGTTAGCCCCAAATATTTACATGGTAAACATGACAGACTTTCATATGTTTGAGGCAAGAGTGCTTACTTGAGGGCACGATTACCCCCTTCCAATTCGTCTTTCTCTGAGAAAAGATCCCCTATTTTTATAGTTGGTTAATGGTACTTCCCCTTCATCTTCATCAAGGATTTCAGAAACAACTATGAGGATCCCAAAATTCAAGTTATCGAGACACCCTTCTACAATATGGAGCTAGAGAAATTTTTGGAGGAGAAGTCATACATTGGTATTAATGCAAGATAGAGAGCCACCTCCTCCTTGAATTTAAAATCATACTTTTGATCCTTCTCAGTGTAAAACTCATAATAAACTACATCCATGCGAATCACATCCTCGTGATTGAAACAACATGCGTCTTGAGAATTTATAACTAATCAACATTGCACCCAATAAAGGGTCAACACTATAAAATAATAAAACTTAAAAGAATGCAAAAGGAGGTAGCATAGGGAAGGGTATCATAGAAGAAAGAAGATGTGATATGTTATGTAATTAAATATTTAAATTATAGATAAGAATTACTTTATTTAAAATGAAATTTTAGGCTTGGGGAATTGTTTGGATAAATAAATTGGTTTCTTATATCCTAGGGTTAATATAGATAATATATAGAGTATATTCACTTAAGGACACAATGCCTTCAAACTTTGTAAATTCTCCATGGTTGCATTCTCTTTCAGCCATTGATATGGTTACTACCTCGACCTTTGTTTCATTGTCTCCAACCACCCAATGAGTTGTAATCTATTCCACTCTTACGACATATTCATTTC
Organism: Pinus tabuliformis; assembly: GCA_031772625.1. Lineage (NCBI taxonomy): Eukaryota > Viridiplantae > Streptophyta > Pinopsida > Pinales > Pinaceae > Pinus > Pinus tabuliformis. The sequence continues at coordinate 206,098,987 of CM062819.1, forward strand.
CCTCCTCTCCTTCAAAGTGCTTTTCAAATACTACAATAATGTTATTGTTGTCCTCTTCTTGACTTGCAAAAATAATAGGGTTTCTTCTTTTTCACTTATTTTTTCCAATAATCAAAATCCCCACTCAAAGAGGTAGTTCAAATCTAGCTTTAATGATGTGGTCATGTATCCTCTTCTTTTGCAACTGCATGAAGAATGCATGGCACATGCGAAGAGGAAAATTATGAATGTTAGTCCACTAACATGTAGCATTTGGCTAAAGCACGTCAATGCCTCATTGGAAAGCCCATTATGGGAGCATCCCCAATTGTTGCATTCCATGAGGGTTCATACTTTTTAGGGATGATTTCAAATAGTTGTAGAACATTATTTATCATTCCACAGTTTGCATATGAAGGATTACCTTTGTGAAAACTAAGGTTGATGATATGGGGTATGAAGTGGAAATATGAGTACCATGTACAAATAAAGCCAATATGTCATCTGTATAACATGCTGACATGGAAAAAGACAAAAGACCCTTGATTAAACTTTGAAAGGCTATAAAATTGTGACAAAAGTTCAAAATTTAGCAAGAATATTGTTGTTGGAAAGATTTCAATGAAAAAAATCTATATATGAGCTCAAAAGTAACCCTATAATGGTATTATTAGAGGAAAAAGAAAATTTTTAATATTCCACCTCCTTGATAACACTTAGGGGTTAGTTATGTAAACCATATTTTTTCCCTTTTTCTTGTATCTAGAAGAATCACCAATTGGGTTAGGGTCATGTTCACGTGGAATGGGGTAAATTCCAACCATTACCACTAAACCTTTGGGTGAACCTATGCATGCCCCAATAGGCAACCCATAAGGCTAGTGAGCAGGGATTTTGAGCCACATACTTCTCAAAGACTTCATATCACGACAATCACCAATCGAGTTGCCCCGAGGGAGGCCATAATTAACCATTTCGATATTGTCATTTTAATGCATTATTTTTATGTGTAATTTATAACATTAATTAGACTATTCAAATATGGATAAGCCTTATTTCTAATAAAATATATAGTGTATTTGATATGATAATACTAAATATGTAATATTGATGTACAAATTTGTGTTATGTTGTATGAATGTGTTTTCCATGAAAATTTGAAATTTGAAATTTTATTTTATAATTCATTCAAATTCTAAATTTCTTTAAAATGTCTAGTTAAAAGTAAACAAACTCTCTTTATATATTAAAAAACAATATAAAAAAATAGTATTAAATTATATTTTAATTTTTCTTTTTAATCAATAAACATATACATACACATAATTCAAGAGGTGTAAACTGATTGGTTTATGTGGGGTTTAGTTTTCACCAAGTCATTAGTTCAAATCTCATGGGGAGGGGTTGAGGATGGGTGCCACCTTTGGGGGAATTAAACTATCCCACGAGGCATCCAAGCTTGACCAAGCTTATACCAAAAATAAATGTTATAAGATTAAAATTTAACAGTTCTATTTTAATCATTAAAAAAACATACATGTATATTATAAAATATATATATTAAAATTATATTTTAATTAATTAATTTTTTTTAATGTAAATATACTTGATTATACAAAAAAATAAATATTATAAGATTAAAATTTAAAAATTGTATTTTAATCTCACACAAACATATATATATATATATATATGCTTGATTATACCAAAAAAAATTATAAAATTAAAATTTAAAAGTTCTATTTTAATCAGTAAACAAGAAGTTTAATTTCTTGTTTAATATACCCACACTTAATAATACATTTAATATCGGTAAAAACAACTCTCATTAATATACACACACTTAATAATACATTTAATAATGTTATAACTAACTCTAAGTATGACTTAATGTGTAATTTCTATCTTTCTTATTATGTAAACACATTATCACATAATGATATGCTTAAAGACACCCAAGTCAAACTTTCATCCAATAACGCGAAGCTTTTAAACATTATCACACTTTCCAATACTACTACTTTTATCACTAAAAAATTACTATCATACACTTCAAAACATACATCTATTACTTTTATTACTGGAAAGAAAATGATCATACACTTCAAAACATATATATTAATAAACCACATTTTCAAAACATCTCTCTCCAAAAAAAATTCATAACAGAGCATGTGACACTAGGTTTTCAAAAAGGTCCCAATCTCCATAACGTTTTTGTACACAATTCTATATACAACCATAATAAATCAACCACACTAAATCAGTCAAATCATTTTTTTCCCTTAATTTCATATCAAATCAAAATTTAATATAACGATAAATCATTCATTTACAAATGTTATTATTTTCTATGTTATTATTGTTAAAAATAATAAACCGTTTCCAATTTTCAAAATCACGTGACTTTCTGAATTTCAATATAATAATATCAAATGCTATTCATCTGAAACATACAAAGGAAGGTTCGACTTCTATAGAATGGTTTTTCAAGAGGGGAATTTCTGAAAGTTTGGCTTCGTGGAACTACATTTTGACGGATAATCTATAGCGCAACAACACTCCACAATATATGACTCTTGACGGATTTACAGAACATCATCATCTTTGACATAATCTATACTATCTAGAGTCCCACAAAATATAGTCTCTTTTATGACGCAAATGTCAAAACAAACTTTACTTTAATGAAGTTCATGAATACTTATAAGCAAAACCAGTGAACTTGACAATTTGTTGAAAATATGAATCGCAAATTTGAAAGAGTAAATTTATCAAAGATAAATGTGAAGCAATTTAATAAATTATAAATATCACTAAATTCTTCTCTCAGGTTAGCAGAAATGCGACAAACACACTGCAAGTTCATTATTTTTTGAAATACGTTGAGTAAATCCTAAGCACAAATAAATTCGAACCTTTGTTCAATATTCTACACATCGTTCGCATGTACCCATAGAAGCCAATTGTGAGCAAGGATTGTTAATTCAAGGAGTTAAAAATGATTATGATATAAGGGCATGGGTTTTCTGCAGAATTAGGTACAATTTGATCACAGAGACAACGAACTTTCTCTTATGGAAAATGAACCTTCTTTACAAAACTAAAACCATTCTCGTCAGATACGATTTTGATAACTCGAAAGAGAGAGACCTCTGAACCCTTTCTTGAGGCTTGATCAATAACTCAGTAACTCACGTTGAATGGGCTTGGGGATTGGTTACTGTTGGTCACTGTTTGAGCTAGTGAACACAATGTCTCATGTGGAACCAATTCTATAGGTCTTTCATATACTGAACTCATCAATATGCTTGGTTTTGTTGAAAATATAATTTCAACTGTGCAACAGTTGAGCAGTGCAGTAGCATGGAAACATCGTCGACGAGAGATCGCCGCATCGGCGAAGTCGCAGTGGAGGACTTACAAAGAGGTATTTATATGTTGTGATGAGCGATCGCAGATATCGCATCGGCGTATCGCTATTGGCATCCACAATGTGGCGGAGCCTTTTCACATATATAGTCGCGATCCGCTGAGCGAGACCTCACGGGTGTTTAACATTTTGTTTCATATTATTTAAGTTCTGCAGCAGCCCTTTTTCCCTTGTTTTAATGTTTTTCAGGCATATGTTATAATATATTGCATCGGCATTTCGCTATCCGCGAAATCAAAGGAGCGAGACTTTTGTATAAGCCATGCATCCAACCCGATGGATCGGACCCGATAGCTTTATGATTGGGTTTTCATAAATTTTCAAGTCCGCGCGCTCAGGCCATTTTCAATGTATTTTATGCATTTTCGTTATATAACGAAATATGAGGAAAAGCAAAGGATCGGTGGTATTTGCCTAGATCGCCATCGGCATATCGCAATCGGGGAAACCAAGGGTGCACAACTTTTTCATATGTGTGCGTTATTCGATGAATCCGAGACCCGATAGAGAAGATATTGCATCAATGGACCTTTGATATTTAAAAGTGTTAAAGCGGGCAATATTTATAATGGCGCGGAACTAGTTAAAGCAAGCATGGAGCAGTACAGCGCAGCAGGCAGCTCCATTCAATTCAGAGTATGGTCGAGAAGGAAGCAGGTTGCGGTCCAACTCTTTCACATTGAATTTTCAGCTCTCAGCCAAGGACGAGAAGGACAACGTCGAGCAGTTCACAGCATGGGAGTCCATTTTTGTTCATTAAATCATTCAAATTTTGTATGTAGGTTGTTCAGTGTGTAGTAGTCTGTAGAGTGAGTGAGAGACAAGGTAGAAGCGCAGCAGCACATGTGAATGATAGGTTGTTGTTGTTGAACATCAAATGTAATACGCACCAGCATAGTATGTAATGGGAAAGGAATGAATAGAGTAGCACTGCATATGTTCTTTAGGTGAATCCCTCTCAGTGAAAGAGGATGAATTTTGTATCAGGAATTTTATATTAATGAATACAATTTTTTTTTATGGATGTGTAATACTCCGTTCTCAGAAATAATTTTAAAAGCTTCCCTGTGCTAAGATCATGGAGCGAAGCTTCCCTGTGCTAAGATCATGGAGCGAAACAGAGCATTGTCTCTGTGTGCAGTTTATGATGTTTTTGGGATTTCAACAGAAAAATCCCCAACAGTTGTATCAAAGCTAGGTTTGGGCTCTTTGAAGGTGTCAAAGAAGCTGAAGGAAGGTTTCTTGCTGAAGCAACTTCTCCAGCAGTGTGAAGACTCAGCAAAAGAATCAAGTTAAGAATGCAAGGAATGGCCAGCACAAGCACTAGCATGGGTATGTTTAATACCCATCTCCCACCGTTTAATGGGAAAAACTATGACCACTGGGCAATAACCATGAGAGCCCTGTTTGCCTCACAAGATTTATGGGAATTAGTTGAGGATGGTTTTGAAGAACCAATAGATGAAAATGAGTTTAATGGATTAACTCAGGCACAGAAGGATCTGTTGAAGAGCAATAGGAAGAAGGACTCAAAATCCTTTGTATTTTCATATCAAGCAGTGGACCAGAGTGTGTTTCCAAGGATAGCAGCAGCTAAGACATCCAAAGAAGCATGGCAAACTCTCAAGACAGCCTATCAAGGCATGGAGAAAGTGAAGACAACAAGACTACAGTTGCTGAGGAAAGATTTTGAGAACCTGTGCATGAAAGAGTCAGTTAATATTGACTCATTCTTCACACAAGTAATTGGTCTGGTCACACAGATAAGGACTCATGGAGAGACTCTTGAATGAAGGAGGATTATGGACAAAATATTGAGAGTCTTACCCTCAAGGTTCCATGTGATTGTCACCACCATAGAAGAGACAAAGGATCTCTCAAACTTTTCAGTTGATGAACTTCATGCATCACTGATAACACATGAGCAGAGGTTCAGTAGAAATGAAAAATCATCTCTAGAGCAATCCTTCATGACCCAGATGTCCTTTGGAAGAGGAAGAGGTCAAGGCAGAGGAAACAAGAGAGGAAGAGGCAGCAGCCAAAACAGAGGTGGAAGGAACAGTCCAGCAAATGCTCAAGGAAGAGGCAGTAATCCAAATCAAAACCAAGGCCAAGGCAGCAGCCAACAAAGTGGAAAACATCATGCTCAAGGACAAAGGTATGAAAAATCCAATGTCCAATGTTATTACTATAAAAAATATGGGCATTATGCCAATGAATGTAGGAATAAGCAACATGATATGAGTAATAGATCTAATGCAAATATCACTAGAGAAAACATCAGCCAAGATAATGTGTTGTTAGCTTGTAATATGGCTCAAACAAACAGTGAAGATATATGGTTTCTAGACTCCGGTTGGAGCAACCATATGACAGGAAACATAGCTTTGTTTTCTGCTTTAGATCAAAGTGTGAAGTCATAAGTCACACTTGGGACTGATAGCAAAATTTCTGTTATGGGTAAAGGAGAAGTTAAAATATTTACAAAGAAGGGTGAAAAGAAAACCATAGCAGATGTCTATTATGTTCCTGGAAGGAGATGTAACTTCTTAAGTACTGGACAGCTTGTTCAAAAAGGTTACAATGTTTTCTTTGAGAATGATGTATGCACCATCATGGATAGAGCACCCAGCAAGCGATGCATTGCTGAAGTAAAAATGACGAGGAACAGGATGTTCCCTCAAAGAATAAGAGCAGAATTGAAAAACAAAGAAGTAATTGCAGCAGTTTCCCAAGAGGCTTTCCAAAGTGTGCCAAAGGATGAAAATTGGTTGTGGCACTTCAGATTTGGACATCTCAACATTGGAGGTCTTAACTTGTTGAGTAGAAAAGGAATGGTAAGAGGATTACCATTGATAGAGAAACCGAACAATCTTTGTGAAGGTTGTATCTTGGGGAAACAACACAAAGAAAGTTTTCCATCAGGGAAAAGCATAAGGGCAAAGGCGCCCTTAGAGATTGTCCACTCAGATTTATGTGGACCGATGCAAAATCCATCACTAGTAGGAAGCCAATATTTTCTAACATTCATTGATGATTTTAAAAGAAAAAATTGGGTTTATTTCTTGAAAAACAAAAGTGAAGTGTTTGAAAATTTCCGAAATTTCAAAGCACTTATGGAAAATCAAAGTGGGATGCGCATCAAAGTTTTGAGAATAGACAGAGGAGGTGACTATATCTCCAAGGAATTCCCACGGTTTTGCAGAGAAAATGGAATACACAAACAGTTTACAACAAGGTACACTTCGCAGCAAAATGGAGTAGCAGAAAGAAAAAACAGGACCATCATGGATATGGCGAGGAGCATGTTGAAGGCAAAGCATTTGCCAAATGATTATTGGGCTGAGACTGTACATTGTACAGTATACATTTTGAATAGGTGTCCTACAAAAGCTGTGATGAACAAAGTGCCGGAAGAAGCATGGAGTGGAGAAAGCAAGGAATCACCCACATGAAAATTTCTGGATGTGTGGCTTATGCACACATTCCAAATCAGCTAAGGAAGAAGTTGGACAGCAAAGGGGAGAAATATATCTTCATTGGATATAATGAGGATTCCAAAGCTTACATGTTATATATCCCATCTACCAAGAAGTTTTTTGTGAGTAGAGATGTTCGGTTCATTGAAGAGGAAGCTTGGGATGGAAGCATAGAGAAAACAGTGAATGTTAAAAACTATTTGTCTCATAATGAAGATGATGAGGAGATCGCTGAAATACATCCCCAAACAACAGCGCCAACACAAGGACAACAAGAGACACCCTTGAGGATAAATGAGAGTGCTTCTCCAAGCACACCACAAGGAGGAAATTCAAGTGCGTCCTCAAGCACTTGCACACCAAATGAAATAGGTAAGAAATTCAGAAATTTAAGTGACTTTTATAATGAAGGAATGAATTCCTTGTTTGCTTTATATTGTCATGTTGATGACCCTATTCATTTCGAAGATGAAATTAAGGATAGGAAATGGATAGAAGCTATGGATGAGGAGATGAATGTCATAGAAAGAAACAAGACATGGGATTTAGTTGAGCTACCAAAAGGTAAAGAAGTCATTGGAGTCAAATGGGTCTATAAGACCAAGTGCAATGCTGAAGGCAAAATTGAAAGACACAAGGCAAGGCTGGTTGTCAAGGAATACAAGCAGCAGTATGGGAGAGATTATGAGGAGACTTTCGCACCGGTTGCAAGAATGGAAATCGTGAGAGCAGTGTTGTCCATAGCAGCACAAAACAAGTGGAAAGTTTACCAAATGGACGTAAATTCAGCATTCCTAAATGGAGTGTTAAAGGAAGAGGTTTATATTGAGCAGCCTCTAGGCTATGAGAAGAAAGGCCAAGAGCACAAAGTGTGCAGATTGAAGAAATCTCTTTATGGGCTGAAGCAAGCGCCAAGAGCGTGGTACAGTAGAATAGATTCCTATCTACTGGAAAATGAATTTGGCAAGTGTAAGGGAGAACCCACCGTCTACATCAAAGAAAAGGATGGTAAGATTTTAATTGTTGTCGTGTATGTTGATAATGTGATTTTTACAAGTAATGATGACTACCTTATTGACAATTTTAAATCAGTCATGAAAGAAGAATTTGAGATGACTGACATGGGTTTGCTGAGATACTTCTTAGGAATAGGAGTAGATCAAAATGAAAATGAAATTTTTATCTCTCAAGCAAGATATGTAAATGAAGTGTTGGGCAGATTTAATATGCAAGAGTGCAAGGTAGCAATCACTCGCACAGTAATGGGGTTAAAACTCACCAAAGAGGATAGCGGCAAGGATTTTGATCCTAGTTTGTATAAAAGCATAGTTGGCAGCCTTATGTATTTAACTGCAACTAGGCTGGATATAATGTTTGTTGTTAGTTTGATTTCCAGGTTCATGGAGAGGCCAAAGGAAGCACATTGGCAGGCAGCAAAAAGAATTCTGAGTTATGTCAAAGGTACTTAAATATTTGGCATTTTATATACTGTCTCAGAATTTTCAAATCTAGTTGGATACACTGATAACGATTGGGCTGGAAGTGTGGATGATCGAAAAAGCACATCTGGCTATGTTTTTCACATGGGTTCAGGATCCATTTCATGGGATTCCAAGAAACAGCCAATTGTGGCATTATCTACAACAGAAGCAAAGTACGTGGCAGCTACAACAGTAGTGTGTCAAGCGGTTTGGATGAGGAGACTGTTAAGAAGTCTATGCAAAGAGCAAGCAAAAGCAACTATGATTTTTTGTGGCAATAGCTCAGCTATTGCATTATCAAAGAATTCAGTGTTTCATAAGAGAACGAAACACATTGACACAAGGTTTCACTACATCAGAGAAATGGTAAGCAATGGAGAAATTAGTTTACAACATTGCAGGACTCAGGAACAGGTAGCAGACATTTTGACAAAGCCATTGGATCAGAAAAGCTTCAAATTTTTGAGGAAGTGTTTGGGTATGATTGAATGCCCAGCAGTAGAAATTAAAGGGGAGTGTTGAAAATGTAATTTCAACTGCGCAATAGTTGAGCCGTGCAGCAGCATTGAAACATCGCCGACGAGCGATCGCCGATATCGCATCGGCGAAGTCGTAGTGGAGGAATTACAATGAGGCATTTATATGTTGCGATGAGGGATCGCTGATATCGCATCGGCGTATCGCTATCGGCGTTCACAATGTGGCAGAGCCTTTTCACATATGTAGTCGCGATCCGATGAGCCGGACCTGATGGGTGTTTAACATTTTGTTTCATATTATTTCAGTTCTACAACGGCCCTTTTTCCCGTGTTTTAATGTTTTTCAGGCATATGTTATAATATATTGCATTGGCGGATATCGCATCGGCATTTCGCTATCGGCGAAATCAAAGGAGCGGGGCTTTTGTATAAGGCATGCATCCGACCCGATGGATTGGACCTGATAGCTTTATCAATGGTCTTTGATAAATTTTCAAATCCGCGCACTCAGGCCATTTTCAATGTATTTTATGCATTTTCATTATATAACGAAATATGAGGAAAAGAAAAGGATCGGTGGTATCTACCCAGATTGCGATCGGCATATCGCAATTGGGGAAACCAAGGGTGCACAACTTTTTCATATGTGTGCGCTATGCGATGAATCCCGGACCCGATAGAGAAGATATTGCATCAATGGACCTTTGATATTTAAAAGTGTTAAAGGGGGCAATATTTTATAATGGCGCGGAACTAGTTAAAGCAAGCATGGAGCAGTACAGCGCAACATGCAGCTGCATTCAATTCACAGTATGGCCGAGAAGGAAGCAGGTTGCAGTCCAACTCTTTCACATTGAATTTTCAGCTACCGCAGTTAAAGTTCTGCTCAACCAAGGACGAGAAGGACAACCTCGAGTAGTTCACAGCATGGGACTCCATTTTTGTTCATTAAATCATTCAGATTTTGTATTTAGGTTGTTCAGTGTGTAGTAGTCTGTAGAGTGAGTGAGAGACAAGGTAGAAGCGCAGCAACGCATGTGAATGACAGGTTTTTGTTGTTGAACATCAAATGTAATACGCACCAGCGTAGTATGTAATGGGAAAGGAATGGATAGAGTAGCATTGCATATGTTCTTTTGGTGAATCCCTCTGAGTGAAAGAGGATGAATTTTGTATCAGGAATTTTATATTAATGAATACAATTTTTTTTTATGGATGTGTAATACTCTGTTCTCATAAATAATTTTGAAAGCTTCCCTGTGCTAAGATCCTGGAGCGAAACATAGCATTGTCTCTCTATGCAGTTTATGATGTTTTTGGGATTTTAATAGAATAATCCCCAATAGGTTTTTCATTATTGATCATAATTGTATGAAGATGATTCATTCGCAAAGAGACATGTGCGTCGTCAGTCCCGAATTTTGTGAGAGATTGAACTCAACATTCTGCACCGCATATGATGATCAACAATACAAAATATTGTAATCGTGTAAGACATAGGATCGATGACCCACAATAACACACGATGAAAAATAGCAGAGTTATTCTCAAAAGAAATGCCTTGCGGTATAATTATTTTCATGCCAAAAAAATAAAATAAAAAACATTGAAATGAAAAAACATTGATATTATTATTATTATTATCATTTAATTATAATATACCAAAAGGAAAGATTTCCCTTCTACTAACTACTACTAACTACTTCTGTATCTCCACCGCTAATTTATTTCCTTATATCAAAGCAATATTAACCTTTAACTAAACAAAGGTAAAATTTTCATTTATTTTAATATATCATTCGATGTATTCCCATATTTCAAAATTAACTATAATACAATAATTAATTAAATGAATAATTCCCGAATCATAACTTCACTTCAATGCTATGGTAGGTTTAACTTTATTTTTTAATGATATTGTATGTTTATCTTTATTTTATAAAGAATAAGTTACATGTTATGGGAGTTGTCTCCAAAAGTCAAAATATTGTCCCGAAAGTTATTTTGCGCTTGAATCGAGCTAATTTTTATTTTAAAAAATTTAATCATAAAAATGTTTAAATTATTTTTTGAATGGTGGAAATAAAATCAACACTATCAAAAACTACAAAATCCTAAAACTTGACACTTATAACTTTGATTTCCTAAAACGTTATACTTAATTTTATCAAAATCTTACCTAAATTTTTAGTATTTTCTAAATAAAATTGTAGCCTCACTTAACTACTCTCATATTGTATGATATTACACAATTATCCATTTTTAAAAATTGAGTACAATATAATAATTAATTAAATTAATATCCACATCATAACTAATCTCCCTATCATATCTTCAATGATATTGTACTTTTATCTTAATTTTATAAAAAATAAGCTGGGTTAAGTGGTAACATAAGGTGATTTCAATTTTATATGTTTTTTAAATGATTTTTTTGTTTGTGGAATCGAATAATTTACTATTTGAATTTTTTTATTTAAATTTGAATTTACTATAATTGGTTGATTAATAAAGTTTTAATATTGAATTATTTCTTATTTAATTTACTTTTTATTTATTATAAATTTTTATCTTTTAATTAATTATTTGAATTATATTTATAAAAAATATTAAGAGAGTATAATAAGCGTTATCACCAAAAAATTGATCATATAGTCTAGTCTAATTTACTAGATGGATTGATGTACACAATGTAAAGCTAGTTTTACCATAGTAAAATTGCTTTCACTGTGAGAAAGTACCTAATAAACTATCTTTGTTAATTAATTTATAGTTAAACCCATGAAGAATAATTAAATAAATCACTATTTATTTTATTTTTTTCTAAGAATATTAATTAAACCATTGTTTTATTATTATTCCTTGTCAAATTTGACCCAATCATGAAAATAAACAAATAAATCATTATTTATCTTATTTTTCTACAAAAATAATTAATTAATCAATAATTAATTATTATTATTTGTTAAATTTGACTAAATCCTTTGGGAATAATTAAATAAATCCTTATTTGTTTATTAGTCCCTAACTAATTCCTTGATATAATAAATAAATGATTTATTTATTTAATTATTATTTCTAAATAAAAGTTTAAATACATTTTCCCCCCAAAACAAATATAATAAAATATTCCATGTGGTTATTCCAAGAATGGGATCAATAATATTTTATTATTGCTCATTATTCGAGGATAACTCAATATTTTGTTATAAATAGAAGGGCTTTCCATTCATTATTCACTTTTGATCATTTTCATTGTTACACTCACTGTTGTAACTCTAATTATTTTCATTGTCGCACACCATATTTTTGCTGGGTTTACACATTATAGAGGAGAGAGACTCGACAGAAGCTGAAGACGTTTGAGGATAGCCAATAACCCATCGCATATAGGGGAACAAGTAGCATTTATCTTTTCTCTTCACAGGCGTTATTAATTAATTATTCTTTACATTTTTGGTTTCCATTGGATGATTGGAGTTATTACTCCTTCCTTTGTTGTTTAACTACGATTGTGGCATAGATCAGAATTTTGGCAAGTTTTGCTTCTATCAGTTGCTACAGATCTACAATGTTTAGCAACCATTTATATTGTTGAGATTGTGTGTCATCCACAATCTTAAGTGGGTTCCTTTCGTACATCATTGAGAAGAAAACACTACAACAAAATTGGTGACTCCGCTGGGTTTTATACTTCAGATCTAGAAACTTGGGTGACCTTTGGTTTTCAGCTTAGGGTTTCTTCTTTTTGTAATTATCTTAATTTTTCCTAGTTTTTAACCCTAGATCTGATAAATTTCGGACTTCCGCAAGATTTTTGGTTGTTTCCGCAAGTCACAGGAACCAGCCGCAACAAAGGGGAGACTTTTTTTTTTATATTTGCCGACCATGATTCATGGAACGGAAATTGCAGTATCTACCACAAAAAGTGTGATCTAGGCTCCAGAACACACCTTTCAACCCAAAAAGTGCGATCCTTGCATAGAAACAAGTCAGTGCCTGCGATTTCTTAGTTTTATGGTTTTTCTCAGATCGGTTTCTGGGTTTTCTAAAGAGATGGTTACTGGGTGTCTAACCTCTATCTCATCTTGCTTAGGCCTTGATTCACTCTATTTTACTCGTTGAGGTTGTATTTAGCCTCCCCTAAGGCTTATAGTACACTTCCACCTTTCTAGGAAGAGTTTAGCTAAGTGAGTAGCCTGAGTTTCTACAACACTTTTAGCCACATTTTCCAGATTTGTACCTTTCCATTTTAGATATGTTAAGATAGGTTGTTACCCTCCATAGTTTCACATTTCCACTTGTTTGGTCATTTTCCTTAGTGTCCCATCAGTTTCCTTAGGTGTTTTACCCATCTCCCTATCTTTTTGCAGCGATCTTCCCTATGAATTTTTGTTCTTGCTGCACCACTTTTTAGTAGCATAGTGTCACTTGATCCCAGTCACACCAACATTCAAATCTCTGGACCGTTCCAATGTATTTCCCATCCGTTTAGCCACCAAGCAGTACAGTGTTTGCAAACCCAGTTTGGGTGGGTTTAGTTAATCATTTTGATATTCATTTTCTGTTATTTATTTCAGTTTATATTCAGCAATATCTTTTATTTTTTTACAAACACGATCTGGGATTAATCAATTAATACACTTACACACACAAGCACACCTTAAGCGAAGGGCTGTTGGTTTACACCACCAAGCCATGACTTAACATAATAAATTTATCTCCCTGCATCGAGACAAAGATATATTTCTAATCTCCCTTCGCCACTTCAATTTTCCTTGTGTCCTATCATCATTGCACCACTAAGGTGTGGGTCACAGAGACTATTAGGCCTTCACCCCTATTTTCTTCTTGGGCATATTACTCCTCCCCATTGAGTTCAAGTTCATAGCCCTTTGAGTCCCCATACCGACTCTTCTCCTGGTTCTTCTGATTCCTCATCTCATTTTGAGCCTCATTCACCGCATATCGTCATCATGTCTAGACCCACAGATTGTGTAGGAGCCCAACCTGGTGTTGGCTCCGGTTCTATACCAGTGGTCAAATCAAGTAGAACAATCGTAGGAACCATTGTGGTAGCTCCCATGCTCCCCTTTATGTCTGGGTTAAGTCTACTGGATCGTAACCCGTTGATAAATGACCCCATACACCATGATGCTAGTTGGTCCTCTATGCCAAATAAGCTTCCCTCAGACATCCCCAAGTTTGAGGGTATTACTAGAGAGGATCCTACCAACCATGTTCGATCCTTCCACATGTGGTGTTCTTCCAACTCCGTAACTAATGAATCCATTCGTCTTCGGCTCTTCCAATGCACACTCACTAGAGATGCTGCAAAAGGGTATGCAGACCAGCACTCTGCCTCTCATTCCATTTGCACAATGCTTTCTAAAGTGTTCATTTCATATTTCCAGTTACCTCTCCAGTACTACACTGGTACGAAACTATTGACCACATTTTGTCAGTCCTCCGCCACTCACCTTTCTGACCATGTTCAAGAGTGGTGTCGAAGGAGGAGCACATGTTGTGCCCCGCCTTTCGAAGACTGTGTCTATCTAGATTGGTTTCTTAAGAGCCTTTTATCCCCCATCGAGAAATATGTTGTGTCCCATTTTCCTCAAACCGAGGAACAAGCTCTCGAGACCGATCTGAGATATGATTTGATTTATGCATAATTTGGTTATGTCTATACTGTCGTTCTAGACCTCCCTCATTGTGAAAGTGCCAATGCATTGGGGGAATCTCACGCCATCGACAGTATCATTGGATCCCTTTCACATTCTTCACCATATACTCAGTAGAGTTATGGCTACCTGCAGGGGGGCACCAATTCCTCTAACACTTATGCCCCTCCTCTTAGCAACATGTTTTCTAGACCCCAAACCATTTACCAAACTATTGCTCCTCCTTATGCACAGTCGAGCGCTCCAGCCCCTGAAGCATTAGCGCCGCAACCTCCCATGCATCCTCAGCCCCAGTAGCAGCAACCTCCCATGTATCCTCAGTCCCAGTAGCTACTTCCCCTTCAGGGACAACTATTTGCACAACAGAGTGCTACCAATCCCCAAAATTCGGAGAAAAATAATAAGAGGAAGGGTAACAAGGGTAACCTAGGTGACCAAGGTAACCAGCCTAGTGAACCCCAAGGGAACCAACCTAAGACCAACAATCAGCAACAGGGCAACCAGCCCAAGCAGAACAAGGCTATTTGCATGAATAAGACTTATGCATGTTGTGGTGTACATGGTCACTATATGCATGAGTGTGCTCTTTTACCCTAGATGTGCCAAATGTGGGAAGCTCAAGTAGCTTCTCGAGGTCAACAATCGCCTCAGAATCCTACGCCACCTCAATCAACCATGCTTACAAATCCTTTCCCTCAGCAAGGGTTTATTGCTGCTCAACCTCAGCCAGGTCAAGCAGCACACCTCCCCCAACCTTCTGGTCTCGGTGACTACGAAATCCTTATGATGGACTTTGATGAGGTCAACCCCTCTAATATCAACCTACAAACTCAGTCGCGTCCATATGACAAGCCCTCCACTTAGTCAGCTATTGAGTCCAAATCTAAAGTATCTGTTGAGCCTCTTACGACACCAAATGGTCCTTTACAGATCCCTCAACCTAACTTTGAAGCCATTCCCAAGAGCCCAAAAGGGCCATTATGTCGTAATGCAACTTCTGACAGAGTTGCCCATACATACATTACATGACAGGACTTGGCACAATCACCTACTTCCATGTGGACGTTAGAAGTCCTCCAGTCATTCCCATCCCAAAACAAAAGCTCTACTAACTACCTCGGCTGCAGGGGATCCTTCTGATGATCATTTGATTTTCTTCCTGGTTGATACATTAGAGCATCCCCCATTGCCTTCATCAGTTTATTTCGAGATACTAGTTAGAATCTGTAATGAAATCATCTCGAGACGCATTATTGATGAAAGGGCATCCACCTATGTGATGTCCATTGCTATTTGGAAACAACTTAAGTCACCTGAGTTGTCCCCTTCCACCATCACTTTACATTCTTGTGATGGACACTCCTCCCAGCCCCTCGACATGTTCCACAACTATCCAGTGACCCTTGCAGGTTATACTATCCATGTCGACATTGAATTCATTGATGCCCCATTGGATTACAACATTATCTTAGCTCGTAGTTACACATACGCCATGTCCGCTGTCGCATCTGCAATCTTTCGTAAGATGTGCTTCCACCTAAAGGAAAGATTGTTACCATTGATCAGTTGACTTACTACGAGCCTGCATTTATGACCTCCCCTGAGTCCATTATCTCATTAATGTCCAACAAATAGTCTTCAACTTCTTTCACCAGTGTCTCACCGAGAGTCTATAAAGATTCCTCATTGTCGGGTGCCTTCCCTGGTCCCCCCCCCCCACATTTTTGAACCTACTTCCATGAGTATTTACATGTTATAAGCATCACGAGCTACCCTTAAGCAGTTTGATACACTTGATCAACAACCAGCTTCTCAGCATCATATTTTTTTCTTCCAAGTGAACCCTCTGGACCCACTCCCCTAGGACCTCCTCCATTTGTGGGTGCCTCTCCTCTGCTCCCACTAGGAACTATTCCTCCAGTTATCAACCATCTAGGAGCTATTCCGCTAGGACATTATCCTACCAGCCAGATACCTATCTTGTTCCCCCCTTCGGGAGTTTTTTCTATACCTGTCATGGCTTCGCTGGTCCTTCCCAACACAACTTTAGGGATCCCGATATGGTACATTGATCCCTCTACAAATGTTTCGCCTAGTCAGCCAAGACCATATCACGCTTTGCCCCCATTTCAACCAGTCCCCATGACCCCTACCATTGCTTCAGTACCATTACAACCTCAACAGGAACCAATTCCTGTTGTGAAAGCAACTCACCAGGGGTGAAAATCCAAAAGGAAAGATTTGAAGGACAAGAATCCCTAAGCTCCTCTAGCCCTTAAGGCCCCAAAGCCATCACCCCCATGCACTTTATTTCAAGTTGTTGGGCACACCACCAACAATTTTCTTGAACTTCCTCAACTTAAAGCTTTGGTTCATGAGGCATTTCCTGAGTCAAATATTCCAGAATTCCATGTTAACTTACTGGTCCCACCTAAGAAACTCAAAACGCTTCACACAAACCATCCTTGTGCCCTGTGTGATCTTCATGGTCACTATTCCCATTATTGCCCTCGTCTCGACGAGTTTCGCAATTGCCTTAGGGCGATTCGTGAATACAATGCCACTCATAGTGGAGCCTCTCCTCCCCTACCTATGGACTCTAGTACCACCTGTTAACCATAATAGGGAAATTTTGGCCATACTATTATTATTCCTCCCACATATGTTGAGATGACAAACACCACAGGCCCCATTTTTTTACCTGTCGTCATCCTTGAGTTCCTTGTAGGAATACCTTTCTAAGGCTTTTGTGCACATTTCTATAAAACCTCTTTCAAAAGAATGTCAGGTCTCAACATCAGTATATCCTCCATCTACCAATCTGTCGTCTACCATTCCAGACGATGCGTATGTGAACCTTATCTATCACGTTGATGCACTAGATAATGTCACCACATTATGTAAACAATCTTCCTCCCATCCGCCCATCTCCTAACCTGATGAGGACACCATGGAAGCTATGTCTACCCCGAATTACCCCTATGCTTATGTAAGGGGGCATTTCTTTATAGCATTTTGAAGGGCATTTCCTTCCTAATTCTCTAAATGCACTCTACCTCAAGATATTTCGCTCATAGCACATCCCTTTGATTTGCGTGTCTCTATTTCTACCCTAAAGTTGGATATATTGCATCATCTCATCCATTGTCGTTTGCACCTTTCAAATAGATCCATCGTCCACGCCGTATATTGGTCATGCTAATGGTGCAAGTTGTTTTTCCCGGAACCTAGCGTAGGTAGATTCAGCCATTTTTACCCCCTTGCATACGTTAGCCCTTTCAAATGGCGTGTGCACTGGATCTGGCACCAATAATCAGGCTGAATATGATGCAGTGATAGGTTTTTTAATCGATGACCTTGCTCATCGCATCCTTCATCTTCATGTTCGTTTAGATTCCTTGCTACTTGTCATGCAATTGAATTGTGTGTATCATGTGCGTAACTAAGTTTTATTTAGAAAATATCTACGAGTTAAGCTCCTAGTACGTGAATTTGAAACCATTACATTCAGACATGTGCCTAGAGCCAAAAATCACTACGTATATACCATTGCAAACAACATTCTATATTGGAATTTATCACATGTATACCACAAAATATAACACAACAAATGGAAAACAATCATCGTCATCTCAAATACATAATCATATTATGTATCATATAAGTGTTTGGAGCCCTTAACTCTAAATACATCCAGTACACCCATAGCATACTAGGGGGCACATAGGTTCCTACATCTACTTTGGAGGACCTCGTGCCAAGCTAGGCCAAGATGCTTGAAACCATTTTTCGAGCACTTAGAAAACAATGGCGCTGCAAAAACACATTCTGCTAGGGGGGCATCATTCCCACCTTTGCATACTAGATCAATATCCCATGCTTGGTGGCATGATGGTTTTCCCATGGCCATATTATCAATTGAGTAAAGTCTCGGCCTAGATCCCATTGCACCTAGGTATGGTCGATTATCCTCCCATTCCTTGCATAGTTTGTCCTACCATCCTTTCGGGCGAGCCATATGCACATCGCATAGCATAGACATTTTATACCATACCCTCAAATGTTCTACTCCTTTACCACCTAGTCCCCATGTTTGACTTAGTGTGTGAGGATGATTCTAGACCTCCTCTAGTAGTTCATTCTCATTTTCCTATTCCCTTAATTCTTCACCAAGAACCATCATTCCAAGAAGAATTCAGGCCAGCTTTAGACAAGTAAGGCCACTTGCCTGAAATTCGTAGATCCAAATTCTGGTGGTTGGTTTTTCCACTACGACCTCCACAAGATTTTCTCCTCCTCTCAAATTGGAGGGAAAACACCATTTTATAGGAAAACCCATAGTGTTTCTATCGCACATTGGGACTACACCATAGCTATGTTTGATGAACCATCAAAACCATTGGAAATCTCTCATCATGCTCTAAAATGGTGCTTTCTCAGTTTTTGAAGATTTGACACTTCACTCATAAACCATTTTTCCAAGAAGGTCGCTTCGTCGTCTCTCAAAATTGAATTTTGTCATAAAGCGACACATGCACTTTGAGGTCCACCTCCTATTAATACTTGTCATACCATATATTGATTTTCGTCACGAGTAACCATCACTTACTCATGTTTTGATGGTCCCCACTAAGCCTTGTGTGTGTGGCAGTGTCATCGAGTCATCCTTGTTTAGAGCATTTGCAATGAGTCACCCTTGCATTCTTGGAGTCTATTTCATTTCCCATCATATCATGTCACATTATTTCATCCATATTTGCATATCGTTCATCCTGCGTTGTCCATTTTTTCCTCCGATCATATTATCTGCATCCCTTCTGGAGTTGAGTCAGTTGTTGCCAGGTCAACCATGCACTTTATGCTATTACATGGGTAGTCATTTATTTGTCCCTTGGTCACATTTCCCCATTATCCCTAGTGTCAGTCCATTAGTCACATTACTATTTTCCCTTGTGCTTTAGTTGAGGATCCTCGATGCCTCATCTATCGTGGGCCCTATTATGTCGATATCAGCTTATTTATTCCAGAAGAATGGCCTAGAGGGCAGTGTATCACGGTTCCAACTTCCACTCTTATTTGGCGCCTTGGATCGAGCAGAAGGCTTCATTATTTCTTTTAGACTTGGTCATTTCATGTTTGTGATCCATACACTTGATGGTCCAGTGATGCAACAGATTGTACCAGTGATTCCCGAGTGTGTGTGAGATGTTTCAGACCTCATGAGGGGGTGACCCTTCAAGTAGCCCCCCACATGCCCGGATGCATACATATTATGATATAGCCTCAGATGTAGTTCCATAGAGTTAATGGGTTCGGTTTATATTGATCGTAGTGTTCATAACATGCACGTCTCCTCTAGATGATCCATTCAGTTTTACAGAGCCCTTCCTTGTTTAGTAGGGCTTCTCTGCTTGTTCTACCCTCCCTCCCAACCATTTTTTTTAGGGAACGAGCTTTGTATCTCATGTACTCAGATATTGTATTCAGTCCTAGTTCATGTTTTTACCAGGTGCATTATATATATGTGACACATTGTATTATTTTCTGGCTCTGTTATGCCAGCATGTCATGTACCATTCAACATGTACTTCATTGCTTAGTTTTATATTTCTAGGCGAACCATTATTTTCTGTACTAAGTTATCTCGGCGGGTATGGGTATGCCTCCCTCGCCTTATTGAGGTCTGGTACCACAACATAAGAGGAGACTTGCATTAGTCTTTCCCCCTCTGCCCCTATCTTCTTTCAAATTCAGCTTCATTGGTCTCTCTCTCTCTCTCCTTCACTCCCCTTTGTTGTCTAGGTGATTATGTCTTTATAACGTACTTCAGTCATCTTTTTTGCTCATAACACTCGTACGTTGGGGGGCAATTTGTTATCACCAAAAAAAAGATCATCTAGCCTAATTTACTAGGTGGATCGAAGTACACCATGTAAAGCTAGTTGTATCATAGAAAAATTGCTTTCACGGTGAGAAATTACCTAATAAACCACCTTTGTTAAGTAATTTATAGTTAAACCCATAAAGAATAATCAAATAAATCACTATTTATTTTATTTTCTTCTAAGAATAATTAATTCAACCAATGTTTTGTTATTATTCCTTGTCAAATTTGACCCAATGATGAAAAGTAAACATATAAATCATTATTTATCTTATTTTTCTATAAGAATAATTAATTAATTACTAATTAATTATTATTCTTTGTTAAATTTGACTAAATCCATTAGGGATAATAAAATAAATCCTTATTTGTTTATTATTCCTTAACTAATTCCTTGAGATAATGAATAAATCATTTATTTATTTATTATTTCTAAATAAAAGTTTAAATACTTTTTCCCTCCTAAACAAATATAATAAAATATTCCAAGAATGGGATCAATAATATTTTATTATTTCTCTTTATTTGAGGATAACTCAATATTTTGTTATAAATAGAAGGGTTTTCCATTCATTATTCACTTTTGATTATTTTCGTTGTTGCACTCATGGTTGTAGCTCTGATTATTTTCATTGTCGCACACCATATTTTTGTTGGGTTTAACCATTATAGAGGAGAGAGACTCTACACAAGTTGAAGATGTTTGAGGATAGCCAAGAACCCATCCCATAAAGGGGGACTGGTAACATTTATCTGTTCTCTTCACAAGTGTTATTATTAGATTATTCTATACATATTTGGTTTCCATTGGATGATTGGAGTTATTACTCTTTCCTTTCCTGTTTGACTATGATTGTGGCATAGATCATAATTTTGGCAAGTTTTGTTTCTATCAATTGTCATAGATCTACAATGTTTAGCAGCCATTTATATTGTTGAGATTGTGTGTCATCCACAATCTTAAGTGGGTTCTTAATATTAAAGCTAATCTTAGTCATGTAATACCAACGTCCTGATGTTGGATCTGATATGGCCTTGGGGGAATTTTGGTCTCATTCATGATGTTATGAGTTGCACTGCTCTTGTTAGTTGCCTTAATTCTTTGGTGTCATTGAGATCACATCATGATACTTTTGGTATAGTTATCTTGCATTTCATTACATTTTAGGATTCACTAGTTTCCACTACATTAAAAGAAATTCAATTTTTAGGGTGCTGAATCAATGTGACTACATGATGGGTGTAGAAGCATCTTCATATTTAATCAAGGACCTTTACATATATTCAATTATCTGGTTATGATGGTTAATATTAGTTAAGGTTTTGAAAGCTGATTGGACTTGTATCGAAGTTTCGAATTATTGTGAATTATAGATGGAGTGCCAAATTTCTGATATCTTTTTTTTTCAAAATTTTTCTATTTGAGATGCAGTTTGTGTTGATTCTGATTCTCTTTCTTCTTTTATAGTTTCAAAACTAGTA
Source organism: Pinus tabuliformis (assembly GCA_031772625.1). Lineage (NCBI taxonomy): Eukaryota > Viridiplantae > Streptophyta > Pinopsida > Pinales > Pinaceae > Pinus > Pinus tabuliformis. The sequence goes on from CM062819.1 coordinate 206,120,888, forward strand.
TGGATGTAGGAACTCTCTCTGAGATGGTCTTATGATAGCCACAGATGCCATGACTGTTGGTAAGGTTGCTGTTGTTTGTGGGTTTCGAGATGTTGGCAAGGGTTGTTTTGCAACCTTGAAATTTGTTAGAGCTATAGTCATTGTTACAGAGATTGATCCTATATGTGCCTTGCAAGTTCTTATGGAAGGCCTTCCTATTCTCACCCTTGAGGATGTACTTAGCATTGCTGATATCTTTATGACAACCACTGGTAACAAGGGCATCATCATGGTAGATCACATGAGGAAAATGCAGAACGATACCATTTTTTGTAACATTGGTCACTTTGACAATGATATTGATATGCAAGGCCTTGAAACTTTCCCTGGTGTTAAGAATATTACCATCAAACCTCAAACTAATATGTGGCTATTCCCTAACACCAATAGTAGCATCATTGTTCGTGTAGAGGGATGTCTGATGAACTTGGGTTGTGCAACTGGCCACCCAAGTTTTGTCATGTCTTTCTCCTTTATAAACTATGAAAGTATTTCTAATGCCCTACAACCATTGCTTCTACATACTAGATTTCTCAGGTGTACCAATCCCTTGATTATATTGTTGTGTATGATTCATTACTATTTTCCAGAAATCCCCATTCCTTGTACCTAGCCCTGTTACAATAAAACTCATGCAACATATGGTGGAGTGGGTCATGCATATCATAGCAGTGTCCAATTTCAACAATTAATGTCATAGCCATGCTCTCTATGTTTTTTCATAAAAATTTTGTTGTTTTTAATAGATTTTTTCAGGTGGGCGTAGTGGGGATGTTGAGATCTCGTCTAGAGTTTTTGAAATGTGATCTTGCTTATATGTTGTGATTTGGATTTGGATTCTTGCCTCATTTATTTTTTTCTTGTTATTTTTTAATAGATGTTTTCAGGTAGATGCATAATTTTTGAGATTTGGTCAAGGTGCTTTGAAGTAGGATCTTGTCTAGGTGTTATGGTTTGGATTTGAAATTTGTTCTCATTTCTTTTGAAGTCACACTTTTCTGGTGGGTTTGTTATTATTTAGATCTTGTTAGGGTGTTTGAGATGTGGAGTTTTTGTTAGTTGTTGTTGTGGAATCAAATTTTCTCCATTCAATTATTAAAAAATCAAAATTCCTCACCACCCTATAAACCACACCTACGACTTAATAATAATATCTATAATATCTAGTTTCCATACAACATGGGAGTGCCATGGAATCTCTAAAACAAGTCCATATAGCTTATGAAAAAAGTGAGATGGACTCCTTTCCTTTCATAGGAGGATCATTCTGTGCTTGCAAAGATGCAAATAGATGTAACCAATTTTGAACACAATTAATATGACCACGTTCTCTAATGGTTGTCTTAAGCGACAAATATAGACTGCAAATGAAGTCTGTTCTCAGAAGACCGTAGTATATTTTATCTTCAGAATATGGAGTTTCATGCCATATATTTGGGTAAAGTGAAAGGTTATGTTCATATTAAGATGTAGGTCATTCCCACTACATGACAGAGAAACGTTGGAGTTGCCTATGTTATTAGAGATAATAAAAAAATTGAACGAAAAATGGGAACTGAAATGAACTGGAAATATGGCTCAAGAGTCTTGGCGATTGGAGAGGTGATATGGCCCAAAAATTCAAGAGGAACAATTCTATGACACTGTAAAGAATGAGACAATTGCAAGAAGTAACAAACAGTAATAAGAACCACATTCATAATCTTAGCAAAAGATAGTCAATCGAATTCTCAGTTTCAACCCCTTTAACGATTGACGTGGTAGCACCATCTACAATATAGAAACTACTATAATCATTAATAAATTAGGATTGTAGTACTATTAACCATGTAGAGTCACTCTAATTGTGTTGAAACCATAATGCCAAAGTCTGGCATAACTATATTGAAAAAAGGGTTTTGACCAGAGTTAATTTTCGTTCTAAAACCCTAACTAGTTGAGAAGGAGTGAAACTTAAGGAAATTACATTACAGACCCAAAATTAATAACCAAGTCTAATAGATGCATCAATGGAGACCAAAAACTGGAATATCCTCTCAGGCTGAATTGGCCATTACGACCATTTACACTTTAAAGGAAAAAAGAAAGGCAAACCCTTACACTTCATGTCATCATAAGTCTATGAAATACTTGCAAAATGTAGAGTAACATAATCTTGAGCATGATTACTAGAAATTCATCGACCATAAGCAAAATGAGAGGTGGAACACATGCACAAACCTGAAAGAATTTTAAAACGGAGAGTTGTTACTATATGTAGCATATCATAACCATTCCATCAATTTCGTAGATAATACCAAGCCATAACGAAGCCTTGGGTAACCTAGTGAGGGTTAACCGTGAATACCTAATTTTGACCTCTTTCTGCTGGAGCCATCACCCGTGTCAACTGGAACCAAGCTACTTTTTATGTTTTCATATTAGTATTAGAACCCCAAGTAAAAAAAAATGAAAGATGGAAACTTAGCACAGAAACTGTATTAGGTTCGTTAGAAAACCTTACATCGTCATTATGGAAACCGACTATAAAATTCCGTAGGGAAGGGTGCATAGGTTACCTTACCAAACCTCTAGAACCTGCGAGGGAAGAAGTTGTTCGGAAACCCTACAGAAAACAACACAAATGAACATCAGCCATCATGGATTGGGCAGGTAGTTACCATGACGAAGCTCAAGAAAACCTTCACCGTCGGATGGGCATCTGCGTCGTGGACCGTTGATGAGATCAAGACATGTGTAAGGATTATAAAAGGTCTCCATAAGTTTTCAGTGCATGAATTAACTACGGGGTAATGTCTCTAAGGGGTAATGTCTCTAAGAATATGACAAAAAATCATTTTACTTCATTGAATCCAAAACCATAAAGGTAAGGTAAGTTAACTATGGTAATCATACTATGGCAAGATAAACTCTTGTTCATTTTCCTCTTCAAGGGCAACCTCCTAGTGAACTAATGCTCAAATACAATCACTATACTTAACAAATCCAATAAGGAGGACTCAAATATTATTCATTTATAAAACCTAAATTTTAACCACTATTGGTGCCTATGCTAATGAATAGGCCATATTACATTTATCGCATGAAAACTACCTAATATGAATTATTTAATAATAACTAACATAACGGACTTTGCATACATTACATTAAATGGCCACCATAATTATAATATTATTAACCATTATGGACCCCATTACATCAATAGGGGGGGTCCCACCATTTCATCCCCTTTGAAACAAATTGCTCTCAAATTGTATATCTATGATGTATCTCCATAATCCAACTTCCTGTGTATGGGAATTTACCCCAACCCTAAGAGTGAAGTAGTCCAAGAATAGTGTCCATAAATCGATCATCCATAAACCAAGGTCCCATGTACAAGTACTACACTCCACACTAAGAATGAATTCATCCAAGAAATGCATCCAAAAATCCAACTATCAAGTATAAATGTTTCCTTCAATGTTGACAATGAAGTCATCCAAGAAAGGATTACATAATCTTATATCCTAGGTACAATGTGCATGTTGGGTTTCGACTAATCACACATGAAATTGATGAATAGATGTGAGGATTTTGTTAAATATTATCACCATGGTCATATGGATCCAAATATCTTTCCACCAAGATATTATGTCATCCATAACAAAAATATCATCTACATAGATATAAAAGGTTATTTATTGATACAGAGTTATGTACTCTATGGTATGTACAATTATTATTACACCAGAATGTCAAGACTAATCATCAATGGAATTATTTTACCAAGGTCCCTTAAGATTGTGGTAAAAACTTAGCGGGAAGAATTAAAGTGGAACTTCAAAGTTTAATTTCTTTTACTGTGACTAGGTTATGTGTGACTAGGTTAGGTAGTAGGTGCCTTCTAAGATCCTGATAGAAATATCAATAGATTTTATCGAACAACTATCTCTTTCACTAGGTTTTTCTATTGAGGCCCTAAATCTTGTCGAGGTCTGCTCACATTGCTTAGAAGAACATAATATGCCATGCTCGAAATCCTCCACCTCCTCAAGTTCAAAAATAATATTAGGGGAAGAAAAAATTACTTTGAATCATAACACACCAATAGGACTTTTCCTACTTGTTTTATCACGAAATATAATTCTATTAATGAAACAAGATGACTATGTAATCAACAAATGTTAATGCTCAAAATAGTTTTGTGAAAAATTTCCATCACCTAAGGAGAACATATAGATGAAGGAGATACTAAAGATGAGGCTCCCATAATAGGTACAACTTAACCTCCAACCATCGATATCCCATTCTAGTAGTTTGAGTTAATTTGATTGTCCCTCTTTAATGCATCCATCACTACAACACATGAACTCTTGAAACCTAATATTTTCATATATTGAAAAGGTTTGGTTTATCCAATCCCTCTACTCTAGTACTTATCACATGGATACGTTGTCAATATATTGTGTGTAGACTTAAGATAATTTGTGATCCCATTTTTAGTATCATGAATTAAGTATTCCCATCCATTCTCTACTTTATTTTGTATAAACATGAGGAGACATGAATTCTAAATAGACCACAACATCATAACATGATCCATAGAAACATCACTAAAACTCAACCCATATTAAATAGTTATCAATTTAATAATTCATTATAGAGTTTAATATATCTTATTTTCTAAATAAACCATGGTTGATAATAATTTTGTTAACAATAACAAAAAATCTTATATAATAGAATATATTTGTGTGTTGTTTTGTTAGCAAAAAGAAAGTTGATCATATTTCTATTCAATTTGAAAAAAATACACATAGTAGATACTTATAGCATTCACAAGGAATTGAGGTCATTATATTCTCGTTACAAATTTCTATCTCAATATTTAAAATTCGAGAAAAAAAATTAAGAAGCCCATAACCCTTTATAAAATTGACTGTAAACATCTAGTATTTTAAATATTTATAATTAAATTATACCATGATAAAAGTTAAATTATCTCCAATAAGGAAATGATGTACTCTATCGTCACCTAGAATAGAGTACTCTCGCAAAGGTTTATGTAGATATGACATTCTATTCACTCAAGATTGATTATTGAAAAAAATATTTGGAGTTCTACTCTTCACCTAGCCATAGACCTTATTGCTCCAGATATTTCAAAAACAATTCATGCATGAGCCATCAATCCATTACTATGCTGTCTCTTCTTAGCCTTGTCCTCAATTACACAAGAGAAAGTGAAGCCATCTTCTCCTTCTTCTCCCTCCTTATATAGAATACATCGATGGTAAGGAACCCAACCCCTACGGTCCACCTATCATTATATAATTATTCCTTTGTCTTAAAATTTTCCATTCACATAAACCTACATTATATATTATTCTTACGTTGTCTTCAATTTTGTAATAATCAATATAATAATTAATTAGTAAAATTTATACTTGTTACAAATTTCAAATTTATGAATGGAATGTCAATAAAAGGTATCATGTTGATATTGAACATCGCATATCTTAAATCAATATATAATTTGCATATATTTAAAAATTGCACCACTAAAACCTGCACCAATGCTCCTTTTTCACATACCAAACAAGATTTTATAATGAGACCAAAATTCGAGATGAACACCGCCAGCATAGAACTTTAATTCGAAAATCCAAACAACCCAACTTTTCCATTCAATATGAAAATGATAGATAGGAAATGTAGGTAAAAATGTTTAAAAGCATAACCACTTGGTTCTTTCTCATATAACTTTTCTTGATGAATGAAAATAGTGTACTCCTTTGTAGAAAATTATGAGCTCTGAAATGTTCCATGATAATTGCATATTCTTGGGGCTTGGATTTCAAGGCAAAGTCCAACATTCACTCTAAACTAACTATGATCAGCAATAACAACTTGGTGAATGCTAGTAGTCAACCAGTAAACCAAGCACACTATAATTTGAAAACGAATAGGTCAAAATGAAAATTAAGTATGTTAACACAAGAGTTCCATAAGTAATTGAATTTGGTTACTCTTGCCTACTAGGGAGATATATCCATTAAAGGAAATCATAACAAAAGAAACAATACAACAAAGTATAAGTGATCTGAATGATGATGTTACCAAAGATGTAAGTGAAGGAATGGGAAATTTATGGTGATCATGGGAATGATAGATCTCAAAGACAACATGATGATGTTTCTGGAGAGGGACATATCATTGTGGAGGGATGGATTTAGTTTCTAAAAGGGCCTCAACTCAATCTACCCAGTTGGATGGGTTGTTTATCTCAGATACAATGAGATTAGTTAAATTCATCTTATTAGGTTCATGAGGGTAGGAGAGGGAGGTGAAATAGGGATGGGAAGCTTAACAGTCCTCCACAAGGAAAATATATTCTTGCATGTAAAGGTAAAGGGAATGCTAGGGGGTAATTTTATGCAAAGAAAGGGTGAATTATGCTTCCCTAAATGCAAATCATGAGACTGTGTTTAAGATTTTCCATTCTGAAGCTAGGAGAAGACTACAGTGTAAGCACAAGAGAGAAGCTAAACATATTGTGGATTGAGAACAGGGCCAAGAAGGCCCTTTCTGGTTCTTCCTCTTTTATATTGGAGACACAATATTTAAGAGTGTTTATAAGGTAGCAGTAAAGATGATATGGATTGTCAAGCATATGTTGGCACGGGTGTTGTTGGACTGTCACAGTGGAAAAATGATCTAATGGATAAAATGAATGCCTGCTTCTGAAGAAAATTTCAATGTTGAGGAGTAACTTGGGAGGGGTAGGTGATGGTTCCCTAAGCTAGGTCAAGTGCTTGCAATGGACTAAAGATCAACTTCTGCTGCAAAGTCTCACAAGGAATATGATTATGCAATAAATGCACTTGAAAAATTGGAAGTGAAAGTCTAGGACTCATTACAAAGAAGTGGTTCAAACAGTCACCACTAAGTTTTTAATGGGATCTAAAATTTGAATTTCACAAAATTGAATGAAGTTGGAACCACTCTGAAACAACCTAAAACAATTAATGTTAATATTAAAAATTTAAGTAAAATTTGACAGTATCCTTATCTTTCCTCTTCAAAAAGGAAAGATAAGGAGAATGTCAACTTTTTAACTTTAAAAATTAAATATTACCATTAATCACTAGTGTTAGGTTTTGTAGGGCCCTAGGGTTAAGATATTTTTTTTTCCATTTACTTGTTTTTATTAAAAAATTAATATTTTGTGGCCATTAGCTATTTTGCACTACATTCTTCAGAATTGGTGAGTTTAGTAGATAACTAGTCACTTTGGTGTTTTAAGGCTAGTTCAATACAAGACCAACCTTAGCCAATATGAACCACCAAACTAGACTAGTATAACTCTAAATCCATTGACACCAACCAATTCCACTAGTTCTAGGCTAGTTCCAATAAGAGTGTGCCCTTATCATCTTCCTCTCAAGTCGTTTTGCTGGATCCTTTCAGGAATGGTGATTTGGAGAGTGCCATAAACTGTCAGACTGTTGTGAGCACATAAGATCATAAGTAGTTAAGCCTTGATAAATAGAAATTTGCAAAGAGCTAGTACAAACATCCCAAAACATATTTAGTGAGGATGTGCATGCAAGGAACTATTATAGACCTCCCGAGATATTTAGTGAGGACGTGCATGACAAAAAAGCATCAAAAAAAATTATCCACCCTCAAAAACCCTGCCCAAAACATTGAAGTGTGCTGAAAAACAAATTGTTGGTAAGCTATTAATGCTACTAACAATCATTCCCCCTCCAATTTCACAAGAAGCTCCTACTAAAGCTACATCCTCCACTATGGTTATAGTAAGTTCTTGCAATTGTGTGAGCTACAAGAAATTAAAACTTCCTTGGAATCTCCACCAATCTTATAGAACTTGACTTCTCTACATGCCCCAACTATATTGGGTTGATTGATTAGTTAACTAGATGATCACTGAGTTTGACTGAAGTCCCACTTCTTAAATGACCTTCCACTAGCTCCTCCAAAAGTTAGAATTAGTTTAATTGGCAACAACCTGAGATAATTGACCTTTATTTCTACAAATTAGCAATCACATATGCAGAATTGAGCTCTAACTCCTCCAACTAGAATTTATAGAGTAAAATAGATGACACAAGCCATGTCACACAAGTTAACATCATCCAAGTTGTCTGTTAATGTGGAATTTTTTTTTTCAATTTAATCAAGGAAAAATCAAATTGAGAATTTATTCCTGCAATTTTCAACACATAGTTCACTGAAATGTATTACTTTCACTATGAACTTGGCATAGTTCACATGTTAAGCTCATAAGGTTTTGGGTTGATGTGGTTCGATGTGTTGTGTATATAAAGGACATGTGTCCATCTCTTGCTATTAGAAACAAGACTCCCTATGAAATGTGGTATGGCCACATTCCTTCGGTGAGGCATCTTAGGCTTTTTGGTTCCTCTTGTTATGCCTTCATACTTAAGGAACAGTTAAAAAAACTCAATGCAAGGAGTCACAAATGTATCTTCTTTGGGTACTCATACCTCCAAAGCATAGCATCTCTATGATGAAGTGAATAAGAAGTTTATAATATCTAAAGATGTGATATTTATTGAGTATTCAAAGACTACAATGTTGTTGAGTGGAAGCTTAATCATTTGGATATATTCAAACATCCAAAGTAATTTCAAGAGTTTGATAATGAGATTCCACATCTCCTTCTCTTAGCTATATACTTTCTATGAAGATCCTTGAAGAAATCAGGTTTAAGGAAATTCGTTCCCCTGCTTTGTGAGGAAAGAGCTAAGAGACTACTGGCAGCAGGTAGCCAAATCTGACAAGCAATGAGGGTACATACAAGATATAAAGCAAAGAGTAATGCAAAGGAGTAATGAAAAGGAGTGGACTGACTATATACATATCATCAAACATCTTTCAACACACTTAGGATGCCTTCCATCGTGCCTGGTTAGTCATAAGATCATGTTGGTCACAACCTTCGTAGCTTAAATAAACAAGTGGTAATACTCTTCGTCTTCTAAGCTATGCAATAAACAAGTGAAAGGGAGAAATACACATAGAGGAAAAAAAATGGAATGACTTTCAATGCTTGCAACCATGCATGCCATTAAAGACAGAATGATATGACAACAATAAGAAAACTTTTAATCTACAGTAAGAGGTGTATTCCAAAAGATGTGCTTTATTTTCCATACCTAGCCTCCAAAGACTTATGCATCAAATGGAGTCTTCATGCGGTAATGATATTCTATCATACCTTGGGTTCCTTGGTCTTATTATTTTTCTCCTTAGCTCCTTGAAAGTCATCTATCATGTCATCTTTCTTTGTGGCCCTAGAGAGAGATAATTGTGCAGCTTCCGTGAGTAGTGACTGTTGTGGGATGAGGCCCTGGGAGGACACATTTAAACATTCTTAGGATGCAAGGAACTTCTATGGGATGAGGCCCTGGGAGGACACATCTACACAATTTTAGGATGCAAGGAAAACTTAGTAGTTAAGGGACAAAACTGCACAGTTTCTAGAGACAGTGGGTTTTGGTTGAGGGAAGGACATTGGAGGAAACCACTGCACACATTTTTGAATGCTAAGGGAGTTTGTGATTTTTGTGCATCGGACAGTTCCAATAGGCAAGGGAAAATATTGAGGGTTACATATGTGAAGTGTGCAGTTCAGGAAAGTTGGATGAGGCTAGGTTGCTAGGAAAACTCCGAAATTTGGCTAAGTATGGGATTAGTGGAAATCATGTGAACAGTGATAAAACTTGACTATGATCACACACTTGAAGACTTAGCACTAGAACATAGACCATCTAGAACATATAACACATACTTCGCTTAATGCAACAACCTTTGAGGTAGCTTACGACAAGTGCAGCTCTGATGATGGACTTTGGGAGGATAAAGGTGACATTTGTGTAAGAGTGTGTGAAATGAGTGTCAAACATATCTATGTGTCGAGGACAACCCATTCTCATAAAGATTTCCCCTTGAAGCAAAAAAAACCTCCCTTTGAATGACAATGGATAACCCCCATGCCTAAAGATGACACATTCTATGTAAAGATAAAAGCATGAACGACTCTTAAGATGGAAAAGGGGAGCTTGAGATCACCAACTTACCAATAAGTGACTAAGGAACGATCGCTGACAATATCCATAGTAGGCTCCTAAATATAAGTGCAGGCCAAAATTTTAAAGGGTGTTGCAGCTTATACAATAGAGCCTTCACCTTCTTTCTAGCTTCTTTTTCAACCAGTGTCTTGAATTCCATGAACTTGGAGAATGTCTCATCTTTCTTCAACATGAAGAAGATCCAACACTTCCGAGAGAAGTCAATAATAAAATTGAAAAAATATTTGTGTCTGACAATGTAGGTTGTCGAGAAATGTCCATAAACATCATAGTGGATCCTTTCTAGGACTGCATGCGCTTTGTTGTCTCGATCATGGAAATTTGTGGATTTTATGTACTTCTGGAACGTACGTCCTTTGCATACATCCTACTTCTTAAGTTCTCCTTTAGGGAGGCTAGTGGTATTTGTTGTATAATATTCGAGGTACCATGTTGCAAATGACCAAGTATTTTGTGCCAAAATTCATCGACATCATGACCTGCACTTTTTCTGCCTTAGTGCTTAACGTAGCACAGTGTTCCAGATCTATCTTATACAGGTTCTTCACACGAACCCCAATCTTCTTCACCTATCCTGTGGCTATGTGTCTCAGGAATGCTTTTCCTTTGTTGAATATCACTTCACAACCATGGTAAGCCAACCACTTTCTGAATGCTAGTAGAAGGACCCCTAATCCTTTACCTTTACCTTTTTTACTAGCGCCTCGTATTGAAAATTTGTAGACAAAATATTTATTTTATCTTAAAAATTGTCTTAAAATCCCCTTCCATGTAGCAGTGCCGAATGCAATGACAGACAAGTTGTCTCTAAATGTGTCAATAGATACGAAAGGGACAGAAGGGGAATTGATGTCCAAGAAATCTTGTCAGTGAAAGTTGTCACGTTCTTCTTAGTCGACTACCCCCACAAAACAAAGAGCCCAAAAAATCATTATCTTTATATAAGATAACTTGAATGGTAAGTAAAAAAAACAACCTCGGTATGGGCACAAGACAGTAGTTTCCTGCAAGCCAGTGGACTTAGAGTGCACTGTGAGAGTCAATTTCATCAATTTCATAGTTGTTAGATAACATTGTCTTAAATTGATATGTTTGGGTCTTAATTGTTAATTTTATTAAATAGGTTTCATCTAAAGTGGCCATTGTCTTAAATATAATGTTTTGTCTTAAAAATGTTTTCTCTCAAATTATTTTTGTCTTAAATATAAAGTTTTGTCTTAATATTATGTTCGCTATCCATTCAAGTCCTCTGTATGGAGGAGATAGATACATGTTCCATATCCATTCAAGTCACAGTGAATCATACTAAAATATGTAGATCTTCAAAATTAGTGGTGTTGTAAAGAAACTGGTAAATATCGCACAACAAACTTCACTTGAATAGATGTAGTACACTAATGTCGTTACTTTCTGATGAGACTCTCAAATAATGGTATTGATTCTTTCAAATTTATGGTATTGATTCTTTCAATTTTATATTACAACGACAACACGTGGTAACAAAGCATTTCAATGAGAGAAAGCCCACTGAATATCAAGAACTTTTGGGACTCGCCAAGGTGAAAAAAATGCCAGCCATATGCTGAGTAGTCAAATTAAATATAAGGAAAAACTTTGTTGAATTTCACAAAACAATACCCCGGGAATTTACTTTTTAAGTCACTCATTCATACTCACTCGTCCGATAAAGAGACAACCAACAATGTCCTGAAGCAAGATATAAAAGCGATTAAATATAGTTTGCCTGCCAACGTCGGCAAGGTGCGGGTGCGTTATAAAAGGTCATCTTTTACATCATTTCTGAGAGTTTACGTTCCTCTGGAAATTTCGAGCATCATTTTTTTTGGTTGCATCCACGTTTGTGATAGTGACTTGTTCAGAATTTACTCATTTTTTTGCATCCACGTTTGGCATAGTTAGTTGCTCAGAATTTACATATATCGGTAGAGGTGAAATTGTGAGTTTTATAATTTATATATTTTTATTAATTTTTTGTATTTTTAGGAAATAACAAAAAGTTTATATTTCTTTGATGTGAAATTACTTATTCAATTTTTTGCCTCAATGACTTTGTTATACTAAATATGATAGTGATACAGTCTCATCAAACTTACAAAAAAAACATTACTATTATTAATACACATGAATAATTATATCATTTTATTAAAAATTATGATTATCTTTTTTGAAAAAAATAAAAAATAAAAAGAGTTATAATCATTATTATTATAAAAAAATTGAGAATATTTTTTCATCTTAAAAATACTGTTTATAAAAACATTAAATATATATAAAACAATTACATTTTCATTTTTTCTTATTATCATAACTAAAAAGAAAAATATATTTAATTAATTATTTTAAATTTTTTTTAAATGTTATATTCAAATATTATTTGCTAGTATTTTAAGAAATCTAATATTCCAAACAAATGATTTTACTCCAATTATTATTAATATAATGTTGATGGAAGACACACATTTTTAAATATTTAATTATCTTATAAATATTATAAGATTGTTAGTTTTTATATTTATTTTTATTATAAACATTTAAGATATATTAAAATAAATATATCTTCTAGAATTATTTTCATAAAATTGAGCTTGGTTATGATTAAATATTAAATGTAAAATTTAAGATTATGGTTAAATATTAAATGTAAAATTTAAGATAAAAATTATAGATGGGAAGAAGCTTCCAAAATTATTTTCAACTAAAACTATAACTATTAGCTTCTCAAGCATTGGTTGACAAAGATGCGAAGATATGACTAATTTTTTAGGGAAAACATGAATATGCCGTCTTACATTACAGTGGTAATATTAAAAGTATTATTTCATTTGTTTTTAAACTAAAATTTTTGGTGCAATAAAGAGATAAAAAATCAAAAGAAGATAAAATACTACAAGAAAATGCTCCATCTTTATCTAGAAAATAGAAAATAAAATTAATTTTTTGTTTTGACTACCAGAAAGAAGAAAATTATCTTCCAATATGAACCAACTCTTTTTAACTTTTTAGTAAAAGTGGAGATTCGACAATTCTCAAAATATTATTTTCAACTCAAATTATAACCATTAGCTTCTTAAGTGAACATTTAAAAAGATGCCAAGATATGACTAAAACTTTAGGGAATACATGAATATGTCATCTTGCAATGAACTGATAATATTAAAAGTATTATTACATTTGTTTTTAAAGAAATTTTTTGGTGCAACAAAGAGTTAGAAAATGAAGGGAAGATCAAATAGGAATCTTTGATCTTTATTACACCTAAAAGAATGAAGACTAAACACAATTTTGTTAGTGTTTTCTAAATATACACAAATATGGGTGAATTTAAAAACTTATAAATCATAAAAAATATGAATCTTTATTAATTTTATTAACATCTATTGAGCAAAAAAAATTAAATGTTTATATATTTTTTACTTTTTAAAATTTGATAAATCAATTAGTCTATTGGTGCAACTCAATTGGAAATAGTCTCTGACGTATTATGTAATTATGAAATTAAAGCTCAAGTATTATACAAACTATGAAATAAAGGTTCAAATCTCTATGAGTGAAAAAACGAAGAGTTAATGAATCATTTATAAAATATATGTTAATAATCATCCTTATGTGTGTAATTGATTTTTTTTTTTTTTTTAACTACACAATTATATCAATTAAATTCATTTTTTAACTACACAAACTACACAATTATATCAATTAAATTCATTTTTTAACTACACAACTTCTAGGTCACAAGTGTTATAAGGTGTGTCAATGTTATCTAATAATAAACTAAAGAGTTCTCATAAAACTAACATATTTGACCATCACGTAACACATACATTAATTTTTTTTTTTTGTAAGCTAAGGCGATACTCTGTTTTCCATTACTGAAAATAAAAGATATTACAAAGTTGGACAGGTCTCAACCCGCCCTTAAGGGAAACCGGGTTGCTTAACCATCTAAAGCTTTTCAAAGCCATCCAAAAAAAGTATATTACCAACCTATCTATCCACGCTAAATATGCAGCTATTCTTACTATAGGTAAATTGTTTTCCTTCTGATTCAGTATCATCTATATTTCCAAAAAAACAAAAAACAGTATATATAAAAACCTCCTAGCAGCAGCTGCATCTTCTACTGATTCGGTGCATCTGTCTTTGGTTCTTTCTCGACCTTGACGCCTATTCCACCCGCTTGAAGCATCTGCAGGATATCATCCATCTTTCTATCTTGCATGAGTAGAGTCACTTGAATATTTTTCAATTCCCTTTTCATAGTTGGAATTCCCTGAACCAGTTCAGCCATTTCTAGAGCCACCTGTTCCATAGCTTTAGCCAATAATCGCTTCATTCCCCAATATACATGTAAAGATTGTTTATACAAGGACATTCGTCCTCTCGTATGTCCGGGATTAGGGAGGAATTGCTCCCAATCCTCCATCTCAGGATCTGAAATCTCCTGCATAGCTTCTTCCTCCAAATGCTCTATAATCCTTTTGATATTGGGATTAGTATCATGGACATATGCTTCTTCTGCTTCCTGTAATCTCCTCCTCATGTCTTTCTTACCCCTCTTTCTTCTTCTTACCTCAGTATCTGCTCCCTCCTCAAATTCCGAACGTACATTCCTATTCCCTCGGCTGCCTCGTCCTCCAGTCCTCCCTCGCCCTCTTTGGTTAGCTCTTCCTCGCGCTCCTCTACCCCGTCCGCGTCTCTCCACCTCCACTTCATCATCGTTTACCTGATCCTCGTTCTCCTCCTCTCGGTCCCCCGCTTCCATCTCTTGGACCTTCCCCATACCCACTTTTCCTTGCACTGTTCGTTGAGGCTCCTCATCTGCAATATAGTTGCGAATGTCAAACTCTTCATCCGAGTCATCCTGGATAGTAAAATATATCCTCTGCAGAACTTCTTCGACCGTGCTCTTTCCTTTTTCCGCTGGAGTTGCTCCCTTACTCCTCGTCCACCTTCCTGCTCCCCTGTCCTGGTGCTCCGCCATCTTACAGTCCTTCTTCTGTTGTAATTTCTCTCTACACTTCCTCGCTCTTCTTTGCTGCTCTTCTGAGTTCGCCAGAGTCGACGCGATGGCCCTTACCGCGGTGGTGGGACTATGTGCTTGCTCCTCCCGCCCCGGAAGCATGGGCTTGTGGAAGAATCCTGCCCTTATGGAATGGAAGTGAATTGGTCGAGCGTTTGGCTTTGGCCGATTACATGCAGTCCCTATATTATCACTATGCTGCCACCTTGCCGTCTTGAAACTTCGATGCAGTCTGTCATTATCATAAATACCCATTTCATATACTCTTCCCTGATGGGAAAGTAGTACTAACTCGCTGGCGTTACCACTGCTTCTCCTCGGTACCTTACCCGATTTCCTTCTTGGGATGCTCAATCTTCTTGTGGATTGAGTACTGCCATCCTTCATGACTTTAATCCCATCATCTTGATCCTGCAGACGCTTTGATCGAGCATTGAATACTCTGTCCTTCCCCCTCCTTGCCATAATCCGGAGGCTCCTAGTTATTCCCTCCCTGGGTGGTCGCGTCGTCATGATCCTGACTTAATATAGTTTTTAACCTGCCACACCTTGGATCATCCTGTAATGATATCCAACTACAATCGACGCTTTTGTTCGATCCTCCACTACCCCAATTAGCCAATAGATCAGCTGCACGGTTACCATTTCGCAGTACATGTGTTATTGTTGTATACTCGATCCTACTCAGCATCTGCTCAATATCCTGTAGGATCCCTGTTGTCCGCCAACACTTCGACACATGCTCCCAGCTCTTCCCATCCCTTAATTTCTTCAGCATATCAATCGTGATTTGTGAATCGCCTTCGATTTCTAGATTCATATAACCGTTCCGAACTGCTATCCGGAGTCTGTGGTGAACAGCCCATAATTCCGCTTCGTTGTTCGTCATTTCCCCTCCTCCTTCAGCATAAACCCACCGCGTGTTTTCGCTACTATCTATGAAGATACCCCCCAAACCTGCTTGTCCCGGGTTACCCTTTGAGGCCCCGTCGAAGTTTAATTTAACCCGTCGCTCACCAGGCAACCTATAATGATTGGGGCTCGGCATTCCATTTCTAATCTTCCGCTCCGTATGAGGATAAATCATCTGAAATTCCAAGTTTAATTTGGAGACTATCCTCTGTTCCTCCGCATTCAATCTTTAATCCTCTTCCTCCCATACTTCTGATAAAACCGTTTCTTTAATCGATCTACAGATTTCATCCCAAATTCTCGACTCTTGCCAACTAGTATCCCTAAAGATTCGTCGATTTTGCTCTTTCCAAATCGCCCAGACTACAAAACCAATCGCTAGATTCCATATTCTCCTTACAACTTTGCTTTGGAAATTCCCTTTTCCCCACTGAAACAAAGTATTCCTGATGCTAGCGGGATCCCTCTGTGTCATACCAAAGAGCACTCTAATTTCTTCCCATATGCTTTTAGTATATATACAGTTATTCAATAGATGCTCCTGAGTTTCGAATTCCTTGGTACAGAGACTACATCTTGATGGCCCAATCATTCCCCTTTTCTGCATATTATCCCAAGTTAGGATCCTTCCTCTGCATACCAACCATACAAAGCATGTTACTTTTGGCCACCATTTGCCTTCCCAAATCTTTTTCCATCCTATTGGTTCCTCCTCTCTTTCCTCCTTCGTTACCCAATAATAGGCTTCTTTTACTGTGAACATGCCCACCATCGCTTTACCCCATCTAAGGATATCCTTACCTTCTCGAACCTTGATTTTCCTTGATTCTATTTCTCTGTCATACATTTGCCCAGCCTCCTGACCTATGGTGTCAACCCATTCATCCGGTCTTTTCCAAGCTCGCCATATATCATTTAATTCGGCTCTTTTCCAATAATCTCTTACATATTTCATTCCCGCTCTTTGCGTTGTTTCTTTAACTTCATGAAGAGTTTGTATCCTATCCAAAATGCCCCGCTGCTGCCAACTTTCCTCCCAAAATCTTGCTGAGTTTCCTTCACGGATTTCCCAGAAGGCAAAGTTCCTAACTATATCCCTATTTCTGCTTGCAAAATCCCAAATCTGTGAACCTCTTGGTGTTTCCTCTATTCTTAAGCGTCCTTCAGTAGTATCGGGCATGCCATATTTTTGGGACCATATCCTTTTCCATACATCAGTTCCTCCCTGGACCCATCTCCACCATAATTTCGCCCCTAGAATCTTGTTTACAATTTCAGGGTCTCTTACTCCCAGGCCTCCTTCCTCTTTCCTCATAATTACATTCTTCCATGAAACCAGAGTCCATTTCTTCTGCTGCTTGGGACCGCCCCATAAAAATTTTCCAAGGATTTCTCGCATTTTGGCAAAAACTCCTTTGGGAGCAGCCATAATAGACAGATGGTATATGGGGATAGATAATAGGACCGATTTTAATAAGACAATTCTACTTGCTATATTCAACAATCTGAATGACCAACTGTCTAATCTTTTCCTGATTCGTTCCAACAGACTTTGCCAGTTTTTAATCCGATTAGGGTTTATATCCAATTGGATACCCAAATACTTCGTGGGTAACTCCCCCTTTCTAAAACCTAGAACTCTGGTTAAATGAGTTTTGATAGATTCATGCGAATTAAATATGAAGGTACAAGATTTATCGTTATTAATCTCCATACCTGAAGCGCTCTTGAAGACTTCTAAGATCCTCTTGAAATTCCTCACCTCCTTAAGCGACGCTTCTCCAAATAACATCAAATCATCAACAAACTGTTGATGTGTGATAGTCAAATTATTCCCCCACAACCTTATGCCTCTGATTCGCCTTTCGCTAACTTCCTTTTTGATTTTCCTACTTAATCCTTCCATAGCCAAGATGAACAAAAACGGAGAAATTGGGTCCCCCTGCCTAATTCCCCTGCTGGCATTAAATGGGTCTGTAGGAATACCATTAACCAAAATTGAAAAATTTGGAGTAGAGATCATACTAATAATCCATGCTATCCACCTTCTCTCAAAACCGTAGGCTTCCAAAACCGCTCTGAGATAGTCCCAGTTCAATCTGTCATAGGCCTTGGATAAATCCAACTTCATCAGCATCCCTTTCTGTTTTTTCGTCTTTAGGGAATGTATCACCTCCTGAGATACTACTATCCCATCTAGGATCTGCCGCCCCTCCACAAACCCGGTCTGTTCAGGCGCAATTAAGTTAGGTAAGAGAGGTTTCAACCTTTTCGCTATCAAAGTGGAAATTATCTTATAGATGATGTTACACAGGGCTATGGGTCTAAAACCCTGTGGTTCCTCCGAGTTATTACTTTTAGGAATCAAGGTCAGAAAAGTCGAATTTATTCCAGGCCATATTCGCTGTCTCATTCGGGATTCTTCTACGGCCTCTAATATATCTTTTCCCATAAAATTCCAACTAGCCTGGAAGAATTCCACCGTATACCCATCTGGACTAGGAGCCTTATTCTTACTCATATTCATTACAACTTCTCCTAATTCTTCCATTGTCACTGCCCTCATTAATGCCATGTTCTGCTCCACAGTTACTAATCTTGGTATCTCACTACAAATATTATTTATAGCTTCTCCTCTATCCCTTTGGTTTTCTGTCAAAATTCCCTTAAAGTAATCAACTAGAGTCTTTTCGATCTCTTCCTGTTCTATTACTCTGTCTCCTTCAGCATTTTTAATTGAAAAGATTCTATTCCTCTGCCTATGTTGAATCATAGATTGATGGAAGAATTTTGTATTCCGCTCTCCTTCCCTTAACCATCTGATCCTTGATTTTTGTCGCCACAAAATCTCCTCTTGCTTTCTTCGCTCTTCCAACTGACTTATTATTCTGCCTTCCTCCCTACTCGATTCGTCATCCCTTCCTTCCAGAATGATCTTTTTTTGTATGTCCTCCATTTCTTTTTCTTCTATAATGAGTATATGTTAACACATATTCAAAATGAGTATATAAGAGAATCGTAACTAAAGTTTTTTTTGTCATTTTATTCAATAAAAGAACACAAAATCTTAGGTGCATGACTATTGTTTTGAGAGGATGTGGCCCTTCTCATTCCTCACCTGGTTGAATACATGCACGTATCATTAAATATTATTTTAATGAAGAAAAATTATAGAATGTTACTTCGTAGATAAAGGATGTTATTTGCACAAATTATGAATTGAGAAGGGATTTTTTTTCAGGTAATCGTTCTTATGAGTCAATCCATCAATGCAAACGTAATTTTGAATCCATGAATGCTTAAGTAATTGTTTGCATAAACGCTCATAGTCCATACATTTATTTACAGTAGGAAAACATTATTTAATGTTTGTAATGGAATCTTTTTATATGAAGTAGATATGTATTATATATTAATCATGGATACGATTTATTTATTTGTATGAGATAAAATATATATATATATATATATTTTTATTGGGTCGAAGTATGCATATTTATTTCTTGTGACACAAGTCTACAATTTCTTTTAATGAAGTTTTATCTATCATGTAGAAATGACTTCAAGTAGCCAACGCTTTTCCCTATATCTCTCTTTTGCAGGGAAAAATATGAAATTTTATTAATAAAATGATTACTATGTTGATATTAAGAATGGACAAATGAAGCAAACTAATAGACCTTGATGAATGCTCAAGAACATAGAATGATAAGTTCATTGTGTTTGATTCAAAATGCCTTAGATGAAACCATCTTCCCAAGGAATTCTCTTAAGAATTTCTATAAAACTACTTCAAATATTGTTAGGTTGCCACCAAAGTAAAAATAATGAATCTGCAAGCATTGAGGGGATTTTGAAAGTATAGTAGCGGAGGAACTAGAGTTGTTATAATAGTAGAAAAAATGAATAACAAAAATGTCTAATTAGTTGAAGATGTACAATGAAGATGTGTTAGATCATAAGGTGCTTGAAAAGTTTCTCAAGACTGTTTCTCTGGATTGGTAGTTGGGGTGATAAAAGAAGAAAAATTCATGAGTCAAAACTTTATAGATGAATTGATGAGATCTCCTCAAAATGCATTGAAGACTCAAGTTTCTCTTTCTAGATGTACATGAATATCAAGACGCAGGGAAAAAGAGGTAGGAACCTAAAATACAATCAGGAAAAATTAGAAAAAGGAACATTTCCATACTCGTTAGACTACATCCAAGTTTCTTATTTTTATTAGTCATCTTCTTTTTCTGTTTTATTCTATTCCTAAAGTTAACATTTGACATCATTTCAGAGAATTCAAGACATCATTTCATAGAATTCAATTTCCTCTAGAAATTTTGAGCATCATTTTTTTCTTTGCATCTAGGTTTATGATACTGAGTTTCTCTCAATTTACTTCATATTAGACAACTTTCCTTAATCATATATATGTATTTGCAAAGGTGATAAGTGACAAGTGTTTTTTCTCCTGCCCTATGTTTGGAAATGTTATCTTATAAAACTAGTTCCCTTATATGCCAAGGAAATGATTAAGACTGCATAGGAATAAAAAAACACAAAAATCAACAAAAAAATAGAATTTGAGAGCAAACTATGTTTGTCTGTTGGAGCCTATCGAGGGAGTGATGACTTGGATCAACATTCCCTACAAGATTTGATTTTGACTAAATTACAATTAGTTGTAGTCAGTTTCTATTGGTCTACATTCAGTGGACCAAATGGAAGTATTGGTCCCAATAAAATTACCCAGGTAGAGTCTCTACAAGTCATGGATTTTATTGGACATCCTCCTTATCCAGTACACTACTCGAGGAGATTTGAGTCCTTCCTCGTTTCATTCCTCTACCATGAGAAATTCGTGGAAATAATACGGGAGGTTCTAGTAGTGGATTGCATGTGTATGAAGAAGATTAGAAGCAATCGATACTTGCTATAGGCATTGGTAAACCGAAGATATCAAGGTTGACATGAGTCCAAATCTTCTACAGTTCACACGAATCACACATTTCCAATGGACTACTCAAACATGGACCAATCAAATTAGTAATGTTTTCTTGCAATTGGATCAAAATAATGTTTAAAATCGAAGGATTGTGAATCTTACATAGATGATGATACTCCTGTAAACATAAAATAATTTACAAAATACCTGAAAAGGGGAGAACTATTTTTCAGAAAGAGACAAATTTGTTGTAAAAAATGGTCGTGTTGTCATAAATTCAAAATCAATCAAAGGTGATAATCAAATAAGATGCTATCGAACAATAAAATACAATAAATAAAACAAACCCTTTGTTAAAATAAAATTTCTATGGTATTTTGCAATTCAAAATGTTTCTTTACAAGTTTTAGAGATGACGTTCTTAGACGAAACATTGGAGATATTGAACATCATAAATTGCACCACACTAGAGTTTCCCATGAAAGTTGTAGATTTTACACCAAAATTTATGAATATTTGGGAGCTTACGCGTCGCTTATTTTCATCTAATACATGAAAGTGTCTAAAATATGTGAGGTTGTGATACAAATTTATATTTGGAAAGATAGCCATCATATTTTGCATGAATTAAGATTATTTTATTTAGCTTATTTGGTGTCATCTATTACCTGTATTTTTTCAAAATCTACCAAATATTGCTATTGGAGCTTGGAGTACCATATTTGAAGATTAAGAGGCAATCTATGTTGAAAAGGTTATAGAATATCTCAAATTGGCATAATGTAAGTGATTTCGCTTTATGTTCTAACTTTGAGTGGCATTTTCTTTACTAATTTTTATGTTCAATGAATTTTATATGTCATGATTCTTCACTAATTTATGTCTTATGACATTTCCTTTGCAATATGTGATACAATTTCTAGTTTATGTCTTGTTTAAATTTATTTTGCAATTTGTGTGCGTGTGCGTGTGTGTTAGGCCTATAAATCCCTCTTTCTGACAAGAGCGATCTCGCTAGATTCTAAAAGGAAACTAGAAACAAACAAAAAATTGAATAGCTCATTCACTAACCTCTTTCCCTAAGCTCATTTCGTTCGAATTGTGAATATAAAATATGATGAATAAGCCTCTCCTATTTGTGAAATGCTTCATGAAGAACCCCTACTATGTCCTGAGGTAGCTTCTCAATGCTTGAAAATACCTGCAACTGCAACATAAGAAGGATCAAAGGCATATGCAGCATAATCATTCAAACGAGTTTAATCTAATGATCAAGGAGATTAGAAATTTAAATTTCCTTAATGAACATCTAAAGAACTATAAACCATTCATTATTCGAGTAAGATAATTCAATGCAAAAAAGGATTCATTTGTACTAATTCAAGGATGAATAAGAGCCTTAAAACCTTTGTGTTGATGTCATGAGGTTCCTCACAAATGACTCCAACCCTCTCCTTAGATGATACATTTTGCAATCTCAAAATAGCAGCATAAGTATATCTTCTTTGACCTCATCAATCCCTTTGCCCTCTAGTCAATTTATAGGTCAAGAGGAAGAAGTTTCAGATCCAAAAGAGGAGGATGAGATCCCCTAATTGCGGGATTAGGGTCCCTTAAGAAGAGGGAATTAGGTCCTTCATCTAAGCTGTTTGTCTTAAATAGATATGACATGGGAGCTTTCACTTCGGATATATTAGTTCAACAATGCTTCTAGATCTTAGTTTTTATTTTTACTTTCCTTTGATTCACCTGCGCGGTCCATAGTGGGAGACAGAGCATAGTTCTGCATCGTTCACATGGATAAGTATAGAAAATTCACAAAAACTTCTAGGAAAAGAGCGTAGGTCATACTTAGCAAGGTATACAAGCCATTTTTCTAAAAATTATCATCCCACTCAAGGGATTTTTGGTTGTTTGACCTGTAAGGGAGTTGAACTAAACATGTTCACAGATGGCGAAAGATCCATTTAATTTATCAAGTGTCATTGTGACAAAATGATGTTTAATAGATTGCCCCCTAAAGTGCGAAGTTTGTGTAATAAGTTTTAAAATATTGATGCACTTTATCACGCCAAAGATTGGATCAGAGACAATGGTCGGAAATCTGCAAGAAACATTCAAGGATTACAATGGAAATGCATATATATAATCATCGTTGAGGTAGGCATTCCCATACTCAGAGTAAATCTAATTCAATGAATAAATACAGAAAAACTCAAGAATAATATGGATAGTGGACATAGTATGAATGCGACCATCTGTTAGGCCCCTGTACTACTGGTGTAACCCCTTATTGTTATTAGTAAAACCCACTTATTATATTTATGTACACATGTAGTGCCCATATTGTTACTCTTGTGCACCATAGAAGCCCACTATTATTATTATTGTGCCCCTACATTATTATTGTTATGTCGGCTCTAATTATGTTATGACCCCTTAGACTCCTATATATAGAAAGGAGGTATTTTCATTTGTATCATCCAAGAATTGTTCATTTGTGTAATTTAAAGGCGGTTTCCCCCTCGAAGAGGCTGAATTCTAAGGGTTGATCTATCTTTTCTATCTTTTCTTGAGCTGGTTTCATAACATTTGGTATCAGAGCTTTGGATTCTAGGGTTTCGCTGCTCCAAACAGGTCATCGTGGAATTTTCACTATAACTTTTTTTCTGTGATGTTTCAGAAGTTGCAAAAAAAATCCATTTGAGAAGAAATTGTGTTAAACCTCAGGTCCGAATTTCAGATCTTTTTGCGCTATATTTGCGGAGATATGATCTGAGGCAGTTGGTCTTTTTGCAGACTCCTGAATTACATTCCAAACAGGTGACCTGGGGAAAATCGTCATAACTTTGTCTCTGGGCATTGGATTTAAAATTAATAAGAAGGTACAGAAATAGGACGGATTGTAGTTTCTTTTATATCTTTTTTAGAGCCAAAGGTTGAAAAATTGACACGTGGCACTTCATACAATTTTGTTGTTCTGGAAAGGTCTATAATCAGGTCATCTTAGGAGATTGTGCATAACTCTTTCTTGGAGAATCCAATTTGGATTAGACTGGTGGCATTAGAAAGAGAACAAATAGGGCTACTACATGCAACAATTTCAAAACTTAAATATCTGAAATTACATAGTTACATTCGTTTCAAGATCGAGGTCCTAAAATCAAGAAAAAGCAAGATGAGGATGTTTGATGGCAAGGATCCGGTAAATTGGATACTTCAGATGGAGAAATATTTTGATCTACAAGGTGTACCACTATTACAAAAGGTATGTATTGCATCTTCATATTTAGAACCGGATCAATTTTTATGGTAGAAAGGGCTTTGTTCTCGTAAACAACTTGTTACGTGGTCAATTCTCACAGAGGAAATGATAGCACATTATGAGGATACAAAGAGCAACACCTTCTTTAGAGCAACACCACAATAATTGGAAAGAGTAAAAGGGATTTGTGACATATTGGAAAGTAAAATTATGGAAACAAGAAAGTCTACCCCTCACAACTATAAAGATGGAAGTGTTGTTTCTCCTAGCCTTCCACAACCTACAAGGGTTGCACCACAACAGTTGGAAGAAAAAAGAGAAAAAGGGCTTTGTTACAATTGTGATAGCAAATGCACTTAGAAAATGGTGACCTTACCGAATGGGAAGACTCTTCAAGGATGAGAATGTGGAAGCATTGTTTTGTGCTATTTTTATTATTCAATCAGATTGGATAAATGAAGCAAGGTATGAATGGAAGAAGGACAAAGAAGTATGGCCACTTATTCAAAAGCTGCAAAAGACCCCAATTCAAACAATATTGCCTGAAATTGAAGAGGAAGGAAAAATCATTTTGGAACCTGGTGTAGTCATAGAAACAAGAACCCCACAGCTACGAAATCGATCAATTTCAGAGCATCTCATCAAGTGGAAGAACTTACCCGCTGAACATTCCACATGGTAGGACAAGAATTTTATACAGAACTATCAAGAACTACTCAAGCGTTGAGGACAACGCTTTTTGAAGGAGAGTGGCATGTTAGGCCCCTATACTACTAGTGCAACCCCTTATTGTTATTAATACAACCCACTTATTATATTGATGTACCCATGTAGTGCCCATATTGTTACTCTTATGCCCCATAGAAGCCCACTATTTTTATTATTGTGCCCCTACATTATTATTGTTATGTCGGCTCTAATTATGTTATGACCCCTTAGACTCCTATATATAGAAAGGAGGTATTTTCATTTGTATCATCCAAGAATTGTTCATTTATGTAATGTAAAGGAGGTTTGCCCCTCGAAGAGGCTGAATTCTAAGGCGTTGATCTATCTTTTCTATATTTTCTTGAGCTGGTTTCATAACACCATCCATTACGAATTTTCATACAGAATCATGAATATAAAAATCCTCACAACCTGGATTGATGAAACTAGATACAGGGTCTTGATCTCCATCTCTTGATCCACAGCAGGAATCTAGCCATGCAAGTAAATGTCTCAAATTCGAACATGGTAGAAACCAATTGATTACAAGTCAATGATGTGAACCATTAACAAGTGTGGGAGAAGCCACCAATAATGAAAATGGTTTTCAAGGTACTCCCAGTACAATCTATGAAGTCAAAATAGGTGATCTGAAGTCAAACACTCATAGAATCATTTGATCGAACGCCAATGATGAGAACCTATCGTCAACGATGGGAAACCTTCCATTAAGGCATGTAGGCTTCATGGTACTCAATGTTTCAAGACTAGCTTCCTATATAATGAGCTGAAGTCGATAGGAACTAACCCATCAGAGGAAAGCCTACAACTCGAAACACAATGTCAAGTTTTTGGAAAATAGTTTGCAAGGATGGACACAGTGATGGTCAACACAATTGAAGGCTAAAATTTGAAAAGAAACATGAAATGAAGTTGAACTTATCTTGAACACATAATGACATGATAATTGACTTGGCAACATTTGACTTAGCGATAATACTGAAAACCAATTGATGACTTTCAATGGGGTTCTATTAACTATAAGGAAAATGGATTTCCCAACATGGAAATAAATGTGACGGAATTTCGTGTTCAAGAGCGACATATTGCCTGTATGATGAATGTAAAATGAACACCTTTTTCCAATTCTGTCGATTTTCTAACATTTATTATCTTGACTTTACTCTTTAATCCAAGGATGTAAAATTAATGGATATGTTAAGGAATGTAAAATTATTTAACATTAACATATGCAAGTATATGGTGTATATATCTGCATATATTATCTTTCTTTATCAAATATACTCTACATTTAGGCTTGCATCCTTCAAGACAAATCACAGAGAAGTCCAACAAAAGTTATTTCACCATGAATGTAAATTTTTGCTTGCATCATGTTGCAAGCCACCAAATTCACGTGTTACAATATATTTCCGAGTAACATATTTAAATTCATAGCCGATTCATAGCCAATAACGACATACATATATGTCAATAATTTTTTTCGAAAAAATTATAGCAAAATTAATTTATAAAATTCTACTTTGTTGTTAACTAAACTAATGGGTGGTCAATACAATACCAAATGCGTAAGCAACAAGGATAATAAAATGTATGAGTTGTAACTTCCCATAATATATCAATTGTAATATGCAGCATTGCTCCTTAGTACATGTCTCTTATGAAAAAAGTAATTGGTAGCAGAAGTTATTGTATCTAAGATAAACTTGTGATCTACAAGGTTCTATTTTGTAAGTGATATTATAATAGTTTAGATCTTCTTCAAATTTTGAATTTAAGTTTCTTATCAATACATTAAATTATTTTGAAATATGTTTCTAGTAAAGGAATAGTTGAGTTTTATGCATTTTCTATTTTTATGAAAAACAATACAAAAATATTTATAAGTATTGGTAGACTTTAAGGTATTAATATATTAGATAGGCAATAAATGTAAAATTGATAATGTAATATCAGTTCCAATTATAAACCAATTTATGAAAGTAAAATGGTAATTTCGTTGATATATATATATATATATATATATATATATATATATATATATAATTCAACTCAAGTGTTGAGCATTTATCTAAAGAAGTTGTATTAATGTAGGAAGAGACTCAATTGTAGCAAGAATTTAGAGGAAAAATTTAGAGTGCATTTTAAAAAATATCTCTATATTGATATAGTAAATGATAGAATATCACAATTCTATTTTTTGGATTTTTTATAGTTGTTGCAATAGTATTGGAGTCCTAGCAATAAGGCTTAAACAAAATTTTGTTAAAGATTTCCTATTATAACCTAGGAATATTTTATTTAAGTAGTGACATATTCATTTTAGATGTTTTTCTTATGTTAAGTATATTATATATGTTAATATTATATATATAAATAAATTTATAAATAAAGTAATTCCACATTTCATATATATAGATAACCACCACGAAAAAAAGAATATTATAAAATAAAAATGTAATTGTTAACAATTTTTAAAAACTTGAGTAAATTTTGTAATTTTTTTTCAAAAGTTACACATTAATTAAAAGTCAAAAGTGAAATTTTCATAAATATTGAGATTTGATGTGTATGCTATTATTACACTTGGTGACATATATAATTTCTTATTTTCTTTTGTTATTATTAATATTGAGATTTGATGTGTGTACTATTATAACACTTGGTGGCATATAGATTTTGTTTGATTTTTATTTTTAAATAATTTTTATTTATGAAAAAATCTATTTATAACACCATAAAATTAGTCGTTTCATCTATATGAGCCAAGAAGAAAACATGAATTAAGTTTAAAAAATATTTTAGATTTTCAAAATATTCAGTTTAATAATTATTTTTTTTCAAAATTTTAATAAACTTTATAAAATCTTCTTAAATTTTTTGGAACTGATTAAAAAAATTTAAAAAAAATTATAAAATATTTTTAAAATTTTGGAACCTAATTGAAAGTTAAAGCATTTGGACTATAAAATGATTACAATCTAAACTAAAAGAGAGTTTTCATCCCAAAAATACACACACACAGACATATAATAGATTCATGATCAAGGAGGACGTAACACTCTACATGTCTAATAATCCAAGAACTTAGTTAGAAACAAGAAATAAGTGCCAATTCATTAGCTCTTTGGACATGTCCATGAAAAACCACATCACATGGCAAGATGCCACCCATGGGTATGGAGAAAATGGGCACATATGTGAAACCTATTCTAGAGGTTACTTAGAAAATGTACTTTCGTCTTGGATCTACAGTTGTAGTGTAGGTTGCAGGTTTAATGTACAATGAGTGGATATCCATCAACAAAAAATTGTTGGACATGCTAAACAATAAAAGAATCCAACACTAGCAAAATCCCGAACGATATTGCAGTGGACCATATTTCTCCTTTGAAACATTTTCCTTCATCCAAAGAAAAATGTAAAGAAGAATGACAAATAATTAACTTAAAAATAAATATGTTGCAAACACACACATGAAAAAAAGAAAAGAAAAATGGTATTGCATCATTTGTGTGAAGCAATACTTGTAGGTTTGTCATTTGTTTTCAAAAAACTAATTTCGTTATTTCACCCTGTCTTCCAATTAACAGACACGCTATGAAGATGAAATGACAACAATAAACATATTGATTTTCGTATTCTATGTAGACCAAAGGTACCAAATTCATATGTACCACTGAAATATGTTCCAAAATTTGATGGACTCAATTCATGACTTAATTCGTCAATTCAAAGTTTAGTACATTATACGAGATATTAATTTTACTTATTAATATATGAAGGCCACATCAGATTTCTATAGATGTCTCACTACAAATGTCTAGTAGTCCATTTACTCTTCAGGAATCCATTCGAGACTCATGAAATGACATGTAGTTATGTTCATAAATAATAATGATCTAGGTGAATATTGGTGGCCACCCACCTTTTCCACTTGAACCCCCACCATTGCTTCTTTTAGTTTTTCACTTTCCATTATTTGTAGCACAATTTACTATTTTTGGCAATTTTTTGGGTCATAAACTTTTGGAGCCGTTTTGAGGCCCTAAATGACATTTTTTGTGAAAACGAAGGCCAACATGGTCAAGATAGATCATTCTAACGAGGTATTGTGTGCGTCAAATGGATACCGTATTCCAAACGACCCCAGGAAATTGATGTACCAATTTACACAAACGGGGCCCATGGTTTTGGTGCTTCATCTCCTATGGTTAGTTTTTTGGATGTTTATGGTTTTCCATTGTTTCTCAATAATATTTAGGTCTCCGAGCCTCATTGTAACACAATTCAAAAGCATGTAGCGACCACATCTCTTCTCAGAGATAAGCTACCATCGCTTGAGCTAGACTTATTTCCATTTCTTTTGTAAGGATACCTCAGTATTTGATATTAATGAAATGAAGCGTTATTTTTGTTGCATCTCTATATTTATGGTTATATATGTAATTTGTTGTGTTCCTGTTTAAATTTGGATCAAATAATGAGGTTGTTTTTTAATATGTTGAGATTTTGTACGAAAACATTACTCAATGGGTTTTAATGAAATATGTGGGTAATATATATGATATATATAATTCTTATAAAATAAGCTATTTGGAGAATAATCATTTGTAAAACTGAGTAAGAACATGTGTTAAAAGTATTTTATTATTATTACTGTTATCCAATTTTAAGGTCGCGACCAAGGCAAACACCACATTGGTGTATGAGACCCCCTTGTTTGTGGGGCATGGGACCCACCTCCATGTAGTGATTTGACTTTTAAGTGTGTGAAGGAATACGTACTCTACCCCCCTCTAGTTTTGAACCTCTGACCTCTTAGGAGGAAACACATGCTCTTTATCATTGGTCCCACTCAATCTCTTTATAACATGTGAACTTCTTAAATTTAAATGGAAATATCTTAGGTATGGAAAATAGAAAAAAATGCACTTTCCTAATTGGGATTTAGTATTAAACAGAATAATGTTGTTCTCATTAATTGTTATGAATTAGTTTTTGGTTTATTTTGGGTAATGTGAAATTTATATGATTCATTATAATGTGAAATTTGTTTGAAAAATCAATTTATAATGTATGTGGGTGTCTCAATATATATAAAAATATTTACAACTTGTCATTTCAAATTTAAAGTTATACTTAAAAATAATTTTAAGTAGTTTTTGAGATTTTCAATGTTATAATTTTTTTTATAATTTTTTAAAATATTGAAAAAAATAATATATTTGGATATTATTAATAGGTATACTTCCATTTATCTCTATTAAATTGTAAGCAATTGAATTTTCCATACCAAATCAAATTCGAACTCGAACTTGATAACTATGATATAGAAACAAGTCGCTCAATCCTAACCAAGCAAGATTGCGAGTTGCACACAAATCAATCCACAACCAATAGAGAATGAATAAGAAAAATAATGGAAATGGCAGTTCTACATGATTCTCAATACTATTTAATACAAACAGTTGGTGATATTTCAGCTCGTACCTCTACTACTTTACCCATTTTCTGCAATCATAGATGGAGGAATATGCTTGCAAGCAAGTGATGATCAAAATTATCGTCCTAGCTACTAGCGATAGGAATTTCCATGAGCCAAATACATAGTGATTCACCAACTCCACCATGACAACTTTCCATTCTTTTATGATAACATTTATTTAAATCACTTATAACTTTGTCTAAATATCCAACATTTGTGACACCAACGCACTTCACCAAGTTGTTCCATAGGTTTGCAAACCTCTTTGTAACGCAGGAGATGATTACAAATAATTCTTTTGTCTCTCAAAAATTTCACATATTCTATTCTGTCAATCATGCCATTCATGAAATCTATATATCCCCTTCAAACAAGCACACCAAGCACTACAAAAGCTTCAAATGCAATCAAATATCTCATGATTACCTTTGTGTTAGTGTTGAACTTTAATTTGGGGAGGTAAAGAGTGGAACTTTTCTTATCAAATTGTATTGTGCTAAGATTGCAGTCAGTAAGAGATAATTTGACTCCTACAATGTCCAAATCTATCACAAATGGAACAACTAATTCATTATCTGAGGGTGGTATGATCTGAGAGGATGATTCTTCCGCAATTTCATTTTCACTTTTATTGACTAAAGAGAAACGATCCTCTTAAACACACTCAACCTAAGAAGTAAGGGTAACTTCATCAAAAATAGTGGAGTCATCTAGTTCAACCCTTATCGAACCAGCTTCAAGAGAAGTTGAACAAGGCCAATGTTAATAAAGGATAGAGATTTCCATGGAAAATTTAAGACTTTTGTAACAGTTGACATGTCCAATGGATCACTCGCATGGCTATCTTCATAAATTCGTTAACATGTCTGCTCTCACTGTCATATCCATGATATATGTTTTTATAATTTTATATATAACTAGCACAACACCACATTGGTATGATATAGACCTATAGGTGTATTTGAAAAGCATCTATAACCATATTTACCAAAATGGTTCATATAGGTGTATATCCACCACTCACTAGGTGTAGTATGTTTTTTTTTTTTCTACGTAAAAGCTATCTAGGTCATATATTAACTGTACAAGTGAAAATTACAAACTGTGAGGCGAGTCTTCCAGGGCCTATGGTAGCACCCCGGGAACCTTGAGCAAAATTCTGAGGCTCCCTCTCCGGGGAAACCTTAACAAAACCAAACAGACCATGCACGGAATTAACGCTCCCACGCAGGGGCAGCACCGGACCAAATATGCAGAAACAGTATTAGAAGTCAGCGGGCTCCCATCGGAGCTCCAGGAAGAGGACTCAAAACATTACTACCCACGCAGGGGCGAATTGCCAAAAGGGACTGACTTAACAACCAGACTGAATTGAAATTGAGAATTGACCAATTGAAAGTAAGACCAAACCAGCTACCAGACAAAATTACATAAGGCGAAGATGCAGGCATCAGCTGCCAGCCAGCAAAACGAAAATGCAAGAGAGAAGTACCCGTGTCAATTTTAATCCTTGAGATGAGTTGAGGAAGAAGGAAGGGACGCGAAGAAGGCATCAGCTTCTTCAGCGAGGCTGTTGTCCTCCACAATGTACGCCCAGCCATCTCCTTCTGGTCTACCCTCCCACATCTTTCTCCATGTCTCTTCATTAATATCCGAAGGAGCTGGTCCCACAGGTGGAAACGATTCGTGCTGTCCAGCCTCAGACGCTGGTGGCTCCAAAGCGGAGCTTTGTTCTCCTGCTTCCTGTTCTCCTTGGACAATTTCTTTGCCTTTGCCCTCCGCTTGCTTCTTCTGTGAGTTTTGAGGGGTGGTATTCCCATTTCCTTCCAGAGTTCTTGTGAACATGACTGAGATGTGGGCACTGAGCCCCAGGTTGCTCTCAGCACTTGGCAATGTGAAAACCACTGAG
This sequence comes from Pinus tabuliformis, assembly GCA_031772625.1. Taxonomy (NCBI): domain Eukaryota; kingdom Viridiplantae; phylum Streptophyta; class Pinopsida; order Pinales; family Pinaceae; genus Pinus; species Pinus tabuliformis. The sequence goes on from CM062819.1 coordinate 206,153,331, forward strand.
CCAAAGGAGGGAAGCTTTGATTTGTCCTCATTAGCGCTTCCAACCTCCAGAAACTGGCTGATGGGAAGTGGGGTAGCTTTGGCTCTTCGATGGCAATAGCAGCAACAGCAGTGGTGATGCTCATCCACTGCTGGAGCTCGCGAGGAAGAGCCTCTTGCTGGACCTCTTCTACATGGCTGTCGTTGACGGAGTTTAACCATGGTGATACTGACTCTGCTCTTGTGTGTGTGTAGGTGAGCTTGGAGTCGAAGACAGAGCCTATTACTTCCCAGATCTCTTTCTGGTGCCCGATTTCCTCTCTGAGACCCGTTCCTTGGTGACAAGGTGGACCAATTCCAGTTTTCACCCAGCAATCGAGCCAAATGCCTCCGACTACAAGACCAGCAACCAGAGAGGCTATGGCAGTGACAGTAACCACGAGAGACCCGACGTCGAAGTGAACGGAGCTGCCACCGCCTCGGCTCTCTGCACTTTCCTCTTTTCCCAAATTCTCCAGACAATAATTCCTTGCGCTCTCCATCGCGCTTGATAAGCTCTGCCTCATGCTCTCGAAACAGGCGCGCATTAAGTGCCCTGTACAAATCCATAAACCTACCACCCTCGCCATTAACTTCATTAATCGCAGCTGGGGGGTTCATATGCAGGTTGACGGCCTTCCCCTGGTGGCCGTATTGTTTACACGGGGCAGCCCATGCATAGCATGTGGCATGCCCATCTCTGCCGTCCCGCCACCCGCATCCGGGGTCTCATTGTCCCTATGGATGAGACTCTCACATTCCTGCTTTCTTTGATTATTTGGGATGATATTCAGGTGTCCCTCAAGGAAGGCCTGATCTGAGTCAACCCCTATGTTGGCAAGAAGATCAGCCACTTTATTACCTTCTCTTTTAGTGTGATTAAAAGAGATGGCATTGTAGTTGCCAATTTCCTCCGCCATGCTGCTGAGTCTGGCCTCTAGTCTCCAACTATTGGCGATTTTCCTGGCCTGCGATCCATTCTGGATTCGAATGGCCATGTTTATGAGTATTTGGGAGTCCCCCTCCACTATCAATGGTTGAAGATTGTGTCTCCTTGCAGTGAGAAGTCCTTGCCACATGCCCTCCAGTTCTGCTGAATTATTGGTATCCCAACCTAGATTGCCAAAGTAGATCTGTTGTAGAGTTCCAAGGTGATCTCTGATGATTCCTCCAAATCCTGCAGGTCCCGGATTGCCCTTGGAAGCGCCATCAAAGTTGAGTTTGTATGAATGAATAGGCGGGGCTTCCCAGTTTTCCTTTTCCTTGCCGTTGCTATTTGCTGCTTGCTGTGTAGTTGGTTCTTGTGTCAGTTGCAGTCCCCAATTTGATAATATATTTTTCTCATTGTCTTCAGTTGGGAGATCTTGTTGGGTCCAGGATTTCAGTAGCATGGTTTCTTGGATGTTGGCGTGCATACTGTTCCAAATGTCCTCCTTATTCAAGCTACTGTTTTTGAATATGCGCCTATTCCGTTCCTTCCAAATATTCCATAGGAGAAAACCTGGAATTAGGTTCCACAAGTGGTTCAGCAGGCCACTTTTGTAAGGGCTTTTAGGCCATTGCCTAATGGTATTTATTATGCCTCCCATTTCTCTGCAGCGCCTTTGACTTCTGAATTCTATCTTCTCCCATAGTTGAGTAGCAAGCGGACATGAGTCTAGAAGATGCTGCAATGTTTCTTCATTCTGAAAGCAGTTGTGGCAAACTGAGGGCCCATGGAAGTTGCGTTTCTGCAATTTGTCCCATGTGAGAATCTTTTTGTGTCCCACCAACCACAGAAAGTGAGTGATTTTGGGCCATGTTTTGAAACTCCAAATTCTGGACCATAGAGGATCAGATTTGACGGGAGGATCTTCCAAAAGATTGTAGGCTTCAGAGGTGGAGAAAGCGCCCTTGGGGAGGTAGCCCCATCTGAGGATGTCGTCATTGTTGTTGTGCCTGATTCTTCTTTTTGCCAATTCAGAGCCAAGGGCCGCTGCTTCCTGCGTTCTGTCGGTGGTGATTATTTGGCTGCTAGAAAGCCATTGCCTGAAGCCGCTTCCCGTGTCCGAATTCCAGAATTGGTGGACTTTGGCATGCTGTTGCTCTTGCCCGTCTGGAATAATAGCCACTGGTAGTGCATTGGATAGTTTGGGAAGTTGGTTCCATGCATCGTGCCAGAATCTGGCATGTTGACCATTTCTTATTTCCCAGAAACTATGTTTCTGAATCAATTGGTGGTGCTGCTTGGCTGCATTCCAAATGAGTGAACCTGTACTTGTGGGTGTGAGTCTAATAAGCTCTGCATGCGGCATATTGTTGGTGTATTTGGCGATCCAGATTCTGGCCCATGGTTTGTCCTGATTTGTTAACCATTGCCACCAGATTTTGGCGGTCATGATGATATTACTGTGCTCCGGGTCTCGGAGGCCAATTCCACCTTTGTGCTTGGGCTTGCTGGTGGTGTCCCATTTTACAAGCGCCCATTTATGGTTGGTAGCTGAACTTCCCCAAAGAAAATTGCGCTGTAAATTTCTCAGCCTTTTCAGGACCCATTTTGGAGCGGCTAGGATGGAGAACAAGTATAGGGGCATGGCTTGAAGGATGGCTTTAAGGAGCACCGCTCTACTTGCTAAATTGAGGGAGCGGTGTGTCCACAGGTTCAATTTACCTTCCATTTTCTCAATAAGTCGTCTCCAAGCTGGTTGCTTTATGGCAGAGGCAGTAAGAGGCGCTCCCAGGTAAGTGGAGGGGAGAGAGGCAGTTTGAAAACCCAGAATGCGAGAGACAGCGCGCTTGACAGAGGGAGGGGTATGGAAGAAGAAAATTTGGGATTTGGTGCTGTTGATTTGGGTTCCTGAAGCTTTGGAGAAATCATTAAGCAAAGATTTCAGACAAGAGGCTTCCTGAGCAGAGGGATGGCCATACAGCATGGTGTCGTCCACAAACTGCTGGTGGGAGGAAGCAGGGGAGTTGTGGATTGAGATTCCCCGAATATGATTAGCTTGCCTAGCTTGCTTGATGTGCCGACCTAGGCCCTCCGCCATTATCACAAATAAGAAGGGGGATAGAGGATCCCCTTGCCTGATGCCTCTGGAGGGCTTGAAGGGTTTGGAAGGCAGCCCATTGACAAGAATGGAAAAGTGGGAGGAGGAGATGAGGCTCATTATCCATCTTACCCAAGTGGCACAGAAACCAAAGGCTCTCAGCATGTTCTGAATATAGGCCCAGCTGAGTTTGTCAAATGCCTTGGATAAGTCAAGCTTGAGTAACATGCCCGCTTTTTTGGAGAGCTTGAGTGAGTGAATGATCTCATGGGAGAGCATTATACCATCCATTATTTGTCTGCCTTCCACATAGCCTGATTGCTCAGGTGAGATGATTTGAGGGAGAAGGGGCTTGAGTCTGTTGGCTATGACTTTGGTAATGACTTTATAGAGAACATTGCAAAGGGCTATGGGCCTGAATTTGTCAGGGGTGATGGAGTTCTCTTCTTTGGGAATGAGAGTGATGAAGGTAGAGTTTAGAGAGGGCAGCATCCATCGAAGGGCTCGAGATTCCTCTACAATTTGCCAAACCTCTACCTTAATCATATCCCAGAAAGCATGAAAAAAATCAGTGGTAAAGCCATCAGGACCGGGAGCCTTACCTTCTTTAAGCTGCGCCATTGCTTCATCCACCTCGTGGCTGAGAATCGGGCTCATGAGCAGATCGTTTTGCTCCTCCGTTATTAACCTGGGAATGTTGCTTGTAATTTTCTCGATAGCTGCCTTCCGATCCCCTGTTTGTTCTTGGTGGACTTGTTTGAAGTGATTGAGGAGGGTTTCCTCAATTTTCTCATGCTCCTCCTCTTTACCTCCTTCCTGGTTCTGGATGAATGAGATCTTGTTGTGCATTCTTCGTTGCACTGTTGTATTGTGGAAGAATTTGGTGTTACGCTCTCCTTCTTTGAGCCATCTAACCCTTGATTTCTGTCTCCAATAAATTTCTTCTTGTTTTCTTCTTTCCTCAAGTTGATTGTAGATGTGCTTTTCTTTTTCTAGTGTGGCCTCTGTATGCCCTGAATTGATGACTGTCTGGTGGAGAAGCTTGAGCTCCTGATTAAGTTGTTGTTGGGCTTCGAAGATGTTCCCAAAGATCTCCTTATTCCATTGTTTGAGGTGACTTTTTAGGTACCTTAATTTCTGTTGGAGTATGAACATTTTGGTGCCTTCTGGAGGAACAAAGGAGGCCCAAATAGCTTTGACGAAGTCCTTGAATGCCGGGTGGGTTAACCAAAATTTTTCAAATCGAAATGGCTTCCTGGTGCTACTCCCTGGTCTTTGCCATTGCAGGGCAATTGGCCAGTGATCCGACCCTGAGTGAGCCAGAATCTCCGCATTGAAATCTCCCCCGATGTGCACTGCATTGTCCGATATCAGGAATCGGTCCAACTTGGAGGCAATCTGATGCTTCCCTTTCCTGTGATTGCTCCAAGTGTAGATACCATTACAAAAGGGCAAATCAATAAGGGAGGCATTTAGGATGAAATCCTTGAAGTGTTCCACTTCAGGTTCCAATCTGGTTCTACCCCCTGTTTTATCCTCTAGTTTGGTGATCATATTAAAATCCCCCGCCACAATCCAGAAAGGATGTTGTCTGCTGATACTGAGGGCCTCGATGGTGTCAAGGAGTATTTTTTTACTGCCTCCATCCTGTGGGAAGTAAACATTAGATGAGTTCCCATGAACCTGAGTGCCTATAATGTGAAAGGCCGCCTGAATGAGATGGTGGGCTGCATGGAAATCAGTAAGAGTTATGGCTTGAGTGTTCCAGGCTATGGCAAGTCCTCCCGAGGCTCCAGTCGCATCCACAGCCACAGAATGGCATCCCGGCCAGGCCTTGGAGAGTATTCGACCCAGAGTAGCACTATTACATTTGGTTTCTTGAAAGAAGCATATGTGCGGCTTCTCCATCTTTATCATGTTTTTGAGCATTCTATATTTTGCAGGGCCGTTGAGGCCTCTAAGGTTCCAGGAGATGAGCTTCATTGATAACTGGGTTGAGAGGGGCTGAAGTATTTCGTAAGCTTCGCATAGTGGCCTGAATCCACTAGGACTTCTCCAAGCTCTATTGTTCTTTGAAGAACTGTTTTCCTTCCTCTCTTTTTGAAATCTTTTGGACGCAGTCTACCATCCCAGGTGCTTCCCACTTGAATCCCTAACTGATGTTGTTGGTAGACTTTGGAGATGACCATTTCCAACTTTTCTAGGTCAGTTTCAGCGATGGATTCAAAAGCCTTTTTCCTGCATGCTAACTCTAGTTCATTAATGTTCAGTCCGTGAAGGTCCACGTTTTCAGCTTCTTCCTCCATTATTTCTATGACACTGGTGTCTTCCTGTGTAGGCTCTGAAGTCTGAGCAGACTTTTGTTTCCCATCTATCTCCATATTCTTGGAGGTATTCATCAGATCCTCCTGATTCCTGGATAAAATGGTGGGTATAATGATAGGGGTTTTTGAGTTGGGGGGGGGAGTGGAGGGAGGGGGGCGGCTTGAGGAGGATGGGTGATCAGTTTTGCTGGGATTTTCCATGGGTCGTTCTTCCGGAATGTTATTGAGGATCTCAAAACTATTCTTGGATGCTTGATCTTTGTGGTTATTCGACTGAGACTTTTGCCCGCTGGCATTTTTCCGGTGCGATCGCCTTCTGCTTGTTACTTTGGTGAACCCATCTTGATTGGGCTTGGTGGAGGGGTTCTGAGACAGATCTGGGGCATTTAGCGGACAATCCCTGAATAAGTGCCCCAGAGCATGGCATCTTCTACATCGGAAGGGCACATGCTCGTAGTCCAAGGGCTGGGTCCATTCCTCATCCCAGTGGGAGAGTGTTATCGACTCTGGCAGCGCTTCATTCAACCTTATAAAGACACATATGCGAGCATAGGAAATGAATCTGCGGGATTTGGTTTCTTCAGCTGTCCTGATGTATTCTCCCACACCGTTTCCTATTCTTCTGAGTGAATCTTCGTCCCAATATTCATCAGGGAGTCCATATAGCCGGATCCAAACTGGTGCCCAGGTTAGGTCTTCTTTATCTGGGTTAAATCTGGGTTTCCAGTCTCGCATGTACAGCCCTGCAGCATTGAAGAAATGTGGGCCTGTACCTAGCACCCTGAGTTTGTCTTCCACACAGTAGAAGATGACTGTAAAGAAGCCCTTCGGTCCTAGTTGAAGCAGGACATCTCCCTTTGGTTTCCATTTGGCTGCTATCCAACCAGAGAGGGCTTTTTCTGTTGGCCATAAGCCTATGAATTTCCCTATGATTGCATGCTCTTTCATAAATTCTATCCTAGCATTTACCAGGTGCCCTTGTAGTTCGATTCTGGGCCTCTCTGCAGCTACAGGTTTGCAGGTGGCTGAGGTGACTTTTGGCGTTTTCTCTTTGTCGTTTTTCCCTTTGTCCTGTGGTCCGTTGTCCTGACCTTGCTGATCTTCCTTATTGCTGTTCTCTTGCCCTGTGGCGCTTTCATTGTTTAGTATTTCTCTGCTAATCGAACCGAAGAAAAGATCAGAATCCTTCTCCTGCTGCATTGGGGAGGGCCCGGGCGCCCCCCCCTGCGGTGTTTCCATAGCGCCTGGCTGGCGCAGAGCTGAGGCGATGCGATCTCCGTGCCTGGAATGGGTCAGGGTTTGCAGGAAGCTTCTCTGTCTGGAGGCGCCGTCACGGGTTTCAGAGGAACCCTAAACGCTTGCAGAGCTCCGTGTTCAAAGAAATTCTCTTGAGCGGGCACTAGGTGTAGTATGTTAAAGGCTAACTATTTATCAATATTAATAACTCTATAAATAATAATAGCCATATTATTTTTTATTGATATAATTATGTTCATTATATTAATGTATATTAGTATAATATTAATTATTATGTAAAATATTGATAATATATTAATAGTTATATTTAAAACTATAATATAATTCACATATGAGAGAATAATAATATTTAGTTACTATTAATAATATGTGTTTATTTCTCATCATTATGTTATCGTCCATACTTGTTATATATTCATTAGCATAATTGTCCATATATTTTATTTATTTACTTTGAGAATATTAATAATATTAGATATACATAGACTCTATATTAAACTAAGATATATTATATTATTACTTGGAAATAAAATATATAATATATGTAACAATTTGATATAATATAATAATATAATAAATAATCAAAGGGATTAAATCATAAACCCAAGGAATTATTAATATTATAAATCCAAGCAACTAATAAACCCAAGGGTTTAATATTGTAAACCCAATGAATTAGTAAACACAAGGGATAAATATTAAAAATTTAAAGGATCAACAAAACCAAGAAATCAATATTAAAAACCCTAACAATTAACATTTTATACGTAGGGGATTAATAAACCCATGAAATTATTAATATTATAAACCCAACAAATCAGTAAAATCATGTGATAAATATTATAAACCTAAGAGACCAACAGACCCAAGCGATAAATATTAAAAAAACCAAGGAATCAATAAACCCTAGAAATTAATATTTTAAACTGAAGGAGTTAATAAAACCAAAGGATTATTAATGTTACAAACCCAAGGGATTAAATTATAAACCCAAATATTTATTAATATTATAAATCGAAGGGACTAATAAACCCAAGGGATTAATATTATAAATTCAAGGGATAAATATTATAAACCCAAGGGATAAATATTATAAACTTAAGTGATTGACAAACCCAAGGAATTATTAATATTATAAACCCAAGGAATTAGTAAACCCAAGATATAAATTCTATAAGCCTAAGCAATCAACAAACCCAAGCAATCAATATTAAAAACACAAGGGATTATAAACCTAGGAATTAATATTTTAAACACAATGGATTGATATGTTAACTCCAAGTGATTGATAAACCGCAAGATTATTGATATTATAGACCCAATCGATTAATAAACCCTCGGGATTGTTAATATTATAAACCCAACCACATCAGTAAAGGTGGTTGAAAGACATGTTAATGGTATAAATCTAATATTAATCATAAAATTATTGTTCATATTGATAAAAATATAATAATTAAAATAATAATAATATTAAAAAGTAACTATTATAATAAAAAATATTATTATTATTATTATTATCATCCATAATTATTAATTTATGTCAATAATTAATTATAATGTTAATAGATTACTATTATAATCATTTTAAAATTATTATTATTATTACTAATTATAAATAATTATTGTTATTATTATTAATATTATCTATTATTTATTATTAATTAATATTACTATTATTAGTTAATATTTTTTTTATTGTTAATTAAATTTAATATTATTATTATTTAGTAATAATTAATTAAGTAAGAATAATTAACTTCTTATTATTATTATTTAGTAAAAAAAAACAAATATTGTTTTTTTAAGTTGTATCTATTAGTATTAATTTATTAAACCTAAGAGATTTATACTAAACCCAATGCTTAATATTATAAATGTGATCAATAATATTACACCCTAGCAATATAAACCCTTAGATTAATAAAACCAAGGGATTGATATTATAAACCCACGAGAATATTAAACACAAGGGATTAATACAAAAAACCTAAGGGATTATAAATCCAACTAAATAATATTATGTCCATGGAATTAATATTATAAACCCAAGGTATATAAACCCTAAGATAAATGTTGTAGACCCTAGAATTATCATTGTTGAACATGGTTGATTGTCATATTGAAACAATATTTATCACAATGTGTCGTTGCACCATGGTTGACCATGGTTTACCATGATTAGTTTTCATATGTAGACAATCTTTCTCACAATGCAACATTGAACCATGGTTGATTTTGATATTGAGAAAATCCATGTCACAATGTGACATTAGACCATGGTTGACGATGATTACAAATGAAGGGGATTTATATTAGACCCATGAATTAATATTATAAACTCTATGAATATAATATAAACCCTATTAATAAGAACCCTTAGATTAATAAACTGAAGCGATAAATAATATAAACACAAGGTATATAAATCCCAAGATAAATATTATAAACCCTAAAATAAACATGGTTGACCATGGTTTACTATATTTGATTGTTATATTGAGACAATCTTTGTCACAATGCAATGTTGGACCATGGTTGATTTTCATATTGAGACGATCTTTGTCACAATGCAATGTTGGACCATGGTTGATTTTCATATTGAGACGATCTTTGTCTCAATGTGACATTGGATCATGGTTGACCATCGTTGACCATTATTATAAACCCAAGGGATTTATATTAAACGCTAAGATTAATATTTTAAACCCTATGAATAATATTATACCTTAGGAATATGAGCCCTTAGATTAATAAATCCAAGGGAATAATAAACCGAAGATATTAATTCTAAAACCCCAACATTTTATAAACCCAAGGGAATAAAATTAAACACAACAAATTAATTTTATAAATCTGAGGTGTATAAACCCTAAAATAAACATGGTTGACTATGGTTGACTATAAAGTCCCTTGGGGTTTGAAACCCCAAGGGACTATGAACCCAAGAAAATAATATTAAACCTAAGGGATGAATATTATAAACCCAATTTAATTAATTAAATCCAAGGTACTTATGTTAAACCTAAGGATTAATATTATAAACCCTATGAATAATATTACACCCTGGGAATATGAACCGTTATATTAATAGACCCAAGGGATTGATATTATTAAATCTAAGTGATAAATATATAAACCCAACGTATATAAACCCTAAGATAAATATTATAAACGATAAAATAAACATGGTTGACCATGGTTTACCATGCCTGATTTTTGTCTTGAGACAATTTTTCTCACAATGCGATATTGGACCATGGTTGACCATGGTCGACAATGGTTGATTTTCATATTGAGACCATTTTTATCACAATGTAACACTGGATCATGGTTGACCATCATTGACCAAGATTACAAACCCAAGGGATTTATATTAATCCCTGGGATTAATAGTATAAACCCTATGAATAATATTATACCATAGGAATACTAAGCATTACATTAATAATCCTAAGGGATTGATATTATAAACCCAAGGGATTAATTCCAAAGCCCCAACATTTTATAAACACAAAGGATTAATATTATAAACCTAAGGTATATGAACTCTTAAATACATATTATAAACCCCAAAATAAACATAGTTAACTAAAATAAACATGGTTAAATATGGTTGGCTATAAATTCTCTTGGGGTTTAAAACCTTAAGGGATTATGAAACTAAGGCAATAATATTAAACCCAATGGATGAATATTATACACCCAAATTAATTAATTAAATCCAAGGGATTTAGATTAAACCAAAGGATTAATATTATAGACCCTATGAATAATATTACACCCTAAGAATACGAATCCTTATATTAATAAACCCAAGGGATTGATATTATAAACCCATGGGAATAATAAATCAAAGGGATTAATACAAAAAACTCAAGGAATCATAAGCTCAACAGAATAATATTACACCCAATGGATTAATATTATATAGCCAAGGTATATAAACTCTAAGATAAATATTGTAAACCCTATAGTTATCATGGATGACCATGGTTAATTTTCATATTGAGACAATCTTCGTCACAATGGGATGTTGCAACATGGTAAACCATGGTTGACTATGATTGATTTTAATATGCAAACAATCTTCGTCACAATCCTATGTTAGACCATGGTTATTTTTCATATTGAGAAAATATTTGTCACAATATGGCGTTCGACCATGGCTGACCATGAGTATCGATGAAGGGGATTTATATTACACCCTAGTATTAGTACTATAAACGCTATGAATAATATTAAACTCTGAGAATAAGAACCCTAATATGAATAAACCAAAGGGATTGATATTATAAAACAAAGGGATTAATATTAAAAACTGAGGAGATTATAAACACAATGTAATAATATTAAACCCAGGTGATAAATATTATAAACCCAGGGTATATAAACCCTAAGATAAATATTGTAAACCCTAAAATAAACATGGCTGAACATGGGTTTACCATGCTTGATATTCATGTTGATACAATATTTATCACAGTGTGACATTGGACTATGGTTGATTTTCATATTGAGACAATATTTTACACAATGTGACATTGGACCATTTTTTACCATAGTTGACCATGATTATAAACACAAGGGATTAATATTAAACCCGAGGATTAATATTATAAACCTTATGAATAATATTACCCTAGGAGTATGAACCCTTATATTAATAAACCCAAGGGATTGTTTTATAAACCCACGCGAATACTAAACCCAAGAGAATAAAATTACACCCAATGCATTTATATTATTAACCCAAGGTATATAAGCCCTAAGATAAATATTATAAACCCTAGAGTTATCATCGTTGACTATGGTTAAATTTCATATTGAGACAATATTTGTCACAATGTGACATTGCACCATGCATAAGCATGGTTTATCATGCTTGATTTTTATATTGAGACAATCTTTGGCACAATGCGACATTGGACCATGGTAAACCATGGTTGATTTTCATATTGATACAATATTTGTCACAATATGACATTGGAACATCGTTGACCATTCTTGACGATGGTTATAAACCTAAGGGATCTATATTGTGAACCCTATGAATAATATTATACTCTAGGAATATGAACCCTTAGATTAATAAACCTTGGCGATTGATATTATAAACCCAAGGGGTTAATTCTAAAACCAAAATGTTTAATAAAGCCAAGGGACTAATATTAAACCCAAGGGATTAATATTATAACCTAAGGTACATAAACCCTAAAATAAATATTATAAACCCTAAAATAAACATGGTTGACTAAAATAAATATGGTTGACTATGGGTTGACGATGGTTTTAAAACGTTGATTATGGTGACTATGGTTAACCAAATATGACTATGGTTGACTAGGGTTGACCTAGGTTTCCTATGGTTGAAAATGGTTGACCATGGTTGTAACACTCATCCCTTATGTGTTAGACTATTGTAAACCTAAGCTCAAGAAATCTAGGTGTGCTATGTAAAATGAAAACAAAATACATTATTAAATACTTAATAAATTGATCGCTTGGAAAAGTGAGACACGAAGAGATGATATTATTGCCAAATCCCATTGAGGAATGGGATAGGAATAAATCTTTCATGATAAAGCTTCTAGATGTGATTCTAGATAAGCTTGATGGATTGGAGATAAATATCCATCAAGAGAAACATAAAATCTTTGCGGGAGATAAAGGCAAGCTTTAATGAGGAAAATCCTCGCGAGATATAAAGGAAAGCTTTTCCAAGAAAGGCCTAGGCAAAAGGATAAAAATCCACAAAAACGGGACACTGCTAATGAAAACTATATCATGTAATAGGGTATTAAATACCCATTGCATAGATCAATTGGAGGCAGTTGATCCATGGAAATAGCCTTGGCTTGGGGGGAATCAGACATGATTCATGGTTGGGTGGTGGTGCTCCGTTCTCCAAGTGATGTTCACTCTTTTTTCTGATCTAGTTGGTTCATATGCGTGGGGCTTTTGTATGTTGGATTCTCCCTACTCTCTTATAGTTTATGTTAGTCTATGAAAGGATTTTGTTAAGTTTCCTTGCCATAAAAATGACTGAGTGGATTGCATGTAACCGTTATGTATGAGTAGAATACCTATGTTAATGGCTTTTATAAGATAATTTGATATGGATACATGTGACATTAATGTAGTCCAAGGAAAATTTAGTAGAGGAATGAAATATGTGGGTTGATGCAATAATGTATATGTTGTTACTCTTTTAAATTATGTGTCTCCTTGAAGGTGGACTCTATGCTTAAGGAGTTGGAAAATGATAAATATAGTGTGTTGATATTAATGATTTGCGTAATATCTCCATGAAGTCATTATTCTGAAATGGTCATATAATAGTGTTAATATAGTTATTGAATCTAACATCACATTGTAACTCTGGTGCATGTGGCACACTTAGTTGATCATGATTCTAATTTCATAAGTAGATGAATTACTTCCTAAGAGGGTAGTCTAGTTAGTTATGCATGCCAAATCAAGGTTTTGTCAGAAGACCTTGATTATGCTTAATTGATGGATGGCCAAGCCAGCCATAGTAGAGGTAAGATAATACTCCATTAATACTGGTGTGGATTAACTAGAAGATTCTATAGGTTAAATGACATGATTAGTCCTTCATACTTAATGATTATTCTAATATATAAGTTGTTTAAATGAATCTAAGGGCTCCCATCATGGATCCGGTAAAGCATAAAAGAAGGATGCAGTATTATGAGATTGTATAACTCTTAAGAAATGCATATAGTGACAAGAATAATAGTTGTTCATGCCACAATAAAGATATTATGTCAGGCAATGGTCAAATATTAGTTGTAAACAAAGAAAAAATTACAAGAATGGGAACCTAATAAGCTATATCTCTCGGTAGGATCAAGAGGTAGGGTACAATGTTAACCATAGATAACTATGGTCAATCATAGTAAACCACAGTGATCACCATGGGTAGACTATGGTTGACAATGTGTGACTATTGTTAAGCATTACTAACTATTTTTTCACTATTATTAATGATTATTTGGCTACAGTTAAACATGCTTGATTATGGTTGTTCATGTTGACCTATGGAAAGGGTACTACGTTTGACTATGTCATCAAGTTGAATTTTTCTAAATATGGTCAACATGGGGTTGACCAAGATTGATCATGGTCAATTATTTAAACATTGTATATCAAGGTTTGACTATATTTATCTAATGTGGTTGACTTTGTTCAACAATTAATTTTAATCAATAATAATATGATATTATATTTGACCAAAGTGGAAGACTGTGTATTGTCAAACATAATAAGACATGGTTTGACAATATTTGAACATGGTTTGATAATGATTGACTATTAATATTAATATTAAAATTAAAATAGTCATGAAAAAGCTAAACCCAATAATAATAACCTAAAAAAGTAAACTTAATAACAAACCTAAATATAAATTTAATAATAAAATAGATTCTATTATATTAAAACCAAACCTAAAAACTTTATAAAACCTACCAACTTACATATTAAAACATTGAAAACCTAAAAAAGATTATGAAATTAAAATAGTATAATATAGTAGACCTTTTACTAAATACAAAACCATTACAGTTTACAATGATTTACATTATTGTAAAATCTCATATTACACTAAAAAATTAAAACTTTCATTGTCATAATATTATAAAACCATTTCATATATATATAATGTATAACGATTATTATAAAATAATTATAAATGTGTAATATATAAAAAAAATCATAGTATATTACACTAAAACCTGTAATTTTTTATTTAAAACCTAAAACTTGTCAATTAAAAAATGTCATCAAATGAAAAGTTAAGTGTTACATCTATGCCTCCAAATCTCCAACTGTCGGGTGGGTTATAAGTATGGCTGCAAAAGATCTCTCTCTCTCTCTCTCTCTCTATATATATATATATATATATATATATATATATAGATATATATATAAGCTATGGCCTCAAAAGTTAATCCACCAAAGTTCATACTCAAGGTGTGAATTATAAGACAAGTGTTTTAATGGGCATGGATGTTTAAAATGTAACATATAATTTAGAGTAAGAGGCACACCTTAATAACAATGTTAATACTCATTGATTAATAAAGAAAAGTATATGTTGTTATTTATGGTACTTATATTAAAGCTTTAACCAAATAATATTAATAAATAATCAATAACATTGATATTCATATCTTATGGCTTGATATATTAGTTAATAATCAAACTATTAATACTTCATGTGATTTAATACATTAATAAATGATTAATTATGACCTACTATAATTATTAGTGTTTAATAAGATTGGCAATAATCAATTGTAGTTAAATTAAGGTTAACCGTTAATGATTATGTTAGTCACATTATCCATTTTTGAGTTCGTTAACAAAATCTATTAAATCATTGCATTTAATAATAGTATTACATAAATAATTATTATATAAAATAATTGACAATGTGTTAACCATATTAATGTTAATATTAGTGTTATCAATGTTATTTTTTATTATTATTAATGTCTAAAATGTAACTATTATGAATATTAAGTCTAATTCTAATGTTATTAATTAAATTTAATTAATGTTAATATTAATATTAATGTTTGTATTTGTAGATAATAATACATTAATATTAATATTAAACCTAATTTTATGAAATATATTTATTAATCTTATTTTATTAAGTTTATTTTATTGATAATAGATTTATTGATTATAATTTAATATATCAGTTAATATTATATGGTTGAGTTATGGTTCAATATATTAATTTTTATTTAGAAATATATGTTCTTTATACTTAATATTTTAATTAATTGTGTTTCTAGTATTTGTATTCTTCAAAATTTATTAATTTTATAATTAATGTATTATTATTGTAATATTCAGAGAAACCAAACCTTAGTTATAAGAAATATTCAATCACTCATAACAAAGGGCTACTTAATTCGAGCTTTATAAGATAAGTATGTATAATCATTTTTTTTAATTAAATCTTAATCTAAAACTCAAAACCTAAATTAGAAACTTGTTCTTGCACTATGTGAGCTATTCTTTAACAATTGTGCTGTGTTGCATTGCAATTCTATTGCATTACATTTTTGCAAGAAGAGTTCTAGTGTACATTACCTAAATTCTCATAGCAAACTTCACCTCAATCTAAAACTCAAAACGTAAATTTGAAACTAGTTCATGCACTATGTGAACTATTCTCTAACAATTATAATGCATTGAAATTTTATTACGTTACAATTTTGAAAGACGAGTTGTAGTGTACATTGACTAAATTCTCATAGAAAACTTCAACACAAACCATTTGGAAGAACATAAGACCATTGTTACATGTTTTCATAAGCTTATTAAAATTTCTTTTATTAAAAATATTTTAAATTTATTTTATTAATAATATAAATAATAGTTTTATAAAGTTTAGTGTAGTTTTAATATTTGTATTTGTAATTAAAAATAAATTAATATTAATAATATTATAAAATATATACTTTTAATGTTAAACTTAATTTTATAAAATCAGCATAAAGTTTGAAAAGTATATTGTTCACTAATTATCTTTAATAAATAAAATGATATTTATATATTGCAAATAAAAGAGATGAGCCGAGGTTAATTGTGAATGTTGTGTAATAACAACGTGATATCTTCCGAGTTTTGCCATAGATCTTCCGAGTTCTTCCATTTTTCCGCAGATCTGGGTTCTTCCGTTCTACCGTAGGTTTCAATTTATGAATATTGCTATTGCTATTTCATAGAGGGTTCTTCTGTTCTGCCACATATCTTTCGAGTTCTGGGTTTTCTATGTTCTTATCAAACCTTACATTCTCTCTGCGATCTGGGTTCTTCCATTCTACCATGATTGAATGGGTAGAAATCTATCATTACTTGAAGATGTAGTTGTTCTTCCATTCTGCCGAAGATATACACATTATCAGTTCTTTTGTTCTGCCACAGATATTCCGGGTTCTTCCGTTCTGCTGCAGATCTGGACTTCATTAAACAACCAAAGGACAACATTGTAAGAAATACTTTGACTCTTGACTCTGATTTCAAATGGCTCCCATCTTCATGAAGATAGATGTTGGATCAGCTCTGTCTACCTTTGTTGGGCGAGCTCCTGCCCATATCATCAGTGAAGCCCCAACTCCCACTGTCGAGCTGGTCCAGGCCTCACTCGATGAGGCTTTGAAGTTTTCTGAAAGTGCCCTAATCTGTTGGTTCGATGGTTTTTGGCCACGGCTGATAGCTCTGCACAGTTGGATCTCAAAGGTATGGAAGCCTGTCATTTCTGATGAAATTAATATCTACCCATGTGCTAGGGGTTTCTTTATAGTAGATTTTGAAAACCCTAAAAGCAAACAATGTATTCTAGATTTCGGCCCTTGGTTTTGGGAAAATTTAGGCCTATTCATGAAGCCATGGAACCCATCATTCGATCCCTCAACAACAGTCATAACCTCACCACCAGTTTGGGTGAGATTGCCAAACCTACCCTTGCATCTCTGGAATTTCTCGTCGCTAAAAGTCATTGGAAATGTAATTGGGAAATTTTATTGCAGGTGCCCAGAAATAGAGGAATATGCCAGAACCACCTATGCACACATTTGTGTGGAAATGGACTTCAGCGCTGGATTCCCAGCTAAAATAAACCTAACAAGTAAAGACTATGTGTAAAACCAGAAAGTTGATTATGAAAGTGTCCTCTTCAGATGTCGATCATGCTTTGAGACAGGCCATCTAGCTAAAAATTGCCCAAAAGCCTCCCAGAAAGGTTATTCTAGAAAGAATCACCGCAAATCTACATGGTGGGAAGGAGCAAAAAAAGAACATTACACTGTCATCAATGAAGAAAACTCTCCAGAAAACTCTGAATCGCAGGAAATCGGGCAAGAAAGAAACAACTCTCAAGACAAGCATGGGTAAAGTCCCACCCAAAAATAAAAAAGTGAACTCAACAACCCCTCAAGCATCAACATTTATGAGGATTCGTATCCCGCACAAAATAAATCTTCATTTAACAACAAAGCAGATCTCCCAGACCAAGCTTCTTCTTCGACTATCTTCAAAAGGACGTACACAACAAATCCCGAAGCTAAGACACCAATGTCCCAAGAACTAGAAGAGATGAAGGAGATGCAAGATAAAGGAAGTTGGAAGATTGTAGAGAAAAGAAAAAGGAGTTACAACACCAATCTCGCCAAGAATGATGAGAAGCCAAAAAATTAAGACCTAAGAAAATTATAGGTCTGATAGACCAATTTGGTCTGAGTGGACATTAACCACCACCACCACCACCAATAATTAAATTAAAACATAATAGAACCTCAATCATTCACAAGTTCAAACCATATAATATAATAACATATGTTCATGATTTTTGGTAAACTATAAGCATTTTTGTAAATATTTATGAATGGTTGAAAATTTGATTTCAATGATATAGTTTATTTTTTGTGATAGTTTAAATTAATTAATCTAATTTGTCTAAAATTTAATTTTTATTAAGCGTTATATTTAATTTAGTTAAAGATAGAGGAGGGAAAAACTATTGTAAAAATAAAAAAAATTGAAAAATCAAAATATATATTATTCAAATTCTCTTAAAATATAAAAAACAAAACTAATTTTATATTTAACCAAATTACAATGTTAAAAATAGATATTTACTAACTAAGAGAATGGAAAATCATGTAAAAAATTAATGAAACAAAAGCTTCTATTGAAAATGCACATGGATCTAGTCATCCACATGTCCATACCCCACCCTCACAATTTTCAATATGAAAAGAATTTAATTACTTCAATGCAAACCATAAAATGCAAATGCTAACATTATGTTTTCTCCTGGGAATATGGGCAACGATTACCATTGCTGAAAATAGAAATAAGAAATTTTAACAATAGCATCAAGAAATAAAATCCTGATTTAAATTGTCCTTGAATTAAATTAGGAATTAAATTGTAATCCCACATCTCATGACAACTTGTAATAGTTAACTAAGTTAATTTTACTTAGTTCCAGCTCAGTTAATTCAAGTTGGGAGTCTATCTAGAGTCTTGTAGAATGGTTCCTAAATTTTAGGGCCCTCGATTGAGTTCTTTTGAGTTGTAATTATTTAATTTTGTTTAACGAGTTAAATTAAGTTAAACTAGTTCCAAATGATGGAGGAATTAGTGGGAAATATAGTAGTGGGTTGTAACCTACACTAGTGGGGTGCAACCAACACTCCTCACCTAGTAAATTGAAGATTCACTCATAATTAACTCATGCATGTCATATCATAGAAAGACCTAGTTGACATTGCAGTTTAGGGATAGTGTACTATCAGTTGTAAAATCATCTAAATTAAACAAAATCTGCATGCAATTAGAAGAAGGCCTAAAATAAATCACTCCTTAATTAGAAAACTCTCTAATTATATCCATTTGAATTTCCTTTAAAAGGAGGAATGAAGGCGAAGTTTAATCATTGCTTTGGTGAGCACAAGTTGGTTAGACTAAGAAATATGAAGCACAAGTTTGTGTGTGGAGCTTGTGAGAGAAAGGCATGCCAAGAGATTCTTGTGCATAGGTTGGTAGTGAGATAGATAGAGATACTGCAAAGGTTGCTCAGGCTTGGGCAAGGCATTGTAATCTTATCATATTTTCTGATTAATGAAATACACAAATAGCAGGGGTTTTTAGCTGTGGCTTTCCCCAAAAATCATTATGTTATGTGTGATGGAGTTATTTCTCTTATATGCTTTGTGATTTCATCGATAAATTATTGTTTCCACTAATGAGTAGAGTAGATTCAATTCTATTGTTTTAGCATATTACAATTAGTAGTTTGAATCTACAAGGAATTTATGCATGCTATCAGAGCTGAAATCACTAAAGAATAGGAGAATACGAGTTTGTCTTTTGCATGAGAAATTAAATTTGTACTATCATACTTCATAAGCAGCAGGATGTCGTTCTACGGATTGGGACTCAAATATTCCCTTGAGGGTAGCTCGAACTATGTTTCCTCGAAGGACATGATGGAGGCAGTGTTGGAAGACAACGAGCTTAAGGAATTCATAGACAAATATATCCCTCAGCCAGTTGATGCTCAAGATATGTCAGAGTGGATAAAATATGTGGCAAAGGCAAGAAGGATTATCCTAAAAGGAGTTCCAAATCATATTTTCTCAAACCTCCATGGTAAGGAAACTCCATTTGTAATGTGGAAGACCTTGATAGACCTATTTTAAAACAACAGTGATGATAGGAAGTTGACACTAAAGGACATGATAAGAAAGATCAAGATGGAGAAGGGTCACTCTATACCGATGTACTCGACCAAGTTCATCTAATGTCTAGATGAGCTTGGAAGTGTCGGTGTTATAGTTTCCGAAGATAATATGGTGAACCTAACACTTTTAAACCTTTCCAAGAGATGGAACAGCTATCGGGACTCAGTTAATGGGAGGGAGAAGCTAGCAGAGTGGGAGTGGTTTTGGTCTGACTTGGTACATAAAGAGATTCAACAAAACACTAGAGATGGGACCTCATCCAAAGAAGTGGAAGAGGAATTTATGTTAGTTAGCAAAGAAAAGAAAATCAAGGGAAAGCAGTCCCAAGGCAAGGAGGGCGGCAAGAAGAAGGCCTTCTTGAACATCAATTGTTTTCACTATCACGAGTTGAGGCACTATGCGACGAAATTCCCATAGAAGAAAGAAAGCAAGAAGGAGCTTGTAGTAGTAGGAGTAAGTGAAGCTCTAACTTCACAATTCGAACTTGATTTGACTCTCATTGCATGCATGGAAAGCACCATAATGGGAAGCATGTGGTATCTCAACAATGGTACCTCATTCAATATGAGGGGGAATAGAGATCCCTTAAGTGACTTGGAGGAGAAAGACCTCAAACAAAACATACAGTTTGGAGATGATGGGAAGTATAGTGCGACCAACATTGGTATTGTTACTTTTTAGAGGAATTCTAGCTCCCTACTCATACTCACAAATGTGATGTATGTTCTAGGAATAAAGAAGAATATTGTTTCCATTGCGATATTGGAAGACCGTGGCTATGATGTCATATTTAGCAAAGGAAAGGTTTTCCTTAAACATATCATAATGGGACAGGTGAAACAGATCAGTGTGTGACTCAAGAACCTATATGCACTTGAGGTACACGATGCATGCAAAGACTTCAGGAGCAAGGAAAAGGTCAGATTTTCAGTGGTTGAGAGGGAGCATAAATTACCTCTCAACATACATCCTCAGAAGAAACCTCAAAAGCAGCCTCAGCAAGTTATGGAGCAGCCACAATTGGAGAAGCAAAGAATGACTACGTGGAGACATCCACTTAAGAAGTGACCTCAAGTAGGGGGGGAATTTCGAACCAAGTGGGAAGAGGGAGCACATGCAGTCATACCTTCAGGTGTGAGGTGGGGAGATGTGAAGCAATAGTCCCAAGAGTGCAGAAATTTGGGCAGGCTCCATTGAGGTGTTATTTTGTCTAATGGAACATTACCTTGCTACGGGGACCCATAGTATTCAGTATTAAGAGGATTAGTGACAGTCAGATACTAAAGTGTGTAGAGCAGTGTTGATAACAGAGAAGGAGGCTCAGTAGCAGAGTCAACAACAACACATTTTTTCCTAGTAGACAATTCGAGACACAGTTGATTCAATTTATTTTGTTTGAATGGCTATTTTTGGGTTGCAGATGTTGCAACAACAACAACAAGAGTGAGAAGAGTTACATGAAGAACATTCCAAAGGTAAAAAATCGAGATAGAGTTTAATTCCTTTCTTGTTAAGAGAGAGTGTTCAAAATAACAACAAGAAATATTAAAAATTTCATCAATAAAGTAAATTATAATTTAATTTGTCCTTGAATTAAATTAGTAATTAAATTGTAATTCCACATCTCATGACAACTTGCAATAGTTAACTAAGTTAATTTTAATTAGGTGGCCCAGTTAATTCGAGTTGGGAGTTTATTTAAAGTCATGTAGATTGGTTCATAAATTTTAGGGCCCTAGATTGAGTTTTCTGAGTTGTAATTATTTAATTCAGTTTAACTTAGTTAAATTCAGTTAAACTAGTTCCAACTTATGGAGGAATTAGTAGGAGATCTAGTAGTGGGGTGTAACCATCACTACTCTATCAGTAAACTAAATATTCACTCATAATTAACTAATGCATGTCAGATTAGAGAAAGACCCAATTGAGATTGGAGTTCAGGGATAGTGTACTATCAGTTGTAAAATAACCTAAATTAAACAGATGGTTAATCAAATAAAAAGAAGACCTAAATTAACTTATTCCTTAATTAGAAAACTCACTAATTTTATCCATTTAATTTTCCTTTGAAAGGAGGAATGAAGGCACAACTTTAATCATTGTTTTTGTGAGAACGAGTTGGTGATACCAAGCAATAGGAAGCACAAGTTTGTGCGTGGACATTGTGATAGAAAGGTGTGCCAAGAGAAGCTTATGCACAGGTTGGTAGTGAGATATATAGAGATTGTGAAAATATTTCTCGGGCTTGAGAAAAGCATTATAATCTTCTCATATTTTCTTATTAATGCAATATACAAATATCAGGGGCTTTTAGCTGTGGTTCTCCACAGAAAATCATTGTGTTATGTGTGATTGAATTCTTTCTCTTATATTTCTTGGGATTTCATTGATCAATATTATTTCCACTGATGAGTAGAGTAGTTTCAAGTCTATTGTTTTAGTATATTACAATTAGCAGTTTGAAACTATAAGGAATTTCTACAGTCATCACCCTACGAGTGTAGTCACACAATACAATCTATGTGATAAGAAAAGAAGATTATCTCACAATTCAATATATATCTTGTACATTATATTTTCGTAAGTAAACTATATATATATATATATATATATATATATATATATATATATATATATATATATATATATATATATATATATATATATATATATATATATATATATATATATATATATATATATATATATATATATATATATATATATATATATAAACATATACATCATTTAATGCAGTTGCATAGAATAACTTCAAGCTGAATACCTATTCACCTAGTAAAATTGTAACATTTACCCAAACTTTGCAAAACTCCAGTAAAATATAAAGTAGTACATTATTTATTTTTAATGATAATGTGGCGTGAAAATTACAAATACCAACCATTGGTAACCTGCACAATTACAAAGGCCCATCAGAATCCCTCATTATGTAAAACATCCCTCAGCTATAATGGACGACCTTCAATATGTAAAACAAACTGCACACAAAATGTTATAGATTCAGAACACTCTTAAACCATAGAAAAAATAAATAACACTCCTTTTCAAACCATAATTAAACAAGAAAAAACAAGGAAGAAAAATTAGTAGGCCATAGAAAAACCATTTATCATAATAAGAATTGAAAGACTAAAGAAGAGTTAGTTGAATATACCAACAATGAGATGTTCCTATCACTTCCCCTACTATTTGACAAGAGATTTAAAATTTTCTAAACAAACACGTTTTCAAAATGTAACTCAAAAAATGTAAAATAACCCACTACTATAGATTTCATAAAATAAATGCAACCACGTTTCATTTTTTTTTAATATTTTGTTTTCGGTTGAGAATAAAGCCAATGTTCATTCCGATTGGCACAGAGCAGAGGAGCCGAGGGCAAAAATAGGGTTTCCAATGTGTTGATACCATTGCAGGGCTGGAGGTGGTATTCTCTCGATTCGCAGCACTGTATCGCAAAGGTCAAGAGCTGACCAACCGAATGGGGGCAGAGGGGTCTAGTGGGACCCCTACTTTCAAACAGATAATCATGCAGAAGCAGAGGCAAAATAAGGAGGAAGGGGTCAGGATTTCTGGGCTTGACAATAACAAGCAGAAAGGCAAAAGGAATAAGGAGAAAATACAAGGGGAAACTGACAAGCCAGACACCTCAACGGAAGGCAAAGGCACAGTGGGGGAAAGCCTGACAGGAACTAAAGACAAAATCACCTCAATAATTAAATCATCAGAAAACGAGGAACAACAAGCTGAAGAAGACAGGGAGCAAACAGATAATAGGCAAGGAAAGCTGGAAAAGGAGGGGGAGACAAGCACAAGACCCAATAAAAACTCTTCATCAAATGGGGTCTGCAAACCAAAAAAGACCAATAACCTCAGGGTAGTAATAACTGACCCAGAGATACAGGCATACAGAGAGCACATGGCAGAACATGCTATCATTTGCAAATTTATGGGCATTTGGCCATCTGAAAGGACTCTTTGTCATTGGATCAGACAACAATGGAAGCCGAAGGGGGATGGAGCCAAGGGCTTCTTCACAGTTGTATTCTCCAACCTGGAAGATAAGGATAGAATCTTTGAGGGTGGCCCATATTTTTTGGCTTCAGCTGGTCTGTACATGTGACCATGGAAACCAAACTTCGCCCCAGAGAAAGAATCGTTCACCCAAGTCCCAGTCTGGATTTGTTTTTTCTCTCTCCCAATAGATTATTGGGGTCTGAATGCCTTGAAACAAATTGCTGACCAGTTGGGAACATTTATCAAGGCCTCGGAAGCAACTTTACAAAAGAGATATACATCTTACGCAAGAATATGTGTTGAAATGGACGTTTCCGGGGCACTACATGAGGGGCTCTGGCTGGAATACAGGGACGAGGATTACTTTCAGGCTGTAGATTATGAGAAGATTCCCTTCCGGTGCCGCAAATGTCATGAACATGGGCATTTGATGAGAGATTTCCCTCTGATTAGGAAGGAAGAATAGACCGAAACAGCACAAGCCAACAAAGATAAAGAAACCTTCATAAAATCTAAGTCTAGACAGAGAGAAAACAGAAGGAAGAATAATAAAGGTAATACAGGCAAAAACAACCATGACAACTCTTTTGTGATCTTAGATCTTGAAACAGATTCGGAGGACAAGCTCAAAACCCTAACATCAGATGCAGGGCATGATGAAAAGGAAGAACCAACCAGGGAAGGAATGGGGGAAGGGAACCTCAACAATGAAGTTCAAATGCAGGAGAGAAAAGAGGAGACAGAAGAAGAAACTGACATGCTCACCAGTGATGGTGGAAGTGAGGATCAAGAATGGGAAGAGGCGCTAGCCAAGGAGGGGATGAACCTACCAGTAACTGCAGAGAACTGGAAGGCCCGAGGAATAGAGAATGCACCGGAAGAAGAAATCAGGAAGGTAAACGACCTGTTCATAGCAAGGCAAAAAGCAGAATTAGAGAAGCAGAATAGGAAGCTAGGTATAGTAAAAGGCAATAGTTTCCATTCGAAAAGTCTTTTATGGAAATCATCTAGCTCAAAGCAGAAGAAAAGAAGAGGCCGTAGAACCAGTGGTGAAGTTCTACAGGAGCTAGGCATGATAATGATAAACTCAGGGAAGATGAAAGCACTTAGCGCCTTCCAGTCCTTCCAATGAAAATTAGTTAAACATGAAGATCATCTCATGGAATGCAAGAGAGCTTAACAGCCAGTCAAAACACAGAATCTTAAAGCGGAAAATCCAGAAATACAGACCGGAAATTATGTTCTTACAAGAAACTAAATGCAGCAGTTCTAGTATCAACAGTCTTTGTAGGAAGCTTGGGAGAAATTTAGAAGTTTTAGAGATTGAGAGCCAGGGACGAGAAGGAGGTCTTCCAACTATTTGGGATACAAGGGAAATCCAGATTTTATTAGCTGAGGCGAGC
This sequence comes from Pinus tabuliformis, assembly GCA_031772625.1. Lineage (NCBI taxonomy): Eukaryota > Viridiplantae > Streptophyta > Pinopsida > Pinales > Pinaceae > Pinus > Pinus tabuliformis. The sequence goes on from CM062819.1 coordinate 206,178,688, forward strand.
AAACACTTCATAGCGGTGGATTTTCAACCCACAGGTAACTCTGGGTCTTTGCTTTGCATCAACATTTATGGTCCTCAGAAATTAGAAGATAAAATAAACTTTTTTAATTCAATAACCAAACTTATTGAAAGATATCCAAGGTCTAAGTGTATACTCGGGGGTGATTTCAATATGATAACCACCCTTCTGGAAAAAAAGGGGGTCTAAGGAAACTTAATAGGGACGCAGAAGCCTTTACAAGTTTCATTGAAACTGTCAAAATGGTAGACATATACCCCAAGAGTGGCATGTTCACCTGGAACAACAGAAGGGGGGGAGAGAGGTTAAGAGCTTCGCGCTTGGATAGATTTTTAATCTCAGAAAGCATTATCATGGATGGTATAACAGCAGAATCAGATATCCTTCCCAGTGGTGGGTCGGATCATTGGCCGATCTCGCTTATTGTTGAAGTTCAGGGTACTCCAAGGAATAAACCATTCAGATTTGAAAAATTTTGGTTATACCACCCTAACTTCATCGAGATGGTTGAGAAATGGTGGTCTGAACCCATGGAGGCAAGAGGCTCCAAAATGTTTAATCTACAAAGTAGGCTGAAAGCAACTAAAGAAAAGATAAAAGAACGGAACAGAACGGTTTTTGGAAATATATTCCAGGAAAAAGCCATTCTAGAGAACAAACTGGAACAGATTCATAGAGATGGAGCAGCAGGCAATTATAGTGTCGAAGCGTTTGAGCAGGAAAAAGCTCTTTCACAGCAGTGGCACAGAAGATGTATACAAGAAGAGGTACTTTGGAAATAGAAATCTAGAGTCCAGTGGCTAAAAGAGGGGGAGCAGAATACAAAATTTTTTCATAGGTCGGCTCTAGACCATAGAAGTGCTAAAAGGATTCTTGAGCTGAAAAACAATGAAGGGGAGATATTAAAGAATCACAACGATATATCTGCTCTGCTCTTAGATCACTTCATCTCAATTGCACAGGAACCGCCTACAAACAGAGAGGAGGCCATCAAGGAACTTACAGCAGCCATTCCTAAATCCATCACCTCAGATCAGAATTGGGCCCTTTGCAGGGAAATCGCTTTGGAGGAGGTAGAGGAGGCAATCAGGAGTATGCCTAATGATAAAGCACCAGGTCCAGATGGATTCACCATCAACTTCTACAAGGCCTGTTGGAACACTATTAAGCAGGAGGTATGGGAGGTAGTTGAGGACTCCAGACGCTCAGGTACTATTCTAAAATCCATCAACTCCACCTTTTTAACGCTCATTCCTAAGGTGGAAGAAGCAAAGACACCTGATAAATTCAGACCTATTGCCCTATGTAATGTTATCTATAAAATTATTTCAAAAGTCATAGCTAATAGACTAAAGTCGATTCTTCCTGGTATCATTTCAGAAGAGCAATCGGGCTACGTTGAGGGTAGACAAATTCTAGATAACATCTTGTTAGCACAGGAGATGATTCACTCACTTCATTCGAGAAAAGAGGCAGGAATGCTAATGTAAATAGATTTATCAAAAGCTTATGACAAAGTAAGCTGGAGATACCTTGAAGCTGTTTTGGATGCATTCGGTTTCTGCAGGATCTCGATCAAGTGGATACTTGCTCTCATCAAATCTCCAAGAATTCAATCCTTGTCAATGGCGCTCCCTCAGCTCCTTTTACTCCTTCGCAGGGAATAAGACAGGGGGATCCCCTATCCTCGTTCCTATTCGTAATCCTAATGGAAGGACTAAGCAGAATCATAGCCAAGAAGAAAGCATAAGGATCTATAAAAGGTCTGCAACCGATAAGATCGTTACCAGCCACAACACATCAACAGTTCGTGGACGACACCATGTTACATGGTACCCCCATTGTGAAGGAGGTTGTGGCTTACAGGGGTATCCTTGATCTCTTTAGCCGAGCCTCTGGCATGGAAATTAATTTTTCTAAGTCCACAATTTTCTTTTTCAACTCTCATCCGGCAGTCCAAACTCACTTAGCCCAGCTTCTTGGATTCAGGATTGGGTCCCTTCCTTCGAAATATCTAGGGGCTCCCCTGACTCTGAAACCTTGGCAGAAAACTCACTGGGAGAAGGTTCTAGCCAACATGGAGAAAAAGTGCAAGCACTGGACGCACAGAGCCCTAAACCTGGCGGGTACACTTATCATAACCAAGGCTGTTCTGCAAGCAATTCTGCAATATTTACTTTCTATGCTTCCAGCTCCCAAGGGCATTCTGCAACAAATGAGAAACATACAGAGATCCTTTCTATGGAATGGGAATGGGGATAAGAAGAAATGGTCGTTGGTGGCGTGGAACAAGCTATGCCAGCCAAAATCTATGGGGGGGCTGAACTTAGTAGATCCTTCAGTGGTCAACAGAACCTGTGGAGCTAAGATTTGGTGGAAATGGATTAAAGAACCCAATTTACCTTGGGCGAGGCATTGGAAGGAAAAATACACACCAGACTGTGATACTCAGGACCTCATAAGACTACAGGAAGTCCCAGGAGGTTCGTCAATATGGAACCATGCCAGGAACAACAGGAGCTTAGTACAGGAGCACAGCTTTTGGGAGATTCGCAATGGAAGGCTTGCCATGTTCTGGGAAGATGCATGGCATCAATTCCCTAATCTGGATACCCCAGAGCTATCTACCCTCAAGCGAATAAGTCAAAATGAGGGTAGATACAGAGTTAATCAATATTAGATTCAAAGAAGTAGGGATCAGATCTGGAGGGACTGGATTAATTTAAATCCTGGGAGCACAGAGGAGAACAACAAAATCTTTCAGCAACTCAATGAGAGAATCCTCAAAAGAAAGATTCGGAAAACTGAAGAGGATGATAAGCTAACATGGGGTTTAAAAGGTAATGGTAATTTCTCATTAAAAGAAGCTAGGGACATAATAGAAAAGGAAGAACAGGTAGAGGCCGTGCCCTGGTGTAGCAAAGTTTGGGACAACCTATTCTGGCCGAAAATCAGGACCTTCCTCTGGCTTCTAATGAGAAACAAGACTTTAACTTGGGACAACTTGTGCAAGAAAGGTTTCAGGGGACCCTCAAGATGCCCTATGTGCCTCGTCGCAGAGGAATCTATAAACCACCTATTTAATGCTTGTGAATGGGGAAATCAGTTATGGAACTGGATGGAAGGAATTCTCAGTTGTTCTGCCCGAGATAGAGAATCCATTCACAGAACCATACTGAACTGGAAAAAATACTTCTCCAACATACTAAGAGTCAACAACATATGGAAGTCTGTTCCAGGCTTCTTACTGTGGTCAATTTGGAAGGAGCGTAACCGTAGAATATTTCAAGACGAACACAGGAACATAGAGTTCTCTAAAGACAATATAATAACCAATATTCAACAGCTAATTCAAACGAAATGTAGAGAGGAGTGTAACGAGAAACCTTCAGCACAAGACTTACGCATTTTGAATTGCTTTCGTCTGGAAGCCACCAGCAACATCACAGCTTCAAGACACAGAACGCAGTCTTCCTCACAGATCGACAAATGGCAGCGTCCGCCGGAAGGTGGATTGAAGCTGAATTTTGATGGGGCCTCGAGAGGCAATCCCGACATGGCAGGAGTTGGAGGGGCATTACGTAACCGGCATGGAGAAATTCTACATATATATTACAGAGCGCTTGGGGAAAGCACAAATAATGAGATGGAATTTGCAGCGCTTGAGCATGGTCTGAGAATTTTAAAATCCCTACGTAGTTGCAATGTAATAGTGGAGGGGGATTCATCACTGGTTATATCAACAGCTAAGAGGATTCAGGGAGGCACTAAGGCAAACAAAGCCACAAAACATTGGCGGCTCGCCAAGGTGACAGAGAATGTAGCAGAACTAATGGCTGGAATGAAAGACCTAGTCTTTCATGTGGTAAGACGCAAGGAGAACGGGCTTGCGGACTACCTAGCGAATTGTGGCGTGGACAATCAGGATAGGGGGTGGGACAGTTGTTGGGAGGAGGTGGACTACCCGAGCCTGAAGGCGAGATGTTTACAGTTGGCACAACAAGATCTATACGAAACCGACCGGGCTTGACCGGCAACGGTTTCTGTTTCCGGGACCGTAATCCTGGAGTTACCGGTAACAGCTTGGGATTTCATCACGGGAGCTGGATGACTAGACAGATGCGGCGGTGGTCATCATGGCAAGAGAAGGCCAAATATGGAAACTATCAATATGGTTCATGCCACGAGAGATTCCGTAGAGTCCGCTTGCGAGAAAGGGACAATTGGCTCAACCTTGATGGGAAGGCTTTCAGCTACATTTATGTTAGGTCAGGGAGAAGATGTGTGATTTGTGCGGATATCTTTCGAACTAATAACGAAAGTACCTCCACTCTGCATCGTAGGGGAGAGCGCATTATGGGAAACCCCATGGAAAACAGCTATTTAACGGAGATTCGTGGCTCTGGTTCTTTTACCTCAGCTCAAAGCACTGTGAGAGACCACAACTTTTCTGTCTGTAGAAGTGATCACAGAGATAAGTTCAAAGGGTATAGTATGGAGGCGGGGAGCTGCAGGTGTTCGGCAGCCCACCATGAACTACGAACAGCGCAGAACATGTACGAGACCAGAGCAGCATCCAGGAGCAAGCGCAAGATAGCGGAACTGGAAGCATCTGTGAAAGAGGAAGAAGCGCAGCGACCGGAGGGGATCATTGCGGAGGAGGTTGACTGGTTACATGACCCGGGCACTCCTTCCAAAAGATCCACTCAATATGTTCGGACCAAAGCGGAGAGCTGGAGAATCATAACTCTCCTTGCGAAAGCCCTGGATTCAAAGGAAGAAGGGAAGCAACAATCTGGGAAGGGGAACTCCACTTCGGAGGATCAGTTAGCTAAATTTCATGAAATCCATGAATCGCTGGATCGAAGAATCTCCACAGTGCATGATGCTGTAGAAACTGTCAACAAGAAATTGACTCTGCTTATCAGGCTTCTTCAGCAAACTCTGAGCCCGGACCCCCTGATGCAGGAGAAAAAGATGAAGGAAGCACAGGAATTCCAGTCCATGCAAGATATGCAGGCCAGAGTTGACAAGCACGTTCTGGACGTGGGCTTAGACACAGTCAGTCGAATTGGCGAATTTCCTCGCACCGGCGGGTTTCCTTAGTTTCTTCTTTATGGTTGTCTTATGTCTTCTGTCATGGCTTCAACTTTATGCTAGATAATTATGTTTTTCTGTCACTATGCTTCTGTCATGGCTTCGGTCTCTTGCAAGATAGCTATGTTACTCTATTTCTGTCCAAGTTTTGATAGTGTTGTGGCGATAAGTTATTGTTTTAAGAGTAAGCCGCCTTGCGTGGTGTGCAGCTTAGTTTTGAAAGCTCAGGGCTGGTTATCAGCATGTTTTACTTGGTCCATCTAAGGTTCGATCTGCTTCGCCAGACTTTTTTGTAACATATTTTGTTCTATAATATAAATATCTGACTTACAAAAAAAAAGAGAATAAAGCCACATTTGGCACCATTTCATTTCGAAGTTTGAAAAAAACACATTTCAAAAAATGTAATGTAACCCACCACTATATGTTTCAAAAAGAATACAACCATGTTCCATTATTTGGTAAAAAATTATTTTAAACAAGGTTTAAACACCTAATTTAGATGTGTAAGAAATTTAGAATTTATAATTCCATCCGTTGATGTAGTGGTGACAATGAGAATATGTTGGCATCTTTCAATTTAAACGATCAGATAAAAATGATTAATTAAGAAAATGATTAAAGTGGCCAATTCCAATAGGTGGGACGCCTATCAATGTAATTAAATATGAACTTTCCTAAATTTACTTAGCTATCTGTAGGTTCAAGTAAAAAACATAAATGAAATTGAAATAAGTTTTATTCAATATTATTTATTCTGATATTATCTATAATACATTATCCATAACATGATATAAGTCAATCGTATTTGAATTTAATATAGGTAAAAAAATAATATATGATAACATTTATATAATTTTATATAATGTTATCAACTTTCCTAAATTTACTTAGCTATCCAAGTATTTCAGTCGATTCCTTATGATTGAAATAAGTTTTATTCAATTTGAAAAGATGCGGAGATGTAAAAGTTACTAATAAGTTTCATTCGATTTTATTTTGTTTGAGGTTATCTACAAGAGCTTAGTCATTATATATATATATATATATATATATATATATATATATATATATATATATATATATATATATATATATATATATATATATATATATATATATATATATATATATATATATATATATATATATATATATATATATATATATATATATCTGTGTGTGTGTGTGTTCTATTTGTTGCACTTTTTACAATCCAATATGAATTATGGAAGATGAGAATAATAAGAATGTGATTAGTTACAAATAGTTTACAACTTCAACAAGAAAATATTTCAATTAAATGAATATTTTATTTGAGATGAAAATTTAAGTATTTTATTTATGTTTGAATTATTGTGATAAAGAAATCAATGCACATCGTCAACAATTTTTTTTTCTTACATTGAAATCAATGCAAAAAGTTAATCTAATTACCTTGAAATTAGTATACACCATACATTTAGAGACATCAAATCACAAATCAACATCTTCACTTAAATCAATGCATCTAATGCAAGCAATCAAAAAGGGTCATTAATCGACATCTATGTTAAAATCAATGCATCTAATGCAAACAATCAAATAGGTTTCGAAATCAACATCTACATTGAAATCAATGAATCTAATGTAAGTAATAAAATAGGATTAGAAATCACATCTACGCTGAAATCAATGTATATAGTTCTAGAAATGAAAGAGGATTAGATATCAACATCTACACTCAAACCAATGCATCTAATTCAAGAAATCAGGATTGCAAATTAACATCTTTATTTCAATCAATTTATTTGATGCAAGAAAACAAATAGAATTAGAAAGCAACATCTACATAGAAATCAATAAATCTAGTGCAAAAAATTAAATAGGATTAGAACTCAAAATATACGCTGAAATCAATGCGTCTAGTGCAAGAAATCTTCTTCCCTTTCTCTCCCCCCTACATCTATATCTATATCTCCCTCTATCTCTCTTTCTTTGTCTCTATATCTAACCCCCCCAAAAACACACACAATCTCTCTTCATATCTATCTATCTCTCCCTCCATCCCTCTCTCTATCTCTCTCATCTTCCCTCTCTCCCACTTCCATCCATATTTCTATCTTCCTCTTTGTCTCCTTCATTGTCTCTCCATATCTCCTTGTGGACATGTTGAAGAATGTAAATAGTGTCAATCTTCATAACTGTATTTGATTAATGATTAAATGTATTTGTCAGAAGGAAGAAAAGAAAATTTATTTTGAAGCATGTGTTTCATGCTATTTTATTTATTTTCTAGGTCTAAAGCCTCCATTGTAGGCTTCTAGGGTTTATGTCATGATTCCTAGTCCTTTTCATCATATAGTAGAGGCTTCTTGGTCTTTTTTTATTAAGAAATGAATTTATTTTGATGTAAATAGAGTCAAATAAGCCTCCTCCACAGAGTTGGCCTCAAAGAGGATAAGTTGGCCTCATTTGGATCATTTTACAACTGATAAGGATTATATATTGGAAGCTACATGACCTGATTTGGAACACAAGACAAGCAAGTTCAATCTATCGTAGCTGGAGAAAAAAAGGAAGAGTGATATACCTAAGGAGAAGGAGAAAATCCTAACAAAGAAGAAGGAGACTTTTGTCAAGTAAGAAGAAGCGAATTTTTTCTTTTTTCTGCCACACGTGTCATTTTCTGAGTTGTTGTAGGAGGGATAAAATTTCAGATCTGCAATAGGGCCAAAATTATGGAAGAGGAGGGGTAAAATTCTATGTCGTAGTTGGGTTAAAGTTGTTTGACTAGAAGAGACTATCAATTTTTTGTTAATAATCTTAGAACGCTGACTTGGTTGAGTGAGGGAAGTCTTTTGGTCTAGTCTAAGGTATTAAATTATCTCAACTTGATTTGAATCTACTGGTGGAAGAGTTTGACTGGGCTTTCCCCTTCATAGGGGGTTTTAGCCTCATTTGAGTACCTGTATCTAGTGTAATTGATATTTATGGTTTTTATATGATTATTTCTTAATGAGAAGAAGATAAAATAAGAACTTAAGGAAAGTTAAAAATATATAGTAATATCACAAGTAATTGTCAACATAAGAAATTATTTATGCCTTTTTTATTTTCTACAAAACATACACATTGTTTCTCCATATATATCCATATCTCCTTCCCTCTCCCTATCCATCTCTCTTCCTCTTCTCCCTCTCTTGCTCCCCTTCTATCTCTCTTCTTGCCTACTCTCCTCTCTCCCTCTCTCCATCTCCCTAGTTACTCCCTCTCACTTTCTCTCAACCTATCTCTCTTTGTCTTTCTTCTTACCTCCATCTCTCTCCCCCTCCAAATCCATCTCTCTCTCTCTCTCACTCCCTCTTTCCTCTCACTCTTCCTTCATCTCTCTTACTCTCCCACCTATGTCTGTCTCTTCCCCTCATCTCTCTCTCTCTCTCTCTTCATCATTCAATTATGTCATTATATCCCTCCCTTTCTCATCCTACCCGCCCCTTCTCTTCATCTATCCTTCTTTGTTTTTCTATCTCACCGCCAAACATACACACTCTTCCTCCATCTCTCCCTTGTCACTCCCTCTCTCTCTCTCCACCTTTCTCTCCCTATGTATTTCTTCTTCCCTCCCTATATTTTCCTCCAACTCCATGTCTCTCTCCCTCTCTTTCTCCTCCACTCTCTCCTCGTCTCCCAATCACCATATTTGTGTCTCCCTCTTCTCTCTCTTACTCTTCTCTCCCTCTCTCTTTCCTCTCCTTCTCTCTTTCTTCGCTCCTCTTCTCTCCCCCTCACTTTATCTCCATCTCTTCCTTGTCACTCCCTTTATGTCTCCACCTCTATAACTTTCGGTCTTTGTTCTTTCCTCCCATATATATTTGGAGGTAATATACATCCTAATATATTAATATGTATTATAATATAATTTTTTTTTATATTATGTCAAAGTTGATATTATATCAATTGAAAATTATTAAATTTAATAATATTAAAATTAAAATAGAATTATATTGAATTTTTAATATTAATATCATATTTAATAATAATAATAATAATAATAATAATAGTAATAATTATTTAATATTAGATCTAATGAGGTTTTTATATGACATGATAATAGAAATTAGAATAAAATTACATCAAATTAATATGACAACTTTTATTAGAACTTTGACTTACTTGTCTTTAAAAGTTTTAATATATCCATAAAAAATAGTTTTTCCTTTTAAAGGTTGATCTTATAATATAGATTTAATTAAAACAAATACTAAAAAAATTTAGAGCCATTTTATATATAACTTAAAGGAGTTTTTATTCTTTGTGTTAAATTAACCTTTTTCTTTTGATTTAAGAAACAATATTGACTTTGATAAAGAGTAAAGATGTTTAAAATTTTACACAATCTAGAATTTTAATGTGCTAAAAACTTTTGTGGAAGGTAAATTTATGATCCATTCAAATTCAACGTATATGATAAGGTATATTTTGAGCATGGACAAACATACTAACAAATTGTCCCCATACTAGGCCGTAGAATGCACCTCTCGATGCAATAACATAATTTTTTTCTAATGAACTATTCCTAACCTAGATCTAGTTGAATTTTTATTTTCAGTAAACTAATATCATATCGACTTGTTTAAATTATTAATGGATTAAATTTTATATCTTTCACGATTCTAATTCTATGGAATTCACATAAGGATCCTATCTTGAAAATATTATTTTTACAAAGGCTCGATTGAACTTAGTAGCTCGATTGAGTCTCTAGTTAACCACGTAAATGGCTTGATCAATGGTTTCTTAAACCATGTTCAATCTAATTGAATTTAAAATTGAAGTGCTTGATTGATACTATTATGTCCTAAAAACCATAATTTTAGCACCTCTTATACATATTTCTGTGTAACACCATTTTCTACCCTAGCGGACTTAGGGAAAAAAATGTCCTTTAAGTGGTGACGTTGATCATGTTGGATTCATGAAGGAATCCTCTATCCAATGGCATATGAGTTTGACATTTTCAAATTCATAGAATATTTTTCATCTAATTTCTTTTAAACATAATGCTTGAAATTGTTTTTGAGAGTTTCAAAGAGGCTAAATAAAAAATCAATAACATAAAATATACACAACCAAAAAATTTCAAAAGAGTACTCTTGGATTTTCAATTTATTTAAATAGTTGAAAAAAATCTTACATGAACTCATGTTTCTACAAATCGCAATTGAAAAATTACTTAGCCAACATCGAAAAATAATAAAAAATAAACTTTTGGTATGAAAACTTAGTTCTCTCTGTGTAGATCATGCTCATATATATATATATATATATATATATATATATATATATATATATTACACATTTTAGACTAAGGTATGTTATGCGAACACATGCATGCTTCTTAACATGCACAAAAATTTGCAAGGACAAACATCTCATTTAATGGAAAATTGACATATTATCCAATACTAAAATATTTTACAAAAAATATTATTAAGAACAAAACATAATTCCCACAAATTTTCCGTTTACTCTAAATCAAAATTCACAATGCTTATATAAATTTTGAGGGCTTCAAGTAGATAAAAGAGTAAAATTTTGACATGTAACCCATCTTGGTGCATTCATCCGTGGGGAATACGGAAATTGTGAGAGGAATAGAAAGAGGGATACATGAGGGGGGGAAGAGGGGGGGATTGGAAAAGGGGTACACAGAAAGGGGGTATTAACGAAATAAAGAAAGAGAGAAAGAGAGAAGGAGAGGGAGAATATAAAGAGAAATGAGAAAAGAAGAAAGAGAGGGGAGTGAATATAGAAATGGAGAGGAAGATAGAGCGAGGGATAGGGAGAGGTAAAGGGATAGAAATAAATAAATAAAGGAGTAAATAAAGAGGGGCCTTCTGGAAGGCGTAAGAGAGAGGGAGGGGTAGGAGGAAAACATAGGAAGAGTGAGAGAGAGAATGGGATAGCGAAAGAGAGAGGGAGTACATGTGTGGTAGAGAGATAGAGAGAGGATTAGGGAAGGAGAGAAAGGAGGATATAGGAGGGATACATAAGAGGAGAGAGAGAGAGGAAAATAGATAAGGGGAGATAGAAATGTAGGTAGAGGGAGTGGGAAGTACGTAGAGATGTGTGGAGGGATAGAGGGACAGATGGTGAGATAGAGAGAAAAATAGAGGGATTTAGAGAGAGTGTGTGTGTAAAATAGAGGGGGAGAGAGATTGTGTGTGTGAGACAAGGAAAGGAAGAGAGGGAGGGGTAACAGAAAAAGGGAGAGAGAGAGAGATAGAAAGAAGGAGAGACAGGGGGAATTATAAATTGTGAGAGAGGCTTAAGGAATAAGAGAGTGAGAGAGACAGAGAGGGAGGGAGGGAGGGAGAGAGAGAGAGTGTGTGTGTGTGTGAGAGAGAGAGAGAGAGAGAGGGTGGTGTAAGGAAATGGGGAGAGGGATAGTAACGACGAAAACATGAGGTGGAGAGATATAAAGGGATAAGGAAAGGGTCTAAGAAAGGGGCGAGGACTAGAGAGAGGGAGAGAGGGAAAACGAGTATATTGAAAGGGGGGAGAAAAAGAGTATAGAGAAAGGAGGGAGAAAAAGAGTGATAGGGGAAGGAAAATATATAGAGGGGTGGGGAATAGGGGAGGCATAAAATATGATATGGAAATAATTAGGGATGGGGGGGAGAGGCTTAGTGCGCAAAGAGAGAGTCAGAGAGAGAGAGAGAGAGGGTTAGGGAAGGGGTAGTTGGGAGAAAGAGAGAGTGACAGATAGTGAGAATTGGGAGGGATGGTGAGAGAAAGAGTGAGTGATGGAGAGAAAAACATGTGTATATTATTGTGGTAGATGTTTGTTATTGAAACATGTGCACATTATAAATGCACACATGCTAGGTTAATGTGCACACATTATAAAATTCAAAAATTAATTGCTAGCTTCACCATTTTCCATTACATGGTGGTAAAGGTGGCCACTTTAGTTTTAAGTTCATATTTACAAACCCCTTGTTCCACATATAGACAAAATAGCCGGACCATGCATATTTTTTCACCATAGATATAGAAAAGTGGGTGTGTCTATATAAAAATTATCAAAAAATAACTTTGCATAATGCTAAAATATACATTATGTTTTATAGAAAAATAACATACTAATATCATGAAAGAATTTTTTTTTTAACTATACAAATTTACCATAGATTAAAGTTATATATTTAAAAAGACAATTCCATTATATATATGTCATCTCTTTGCACCATGTCTTAAAAATATGTGTAAATATCTCTAATAATTCTTCTTAGTAATAACATTTATAATGTTCAGAAAGCCCTAATAAATTTAATGTACAATATTTATCTTATCATATTTAATGAAAATGCATGCTTACATTCCTCTCTCCTTTTGGAAAACAATGAGTAATCTATTTAATGGAAATGTATACTCACATTCATCTTTTTAGAAAAGAAAAAATGTTCTACCTTTATATATAATTTTGTATATTTGTTACTACATTAGAAAATAAAAAACTAAAATCAAAATTTCAATATATAAATAAAAAAATACCAGAACTAAAATCAAAATTTCAATATATAAATAAAAAAATACTAAAATCAAAATTTCAATATATAAATAAAAAAATACCAGAAGTAATTATGGATAATGTCAAAGATATAATATAGAGGTGTTTTGCATTAAAATTTCAATAAATAAATTTAAAAATACGGGATGTAATTATGGATAATGTTAAAGATATAATATAGGGGTGTTTTGGTAAAGTGAAAGGTTATTTCCATCCCAAAAAAATAAAAAATAAAATTGAAAATCAGTATGTAGTGGGTTGCAAGTGCTTCATGATTAGAAAACAACGTAACACTCTCACATGTCTAATAATCCAAGAACTTAGCTACTCTTGCCGAGAAGCCCATGAAAAGGCAATCACATGGTAAGATGCCACCCATGCGTAGAGAGAAAATCGGCTACATATATGAAATCTATTAGGAGGTTACGTAGAAAATCTAGTTTTTTGTATTAGATCTACAGTTATAGGTTAAGAGTTGGCCATGTTAAATGATAAAAATGCAAGTGTTGAGTGGGTCATGTTAAATGATAAAAATGCAAGGCTAAGCAGATCCCAAAACAGCTCGCAATGGACCATATTTCTCCCCGGAACCATTTAGTCAAAGGCAAAGAAAAATGTGAAGAAGAATGGCAAATAACTAGCTTAAATAATAAATATGTTGCGAAGGCACAGGGTAAAAAAGGTATCGCGTCATTTGTGTGAAGCAATACCTTGTGGGTTTGTCATTGTTTTGAAAAGGCTGACTTCGCTATTTCACTTCTCGTCTTCAAATTGACAGACACGTTATGAAGATGAAAAATACAACAATAGATATATGCATATTCTATGTAGACACAAGGTTCTCAATCCTACCCAGCAGGATTACGGGTGGCTCCCAAATCAATCCACAGCCAAAAGAGAATGAACAAGCAAAATTAATGGAAGTGGCAGTTCTACAGGATTCTCTATACTTTCGAATACAAACAGGTGGCGAGATTTCTCTGCGCACCTCTACTGTTTTGCTCAGTTTCTGCAACGATAGACAGAGCAGTACGCCTGCAAGCATGTGACGATCAAAAGTATCACCGCAGCTACCAGCGACAGGAACTTCCACGAGGCAAATATATAGTCATTCATAAACTTCACCACGGTAACTTTCTGTTTTCCACGATAACATCTCTTTAAATCACGTACAACTTTGTCTAAATATCCAACATTTATGACACTAGCACAGTGACCCAAGCTGTTCCATAGGTTCGCAACCTCTCTGTCACTCAGGAGACCGTTACAAATAATTCCGCTCTCTCTCAACAATTTCACATCTTTTATTCCGTCAATCATGCCGTTCATGAAATCTGTATATTCTCTGAAAACAAGCGCACCAGGCGCTGCAGAAGCTTCAAATGCAATCAGATTTCTCAGGATTACCTCTGTGTTAGTGTCGAACTTTAGCTTTGGGAGATAAAGAATGGAAGCTTTCTTATCAAATAGTATTGTGGTGAGATCGCCATCCGTTGGAGAGAATGTGACTCTGGCAAGGTACAATTCGGCCACAGATGGAATAGCCAATTCCTTACGCGAGGGCGGTATGATTTGAGAGGATGGTTCTTTCGCAGTTGTGCTTGCACACTTAAACACACTCAGATGAAGAAGTGTGGCTAACTCCATCAGACACTGCCGAACGGGTCCAGCGTTTATAGATAAGAGAGCTTTCCATAGCAATTTGAAGACTTCTGTAACGGTTGACATGTCCGCTGGATCACTCTCATCGCCATCTTCATCGGTTGGAATTGGAGTAACTGTTGAAATGTCTGCCGGATAGGGAGCATCTGGCTTTCGATAGTTGGAAAGAGGGCTGACGATAGCGGAGTACAGAACCTCCAGCAGGTGGCCTCTCTCGTTTATATGGAGAAATGAATTCTCAGGTACCTTGAAGACGAAAGGTGATAATTCTTGGTAAACCAGCTTTAGCAGGATTGACAGCCTCTCCTCTGCCTTGGCTTTAGAACCCAACTGCAACTCCAAAAGCATTTTCATTAGAAAGAGTGGCAATTGATTTTCGAGCATCATCAAATCTTTTAAAATGTAGTTATCCGCCGCACCATGGCAAGTAGGATATAAGGCTCGTCCCAGATTCTTGAAGTCATCATGGGAGCTTTGGTCAAGGTATCTGACATAAAACTGCAGACATTGGAGAAGGAAGACGGCGTCCAGAGCCATGATCCACCCCAAGGTTTCTTCATTATAATCAATGAAATTGTGATAGCTGTGAAAATAATTCAGAAATAGATTTAGTTATGAAGCACTTGAACAGAATTAGTTATGAGCAGTTGAACAAGAATTAGTTGTGAGCGGTTAGGAATTGGTTGCATAAGTTTTCCTATATAAGTGTGATGTAATTAAGCAATTGATTTAATGAAGTTGTGTGTCTTTGTGTTGTATTTGTTTTTAATTTGGTATCGGAGCACAAAGCTCTTTTGTTTGTGCCTCTCTTCTCTTCGTGGGCAGGGAGTGACTCTGCCATTAGAGTGTGCGTGAAGAGACCTGTGTGCGTGGAGGTTTTCAAACTGTTGCGTGAAGAGACCTCGTGGAGGTTTTTAAACTGAAAGGCTGCGTGGAGCGTCACCGTCGAGACCAGAACGCCCTGTCCAGAACTCGGTATTAGAACCGTCTGCCGTGAGCAGTTGCTGGTGCGGTGAGAACTGTAGAGTTACAGTGTGGCCCGTAACCAGACTTTGTCCAGAACCATTGTCGAGAAGCTGTCGAGAACCGGCCAGAACTCCCGGTGCTGTCAAGAAGCTGCCAGAACTCCGTCGAGAAGCGTGCTGTCAAGAAGCTGCCAGAACTCCGTCGAGAAGCGTGCTGTCAAGAAGCTGCCAGAACTCCGTCGAGAAGCGTGCTGTCAAGAAGCTACCAGAACTCCGTTGGGAGCCGAAATCTACTCGTCATAAGGTGCTGTCTGAGGCCGCGATCTTTCTGTCCATTTGCGGCTATTTTGTTATTTTAGTTTCTGGAGAAGCTATATTGTTTCTATAAAAATCACAGAGTTAGACGTTTCAAATCTTTCTGAAACTTTTCATTACCGTGTCTTGAAGCAATTTTGAGCAAAAATCCATTGTGTAACGAAATTTATTGCATTCATCCGGGCGACTGTTATTCTTTTTGAACCTGGAAATTTTGTTTGAATTTGGTCATTGGTGGAGAAATGGCTAATCCCCTTGCAGATTCATATTTAAATGAGTCTTCAAAACTTGATGGAGAAAACTATGTAAATTGGAAATTTAAGATCATCACAGTACTGGAGGCATACAATCTCTGGTCGATTGTAAAAGGTGACGAGACCAAGCCTCAACCTCCTACTAACACTCAAGATTGGGAGAAGCGTGAAATAAAAGCAAGGGTGCTGCTACGCATGTCAGTGAAGGACAATATTATTCCTCACATTCGGGACTGTGAAACTTCAAAGGAAACATGGGACACTCTCAAAGGTTTGTATGAGACTTCTAATGCAAACCGTATTTTATTTTTAAAAACAAAGCTGCTATCTATCAAAATGGATGCCAATGAGAGCATTAGCAACTTTGTTTCCCGAATTAAAGACTTTAGTGATAAGCTTGGTGATATTGGTGAAAAGGTTTAGAGTACAGACTTGGTAACTGTTACTTTAAAGGGGTTAGTCCCAGATTATAAAGTCTTTATTTCAGCTCTCTCAGCTAGACCGATACCTCCTACATTTGAAGAATTGGCTGGAATTCTTCTTCAAGAAGAAGAGCGCATGAAAACTTTTGAACTGGAGTCAAATGGTTCTGATTTGGCTTTGACTGCAAGAGGCCAAAAACCATTCCGAGGGAGACCATGGGACAAAAACAGAGGCCGTTTTCAAGCAAAGCAGAAAGGTATGGCACCTCCTGATTCTTATGTTAAAAGGAACATTGTATGTCATTATTGTGGAAAACCTGGACATCTGGCAAAAGATTGCTATAGGAGAAAGTATAATGAATCAAATCAAAGACATAGCAGGCATAATGGAAATTACATAAACAGAGACACCTCAGTGAATGATGGATTTAAAAATCTTAAGTTATTTCTTTCTGATGCTGCATTGTCTGCTGAAACTGATGATGAGAATACTTGGTTTATAGATTCTGGTGCATCGGCACACATGACTTGTAATAAAGAATGGTATGATAAATATTATGAGAAATCTGATGGTACACACATTTACCTAGGAGATGATAGGTCACTTAAAGTTCAAGGCTATGGCATAATAAATGTGTACTTACCTAATGGAAAAATGCGACAGATTCATAATGTGATGTATGTACCTGCTCTTAAAAAGAATTTGCTATCTGTTTCCGCTATCACTGATAATCATTTAAAAGTAGAATTTGGTAAATTGGGGTGTATAGTGAAAGATGTTCAGGACCACTACAAGGTTGTTTCTACAGGTACCAGGGTTGGAGGATTATACAGATTGGATGTGACAGTCAAGCGCCATGTTGCATTGACATCCCAAGAGACATCGACAGCAGAATTATGGCATCACAGGTATGGGCACCTAAATTACAATGATTTATCGTTGTTACAAAGGAAATCAATGGTTGAAGGTCTTCCTGTTATGAAGTGTGAACATTTATCATGTGAAGCTTGTGCACTTGGTAAGCAGCATAGAGAAGAGTTTCTTGTTCATACTGAGAAACGGAAGTATGATATTCTTGAATTAATTCACACTGATGTATGCAGACCTATGCAAACTAGGTCTCTTGGTGGTGCTTCATACTTTGTTATTTTTATTGATGATAGATCTAGATATACCTGGGTCTATTTCATTAGAAGGAAAAGTGATATATTTGAGTATTTTAAAGAGTTTCAAAATATGGTTGAAAAACAAACAGGAAAGTGCATTAAAATACTCAGATCTGATCAAGGGGGTGAATATAAATCAAAAGCATTTAACACCTATTGTAAATCTAATGGAATTCAACAACAGTTCACAGTGCCACATACCCCTCAGCAAAATGGTGTTGCTGAGCGATGGAATAGAACCTTGGTGGAATCTGCTTGTAGTATGCTGCAAGGTAAGAACATCTCTAATGGTTTCTGGGCAGAAGCCATTAACACTGTTGTTTATCTGAAGAATCGATGTCCCACTAAGAAATTAGTTTTTCAAACTCCTTTTGAGGTTCTTTATGGTTATAAACCTGATGTGAGTCATTTCAAAGTCTTTGGATGTAATGCTTTTGCCCATATTCCTGAAGCTAACAGAAGAAAACTTGATGCCAAGTCCATCAAGTGTATTTTCATTGGATATTGTACGGATCAGAAAGCCTATAAATTGTTTGATCCAAGTTCCCATAAACTATTTGCAAGTCGTGATGTATTGTTTCATGAGCAGACTGATAAAAGTAATACAAAGAATGATACATGGCATATTTCTAATGATGCACATATCAAGCTTGATACTTTGATTAAGCAGGAACAGGAACAGGTCCAGGTACAGGTACAGGATCAGGATGATAGCAGCAGTACGAGCACATCTAGCAGCAGTGAGTCATCATACGGGGGTGATACACCTCAAAGCCAACGAATCATGGATGGAACACCCACACCAAGAAGGTCGTCCCGACAGACTCGGCCTCCTGCAAGGTATAGAGACTATGCCTTAATGTCTAATATAATGAATGTTGAAGAACCAATTGATTATGAGCAGGCTAAACAACATGAACCATGGATTAATGCTATGAATGATGAGTATGCTTCTATTATGAAAAATCAAACATGGGAATTAGTGGAACTTCCTGAAAATAAAGTTCCAATTGGAAGCAAATGGTTGTACAAAACGAAATTTAAAGCAGATGGTACAATTGATAAATTTAAGGCAAGATTAGTAGCAAAAGGATATGCTCAACAGGAGGGAATTGATTATGAAGACACTTTTGCACCAGTAGCTAAGTTGAATACAATTAGATTACTGATTGCCTTAGCCACAAAACATAATTGGAATATACATCAAATGGATGTCAAATCTGCTTTTCTAAATGGTGATTTACAGGAAGAAGTTTATTTGGTTCAACCTGAAGGGTTTGTCAAACAGGGACAGGAGCATCTGGTTTGCAGGTTAAGAAAGGCATTGTATGGTTTGAAACAGGCACCAAGATCATGGTATGTAAAGATTGATACTTTCTTTCTTCAGAATGGGTTTGTGAAAAGAAAAAATGATCCTAACTTGTATGTTAAGAAAGATGAAAAAGGACATGTTGCTTTAATATCTTTATATGTGGATGATCTCATTATAACAGGCAGTGCTCACAAGTTAATTGAAGAAATTAAAGTTCAGTTGTCACAGGTTTTTGAAATGAAAGATTTGGGTGAAATGCATTACTGTTTAGGCATTGAGGTATGGAGAGAAACTGGTAAAACATTGATCACTCAAAGCAAATATACAAAGGAGATTCTTAAAAAGTTCAATATGACAGATTGTAAAGCTATGTCAACTCCCTTAGAACAGAATGCAAAGTTGTACAAAGAAGATGGTTCGAAAGAGGCAGATGGAACATTATATCGTCAGTTAGTGGGAAGTTTGAACTATCTCACCACTACCAGGCCAGACATTGCATACTCAGTCAGTATCCTTAGTCAATTCATGGCTAAGCCTTCAGGAAATCACTGGAATGCTGCAAAGAAAGTTCTCCGATACTTAAAGGGAACAGTGAATCTTGGTATTATGTATACTGATGTATCTAATGTTGCACTGACAGGTTTTTCTGATTCAGATTGGGCAGGAAATCCAGATGACAGACGATCTACCTCTCGCTATGCATTTCATATTGGATCAGGAGTCGTATCTTGGAGTAGTAAGAAACAGCCAACTGTTTCTTTATCATCAACAGAATCAGAGTACAAAGCTTTGACCAATGCCACCTGTGAAGCCATTTGGTTGTGAAGAATTCTTGCAGATCTTGAAGAAGCGCAAAGTGGTGCAACATGTATCAATTGTGATAATCAGAGTGCTATCAAATTAGCACATAATCCAGTTTACCATGCTAGAACAAAACACGTTGAGTTACAGTACCACTTTGTCCGTGAGAAAATTGAGTCAAATGAAATTGGATTGATATTTTGTAACACCAAGGATAATGTGGCTGATATATTTACTAAGCCCCTTGGTAAAATCAAATTTGAAGTTTTTAGAAGTCAGTTAGGTATTGTAGAGAATCCATTTCTCCATTAAGGGAGGATGTGAAAATAATGCAGAAATAGATTTAGTTATGAAGCAGTTGAACAGAATTAGTTATGAGCAGTTGAACAAGAATTAGTTGTGAGCGGTTAGGAATTGGTTGCATAAGTTTTCCTATATAAGTGTGATGTAATTAAGCAATTGATTTAATGAAGTTGTGTGTCTTTGTGTTGTATTTGTTTTTAATTATAGCAGCTCCGGATTTGCCAGTGGTATTTTTTAAACTCATCTACAACGACCAGGTGAAAGCTGCCAATTTGTGGCGATCCATGTCATATTTCTCAGATTTCCCGTGATGATAGGGGCCAATGGAAACTGACTGCGAAATGTAAGCTTCAGGCTTCTCAAACAATAACTCTCTTGACACATTAAACACCGACACCGACGCACATAATTCCTTCTCCTCCTCCTGTTCTTCTAGTTCATTGAGGCATTCCTTAATTTGAATAACCCAACTATCGCCATGGATCTTCATTTAGTAACCGAACTATCGCCATGGATCTTCATTTGAGTCACCCAACTATCGCCATGGATCTTCACTTGAACCGCGTCCGCGTTGGTGTTGCTTGCCATGTTCTGATATTAGAGAAAACAACGCACACAAATTTTTTGATATTGGAGTAAAGAACCCACACAAATGTTCCGAAATATATCTATGAGTTCAGTGATTGTGCAGCATTATATGGAGTAGTTCATTTGGCGAAGGCAGTGGTCCTGTTCTGTAATGTACGTTATGGAATCATGGATCGATGACATATCATAGAATCATGGATGAAATAATCAAATTAGAATTTGAAGTACAAAGTGTCACTCACTGGTGAAATTCTATTATACTGGCTTATTGTAATCATTTTGATATCTGTTAAAATAATATATATCAGAACTATTTAGGAATCAAATTATTAAAACAGAAAAAATATTTTAGTGCTAGTTATAAATTTATATTAAAATAACTTTTAAAAATAAAAAATATATTTATTAATTTTTGAAGATTTATATTTATATAAAAAATATTTATAGTTTTGATAATGTTTATTATAAATTGGGCTAGAGTATATTTTAAAATTGTAAAGTTTGTAATTGTAAAGTTTGTTTTAGAGGGATCACCACAAGGTTATTTAAGCGTTGTTGTTTTCTTTGAATAAAGGTGATGTTGTGGTTTTTTCTTAATAAAGGTGATGAGTCAGCCTTCTAAAGAGTCAGCTTTTTGATGTTATTCTAGGTGGACTGCTTTTCCTTGAATAAAAGTGATGAGTCAGCCTTTTCATTCAATAAAAATTGTCTTTACAAGTCAGTCTTTTCATTGAATAAAAATTGTCTTTACTACTAATTTGACAACTGACCTATAAAAAAATTTTCCCCTATGCAAAAAAATAATTAAAAAAAATGTTTGAAAATAAAAAATTATTCATTTATTAATTTTTTAAAAATAAAAAATTATTTATTTATTTATTTTTGAAATGATTTTTAATTGGTAGTGAATATGGAATAGCTAGTTTAAAATCCATTTATCAACCAAATAATATTTAAAAAAAAAAATAGAATTATATCAAAATCATTATTGCACACGTACAAAATAAATGTCCACAAATAATATTATTGAACTTATGCAGGATTAATTTAATTGTTGAACCTATACAGATGATGAGTTCTCAATTCTGATGTTCACATGTGAACGCTGCATTATTCTCATGTCACCATTGTGTCTATTGAGTTGAAAGCCGTATTCAGCGCTTCAAATGCTTTTGCCGAAAATTGAACCACTCTCGTGTCTCTCTGTGTCTCTGACTCGAAAACCGTATTCATGAGCGTACGAGACATGCCATTGAATTCAGACAAAAATTGAGACGTTGAGATGCATGTTCACTCTCCATTCAACTCCTCTGTAAGGAGGAGATAGATGCATGTTCGCTATGCATTCAAGTCACAGGCAATCATACTAAAATATATTCTGATTATTCTGTCACTATACAGGTGACAAGTGCTCAATTCTGATGTTCACATGTGAACGCTGCATTATTCTCATGCCACCATTGTGTCTATTGAGTCGAAAGCCGTATTCAGCGCTTCAAATGCTTTTGCCGAAAATTGAACCACTCACGCGTCACTCTATGTCTTTGAGTCGAAAGTCGTATTCATTAGCGTACGAGACCGGCCACTGAATTACGAGTCACCTTTATATTCAGACAAAAATTGAGACGTTGAGATGCATGTTCGCTATCCATTCAAGTCCTCTGTAAGTCCTCTGTAGGGAGGAGATAGATGCATGTTCGCTATCCATTCAAGTCACAGGCAATCATACTAAAATATATTCTGATTGTCCTGTCACTATACAGGTGACGAGTGCTCAATTCTGATGTTCACATGTGAACGCTGAATTATTCTCATGTCACCATTGGGTCTATTGAGTCCAAAGCCGTATTCGGCGTCTCAATTGCTTTTGCCGAAAATTGAATTACTCAGACTCATGTTTGTCTCTCTCTCTCTGAGTCGAAAGTCGTATTCAGCGCTTCAAATGCTTTGGCCGAAACTTGAACCACTCTCGTAGCATCCCTCCTCAGCTGCAATGAACAACCTTCAATATGCAAAACAAATCGCCCCACAAAATATTATGGATTCAAAACACTCCCAAACCTATGATACATAAATCTAGAACCTGCAAGGATCCACCAACGTATAAAAAATGAACATTAAAATGCTTAGGAAAAAATAAATACCATAATTAAGCTCATCTTCCAAATATACTTATATTGAATTTTTGATATTAATATATAATTTTAGTAATAATAATAATAATAATTTGTTAATATTAAATATAATATTATAATAGAAATTATAATAAAATTACATCAAAATGACAACATCTGACTATTTGGTCACTATACAGGTGACGAGTGCTCAATTCTGATGTTCACATGTGAACGCTGCATTATTCTCATGTCACCATTGTTATTCTCAGAAAGGCTACATGAGCGCTTAAACGCTCCAAATATTTTTGCCGAAAATTGAACCACGGTCGTGTCTCTCTGTGTGGAAAGCAGTATTCATGAGCGTGACGAGACAGGCCATTTAATTACGAGTCACACTTTATATTCAGACAAAATTGAGACGTTGAGATGCATGTTCGTTATCCATTCAAGTGATGGGGCCAGCCCACATGGTCCCGCCTGTAAGGCGTCCGAGCTACAATGCGACAGGCGCCAGGCGGGCGATCGTGCACGAGGGCACGAGCGGGCACACGGGTGTGCGAGCAAGCGGGAGTACGACGAGCTGTGACATTGGTGCGACGATCGTACGCGTTAAATGTAACGAAATGCGATGATAAGGAGCGTGTGCAAAATGTCTAAGTGTTAGTACACTTGAGCGTATATGGGAGTTTATATGCATATTATATGAAAACAATATGAACATATTATATGCGATATGAACATATTATATGTGAATAAAATATAATATAATCAAGCCACATGTAAAGGGGATATGTGAACATACGACAAAAGAATATAATGGAGCACATACGAAAGGTTTATATGCGTGGAATAAAGTATAATGAAAGCCGACATATGGAATAATCCTTAAGGGGTGTTCATATTGATATTTGAGTAGTCGGCCTAAGGCTTAACGCATGGATGATATGTGTATAAGTAGAAGATGGTTGCTCCTCATTTGGAACAAGGACATTCGCTCAAGATCTTCGCATAAACGGGTAAAAGAAGTGCGCAGTCTTAGGTGGGTGAATTCGCATATCTCATGCGCATTGGGCTTGAAGGAAGTGCGCAGTTTATCCTAGTTGAAGGTTGGAAAAGAGTGCCATTGCGAGTGGATTCTTGTACCCAGTTTTATGCAGGTTTTGTAGGGAGGTTGAGTGGCTCGGGTGAGCACTCCCTCTTGTGCAAGGGTGCATGGAATGTTGTAAAAGGCAGGTGGCCTGTCTTTTGTAAAAATTGGTTAAGTGTGAGACTTGGTTCAGCCAAGACACACTTGTTGTAAAATCTGATATTCTTGACATAATATTCCCTCCCCTTTACACTTTTATTGTTCTCGGTTTATTGTTGATGGTTAATGAATAAGAATGTTCTCTGTTGAAGTATAAAGGATAACATTTTATTTGGTTATAAGAACATAAGTTAAGTATGTTCATGTTGGAATAGGCGTAGCCCATAAACGTTAGTATTGTTAAAAAGAAAGCGTTCGGTGGTGCCGCACCTCGCTACAAGCGGTTGGAAGACCACCGCAGGTGTAGGGGCGTGACACCGCCACTCCCAAGTGGATGTGTAATGCTCCTATGAACCGGACAGTATACAATTGATTTGGTAATAAATTCAGATTGATTTACAATCGACTTGGGTTACGGCATGTACTGTGGTAGTCTTATCGGCGGACAACTGTCCCTCCTCGAGATCCTGGAAAGTTACTCGGCTTGGGTTTTACCCTGTTCGTGCCCTTTGGGTTATTATTGTTACTTGGTTGTTTAGCTCTGCAGTCTCTATGATTTTCCTTTGTATTTTTTGTATTGTCTGCGGAGAAAACACAATGTGGTTCCTGCCTGCTCGGTTAACTGTATAGCAAATGTTTGGTTGCGGTTCTGTTGTTCCAGGTCCGGCCTGTATGCCTCGACTGTCTGGTGTCGCTTTGGTAAGTTCGGCTACTGTATTGTTTATATGTTTGTTCCTCTGTCGTTTGGCGTTTTCCACTGGCGTTGATGTTTGTCATGGTATTGTCTATTCGTTTCCCTCAAGAGTCCATGGTTATTTGAGCATTATAAGTTAATGGCATTCTGGTTACAGTCTCGGTTCTTCAGCCTCCAAGTTCGATGGGTTTCGCGGTTTGCCCTGTTTGGCTCTCTGCTAACTCAATTGGTAAGTTCTCGTTCTCTGCCAGACTTCTTTTCTGCTGCTTATTTAGACTCTAATAGCTCGGCTCCTATGTGAGCAGGGTTCGTCCGTTTGAAGGTTTTTATTTGCAATTGCGGCTCACCTTCAGGTATTATTTCTCATTCACTCTCTCAGCATTTTCCCTTCCAATTTCTTAGTTTCTCGCTTTCCTTCAAGGGTTGGTAACTAACCCTTCCTCCTTTCGTCCCTATGCAGGTGGATCCATTCGCTGGGTCGAATGCATTGGGCTTCCGGCCATTCTGGATATCTTCAGGGTAGAATTGTTTTTTTTTCTTGTCTGTAATGGATTCTTGTATGGGTCGTTGGTTTGGTTGTTGGCTACTATAGTGAATAGTTCTCGCCACGGCTTTTGTTCATGACCCTGTCAAATCCTAGGCTTGTGAACTGGGTAGGGTTTGAAGCTACGTTGAACACTAATTTGTATGTTGAGATGGACAATTAATAATTATATTTATGCTGAGATGGATTGTTAATTGTATGTGGAAAGAAAATCTTGAGTCGCCTTACAGTTTCGTTTGCATACCTGGAAAATGTATTTGTCTGGGCACTGTAACTCATGACTGGTGCTGGTTGGTGTCACCTCTCATTTGTTTATTTGTCCTTCCGCTGGTTCGAAGTCTGTCAAGAACATATAATAGGTTTTGTACATGAAGGAAAAATAAAATATAAGCATAGCATGGAATTGTACAGTCTCTATTTTTTAGGACGCATGTAAGAGTTGTTTGTGCACTGAAAAACAAGATGTATATATTTATTTATGTTCTTTCTTTTCTCTTCTCCCTCCCGAACCCCTATGGGCTTGCTTTCCATCGTTTTTGTATCATTGTTCTCAAGCAGTTGGATAACTGTTGTCAGTTGTTCAATTATCAGTTACATCAGTTATTTCATATTTGACATTTATGCATGGCTAGCTTGTTTCCCTTTGTTTGTTTTTACAATAGTATATAATTGTTCAGCGACTAATGATTCTAACTAATATTACTGTTCCTAATTAGAACTCGTTACAATATTCGAGGAATTTTTAAACAGAAAACAAAAACAACAGATAATAAAAATAATTAAAAATAAAGAAGAAACAGACATGTTGTCCATTCCGCGAGAGTTCTATGTCCTTCTCAGAAACCATGCCACCCTTCTTTCTATCTCCGCCCTGTTAACCAGATGCTCCTGCATCAGGCTTCCGGGGTTAAAGAAATTTCATGGCTCCGTTCCATGAGTTCCTCCACCGAATAACCAGCCTTCTGAATCTGTGCCGCGTCGAGCCACGAGCTATCCTGCATTGGACGGTCTCTTCACTTGACGAGGTAACGCAGATATTCCTTCCTGCGCGTCTTCTTGGCTACCTGGGTGCTGAGGATCCCTTCAATCTCATGGGTCCGGGCCGAAGGTAACTGTTTCTTCCAAGAACTGCTTTCTAATTGGGTATCCTGTTCTGGCTATACCGCACTATCATCCTCTGCTTGGGCATTATATGGGAACAGATCCGCCACATTAAAAATAGGTGATATGCCTATGTCCGGTGGCAGCTGAATCTCATAATCGTTGGCTGAAAATTTCTGTAGGATCTTGCATGGACCAATTTTCTTATATTTTAACTTATTATATGTGCCTTTAGGAAACCGTTCCCGGCGCAGATGCGCAAGGACCTCGTCTCCAACATTAAAATGCACCTCTCGTCATTTTGAGTTTGCTTGCTACTTGTATTTCTGTACGCTGTCCTGCAACCTTAGTTTGACTTTTTCATGAAGCTCGCTCATTGCTTCTGCAAAATCTTCCCCATCCGCGCTTCTCCGTTCCAGCTTTCCCAAATCTCGCAGTTCATGTATTCCTCGAGGATGCATGCCATACAAAATCTGAAATGGGCTAAGTCCGGTGCTACGATTGGGTGAATCGTTATAAGCGAATTCCGCCTGGGCAAGAGCTCGATCCCATAATCGTGAATTTTCTCCAGTCAAACTCCGTAATAAATTCCCCAAGCTCCTGTTCACCACCTCCGTTTGTCCATCAGTCTGCGGATGATACGCAAAGCTGAAATTCAATTGCGTGCCCAACTTTTTCCACAGGGTGCGCCAAAAGTGTCCTGTGAACTTTACGTCCCTGTCTGAAATGATAGTTTTGGGTAGGCCATGTAATCTAACAACTTCCGTGAAAAACAGGTGTGCCACGTACGTGGTGTCACTAGTTTTCTGGCAAGGAATAAAATGAGCCATTTTTGAAAATCTATCTACCACCACCATTACCGAATCATACCCCCGCTGTGTTCTAGGCAGTCCGAGAACAAAGGCAATGCTGACCGAGTCCCATGGCCTGCTTGGAACGGGTAGTGGTGTGTAAATTCTAGTATTTTGACTGTGTCCCTTTGACAGTTGGCAGACTTTACACCTGTTTACCAATATTTGTACATCCCTGCTCATTTTGGGCCAATAATAAAAATGTCTGAGTTGCTCCAATGTTTTGTTGATTCCGAAATGTCCCGCTAATCCACCACTATGCTTCTCCCATACTATATTCTCCCTCATTGAATAGTCCGGGATACATAACTGCCCACCTCGGAACAATAATACTTCCTGTAAATTATAGTCTAACCGTAGGCTTGTGTTTCTCAATACGGGATTTTGACAGGCTTCAAAAGCTTCCTTGAAATCTGTGTCCGTCTGATACAAATCTTTCAGATGTTCGAATCCCATCACCTGTATGCTGCTTTCCTGTAGGAGCAAGGCTCTCCTGCTCAAAGCATCTGCCACTTTGTTGGCTTGCCCACTTATGTGTTTTAACACAAAAGTAAAACTCCAAAAATATTCTACCCACTTGGCGTGCTTATGGTTTAACTTGCGCTGCTGCATTACATATTGTAATTCCGAATTATCAGAAAACAAAACGAATTCGTTGCCCAGTAGGTAGTGTCTCCAATGTTTTAAAGCTTGGACCACTGCATAAAATTCCTTGTCATATGAGGAATATTTTTGCCAACTCTCATTTAGTTTTTCACTAAAAAATGCCACTGGTCTGTCTTCTTGACTGAGCACAGCACCAATAGCTGTTCCACTTGTGTCACATCGAACCTGGAAACGTTTATTAAAATCGGGCAGTCTCAAGATTGGCCTCTCCGTGATCTTCCGCTTCAAAAGCTGAAAACTGTCTTCTGCCGCCTTGGTCCAGCAAAAAGGTTGACTTGCCTTTTTGATGGTCTCTAACATTGGTGCGCAAATTTCGCTGAAATTTCTAATAAATTTCCGATAAAAACTTGCCAGTCCATGAAAACTACGTACCTAAAATAAGCTTTTTGGTGACGGCCAATTTATAATTGCTGCAATATTTTCTGGGTCCATTTTCAGTTCATTTTCTGCAAACAAAAATCCCAAATAAACCAGCTCCTTCTGCAGGAAAGTGCATTTCTTCAAGTTTATCAGCAGTTTGTTCTGTTGTAACTTCTCTAACACCCTTCGAACATGTTGAAGATGTTCTCCCTTCGTTCTGCTGAAAATCAAGATATCATCAAGATAAACTATCACGAACTTGCCAATAAATTCCTTTAACATCTCGTTCATCAATCTCATGAAAGTACTAGGAGCGTTGCTTAATCCAAATGGCATGACTAGCCATTCGTACAGTCCCTCATTGGTTTTAAATATTGTCTTCCACTCATCTCCTTCCCTAATCCTGATCTGATGATAACCACTCTTCAGATCTATTTTTGTAAAATAAGTTGCCCCACTAAGACAGTCCATCATGTCGTTCATCCTGGGTAAGGGAAATCTGTATCGAATCGTGATTTTGTTAATACCCCGCGAATCTGTACACATTTGCCATTATCCACCCTTCTTAGGTGCAAGTACTGTTGGTACTGCACAGGGGCTCAAACTTTCTCTTATCAGTCCCTTATCCAGCAACTCCTGCACTTGTTTACGAATTTCTTCATTGTCTTTCGGACTCATCCTGTACGCTGCCTTGTTTGGCAAGCTTGCTCACGGTATAAAGTCAATGTGATGGCTGATACTCCTCTTGGGAGGCAATTTATCAGGTAAATCACCAACCACAATGTCTTGGAATTCCTTCAACAGCTCCTGAATTTCTATAGGCAGTTCTGATTTTCCCGTGTTCAGCAACATCGGTCTCGTCCTCCTCACAATTGCATAATTGACCTCATTTTCCTCAATCTGCTTCAGAAAATGTTTTCCTCCAATTAATAGTGACTTTGTTCCACTCGGTTCCACTGCATCCTCTTCCCTGATGGGTACAAGTGTATGTTTGATCCCATCTTTCACAAATTTATAACAATTTGTCTTCCCATCGTGTGTCACCTTCCGATCATACTGCCACCATCTCCCCAACAGTATATGGCACACATCCATTGGCATAATATCACAGACCACAGTGTCGTGATATTTTCCAATGCGAAATTCCACTTCACACTGTTCATCAACTAATAACTAGTGGCCTTTCTGTAGCCACAACACCCTGTAAGGTGTGGGGTGTTTAAGTCGCTTCAGTCCCAGCTTTTCCACCATTTCAGTGGCAACCAAATTGTCTGTACTTCCGCTGTCTATTATTAATTTACATCACTTCCCAAGTGATTTGCAAACTGTTCGGAACAGTGCCTTTCGCTGGGTCTGTTCAGCCACCTCCTTGGCTGGTTTTAACAGTACTTTATTTAAAATTAAAGCTTCCCCTATTTCTGCCATGTTTTCTATCTCCCGGGGTTGTGCTTCAGCTTCCTTAGGCTGTGCAACAAGTGTTCCCCTCTGGCCCGCATGCTCAGCTTCTGGGCATTCGAAGGATCTGTGCCCCCACTTATGGCCCCTGTAGCACTGGACATTAGTCCCTCTTTCGCGGCCATTTCCTCGCCCCGCTGGTATGGCCGACCTCCTCTGGTGCTTTCTCCTTTCTCTATTGTCCCTGAAGCTCTGGAACTGCTGCCTTCCTCGCTGTTTGCGGCAGTTCTCCCTCTGCCGTAGGACTGTCCTCGTCCTCTGCCATTTCCTCTCCCTCTCCTGTTGTTTTGTCTCCTGTTGATTTTTTCCTCTGCCTTTACAGCACTTTGAAAGGCTTCTTCAACACTTCGGGGAGAGAGAATGTTGATCTCGTCCAATATTTCCATTCTTAAGCCATTCGCGTACCTTGTTGTTTTTTCGGGAGTATCCTCTGTATAACCAGCACGTAAATTTACACGATAAAACTCTTCTGTGTATTCTTGTACAGTCATACCTTTCTGCCTTAAATTCTGTACTCGCCGATAAAGTTCAACCTGGTAGTCTTTAGGTAAAAATCTACCCTTCAGTTTTGCCACCATCCTTGGCCATTTTCTTATCGGCAGTTTGTTCATTCACCTTCTGTCCGCTTGGACACTATCCCACCATAGGGCAGCGTGTCCTTTTAACTTGGTCGCAGCAAATCTAACTCTTTTGTCCTCACTGATATCCTGTTATAGACATTTTTGTGCCTCGCATCACTGAGCATGAAATGTCAATAATCAAGGGATCCAAAGTCCCTAAACATGTTGTTCCTACCCCTAGAGGAACAAGGCCAGCAAACCACAGCAATTCACAGAAGTTCTCCACCTGAAAACACTCAAAAACAAGGCAATTCTGGATCATGTCAACTGCTCCACTGAGCATTTGCGCTGAATGTCAACTGCTCCACTGTCTACCTGCATTGAATGTCAACTTCAAAGAAGGCTACCTGCGCTGAGCGAGTTTGGACAAGTGGCAGAGTCATTCCTCAAGGTGTCAATGCCCAGGAAGCTTCCAAAATGACACTTGGATCAGGGAATTCGACTGGTGATGAGTAAGAGGTTCCAAAACTCCAAGTGGAAGCAAGAACCTCCAAGTGGACTCAAGAACTGAAGTGGGAGAGGACACTAGTCAGATCTCAAGCTGACTCATCCTCTCTCCAAAACATCTATATATGGATCTCTCCTCCATGAGATCTAGAGGCTGGAATTTGGTAATTGCAAAGAATTGTTGTTGGTTTGTGGCTAGAAACTTTGGGTGTGTAATGCTTTGAAGGGAGCTGAAGAAGGAATTCCATTCTGCTGGGAAGGAGATGCTGGATTGGAGCCCCATGGGTTGTATCTCTTCCTGAACCCTGTTACTTTCAATAAATCTATCTTGATTCTTTCCTATATGCTGGTGTATTTTGTATGATTGCATTAGTATATTTGATTTACTCCTAATCCTGAATCATTTATGAATATGTATATTTGCCTTTGTATTGTGTTCTTCTCTTGTCGCAAGTAGTTGTTTCTCTTGTCACAGGTAGCTGTTCTCTTGTGATCTCGTGGGATTCAAGTAGCTGTTCTCTTGAGCAAGCGAGGAGACAAGTAGCTGTGGACACGCAAAGATAAGAGGATCTAGTTCGAGGGACAATCGGAAGACAACGGTAAGTCTGCTGATCTCCCCTCTTTCACATTTCATAAAGGAAGAAATCATAATAGCTGTATTCATTTGTTGCTAAGGCGCTGTCACACCTTAGGTGGATAGGATCGTCCTGCATAGGCATTTTTCCCCACAACAAATTGGCGACTCCACTGGGGAGAACTTGTTTATTCATTTCATTTGTGTTTCCGTCATTTGTTTACTTCATAGACTTGACAGCTACTATTGAACTGCATCTTTCCCGGATGCAAATTAAAAGTTGCTGCTTTGATCCAGTGTGTTGGACTTGTCTATGATCTAAACTAGATCCAAAAATGATTTGATTGATCCTTGTGATAGTCTTTAGTACCGTATCAAAGCATCCCTCTGTTTATACCTTGCTTGTGTTTCTGATTTGGCCTGAAACAGTTGATTTTTGAGCATTTTGTGACCCAGAAACCAAGGGAAACGAGAGTTTCTCTCTTCAGCGCAGGCAGTGTGAAGGCAGTCTGCATTTCAACGCAGGTCTCGAAGGGGCTACCTACGCTAAATGTCAAACTGACAGTGTTGGACCTGCGCTGAACCAGTGTGGCCTTGTGCAGCTGGGGTTCTTTGTCCCTTTTTTCCCTGTTTTGATCTCTGTTTTTGCAGCCTTTAACCAAGTAGGTACTAGTCTGATACCCCTTTTCTTTGCTTGAATTCCGCCCCATTTTTGTACAAAAAGATTGTGAATGTTTTTATGTGTTTGTGGCGTCATTTACAGTCTTCCTTTGCATGAGTGAAGTAATCTTTCTGTAGCCTTTGATTCAGATCTGATTGAGAGTGATCTTAGAAGAGAGTTCATTGGTTGTTTGTTCAGATTGATTATAGTTTTACTTTTGCTTATTGGTTTGAATTTGTTCTTTTCAAAGTGTCAAAACGAGTCTTTATTTCGAAAATCGCAAAGTGATTGTAATCTCTTCTACCCTTGTTGATTTCGGAGAAAGTGAACTTGTTTATTTTGATCATTGTAAAAGCAAATTCAAATTTGTGCAAAAAGCTTTCTTTGTAGGCATTTATACTAAGAAAGTTGAAAACAAACACCTGCATTGTGCATTTTGCATTTGATAGTTTGCATGTTGGATTTAGGGAAAGTGCATTAGAGTGTGCTGATTTCTTTTTGAGAAAAGATAGTCGCTCTCTTTTCCCTTAGTAGCTAGGATTTTCAAAGTTGAAAGATAATAAAGCTTGCTTATCATCTTAGACTGCATTTACGAATTTGTATCATACATCTCGTGGTGAACCTTGAAAGGCAAACTTTAAAAAGATCAACCTAAAATAAACTGAATGAATCTAACAACGCTTTGTAACATAACGCACAACATAGAGGTTTAGGCTAGAGACGTGTTCTGGCGTCGTTAAACATAGTGACTGTCGATCTCGAAGAAGGTGGGTGATTCCTCCTGAGAGTCGGTGGCGCTAATACGGATTGTGCTCCCACGTACCGTCGCGTATATATTGGGAGACCCCTATAGGCATATATCTTTTATCCTTAGGAAGCCGTGTCGGGCGCCCTACTGATCGCAATGCAGTGAACACAGCATTCACGAAGATCGACCACCCGTACCGTAAAAAGTATTCTGTGGTTTTGCGAAAAGTTTGGCACACCCTCTGCCTAGATCTCCAGAGCAGTTTCTTTTGGACTTTTTCAGACTCTATAACAGAAAACGTCCATCCGAGCATTTGTCACTTCGGGCTCGTTAAAACATCGAAGGAGACTAGAGTCATCTTTAGCTTTTTCTCGACTCTTTAAAACTGAAAAAGCAAGTTGTGTCTAAAAGTGTCGTTAACAATTTATTTTAAACGGAACAATCACCCTTTAATCCTGCGTTGATCTTTAGGTTGAAAAGATGGAGCAGACCAACCAAGGAGCTCCCTTGGGTGGAAATCCTAGCCCCTTCTCCTCTTGGGGAGATGTTGGTGCGCCCCACATGGCCACATTGTCGCTTCCAGGACTGACAATTGGCCTACCAGTTTGGCTCTTTTCGACCAATGTCGTTCAGAATACCACCACTCCTGAACAGTCGAGTCAACAGTTAGATCAGACAAGAGTTGCCTCCCAGCCTTCCACTTCATCTTCCTCCCCTCCTTCCTCTTCGCTTGACGGAACTGGTCGATCAAAAAATCGGGTTCCTAAGGAGGAGAAGGAGAAGAAGAAGAAAGAAAAGAAGAAGAAGGAGCCTAAGGCGACTGGGGGCAAACAAGTGTCATCTAACAAAAATCCACACACCGCACTCGTAAGGCCTAAATCACCATGCGTCATATGCAGGGGATACCACTTCCATAGAGATTGTCCCTGTATCCCACGGATACTAAGAGACTGGTCCCCCCGTTTGCACAATTCGGGAGCATCGACCTCTGATAGCCATGTCGACTGCTCACCGTCAACTAGTGGGAGTGAAGCTCCAGGACAGAATGGAAAAGTTAAATTTCCCTGCAGACTGTGTAAAGGCGATCACGCCATCCACCGTTGTCCCTTCTTAGATGAGGCAAAAAGAGTCCTGGAAGATTGCCCGATTTTACGAGAGAATCTTCCTCCTGGATATCAAAGACTCCTGCCAAGTCCCTCACTAGTTGAGAATCCGGCTGAGCCACTTAGATGGTCAACCGAAGTACCTGTCATTGAAGAAGAACCATCTGGATCCATGCCTGACGAAAGTCAAAAGGTTGATACAGTAGTTGACCCGGTTTTGCCTTCAGAGGCTCCATCTTCGAATGACACCATCAGAGAGGAGAATACAGACGACACCGTCCAAGTTCTCTTCATCAGCATTGACTCTGATGATCAAGGGGGCAATGCCACCATTCCTTTGTCGCAGGAAGGAAGTTCATCAGAGCGCTATCCGGCCGTATATTCGGTCCCACCACCAAGCAACCTGGTTGTGTCCTTTGATTGGAACCAACTAGGCAGACCTCGGTTGCCAGCCAGTGTGCCATTCAGAATTATTTGTCAAATATACAGAATGGTAATGGTTGGCACTATCATTGATGAGGGGGCATCTGTGAGTATACTTTCCTCTATTGCTTGGAAAGCGCTTGGTTCGCCGGCGCTTTTACCTGAGATGAGAAATATATCAGGTTTTGATAAAGGAACCAGTCGACCTTTACGGATCCTCCCCAATGTGCCTATAACATTGAAAGGGAAGACCGTTCAAATGAACGTGATGGTCATTCAAGGACCCTTGGATTATAACCTACTCCTTGGACGAGACTATATATATTGCATGGGAGTTGTAGTCTCCTCACTCTTTAGAGTAATGTGTTTTCCGCATGAAGGAAGAATGGTCAAGCTCGTGGACCAACTTTCGTTTCCCGGATCACACATCGCAAATAGTCATGTGCCATCCCTAAATGGTCTACTCATGCAAGAAGTGTCTCAACCCACGGTCCGTCCTCCTGATGAGCGCGAGTAATCCGGGAGGATATGACTGGAACCCAGGGGCCATGCATCCTGACCTGCTTCGGTAGGAAAAATTTGAGTATAGGGTAGGTTTCCACGGGAGAATATGACTAGTCCATACCCCATCCGTGGTTGGAAGAGGGGTTGTTCTAAAATAAGATTATTTTGTCAAAGTTATGTGCTTGGCACCAGTCATTCACCCTTGTCTATTTCGGTAGACATTGCCGAGGAAGTGTTTTGTTTGAAAGATTAACGAGACAATCTTTGGGTAACCTAAAAGAGGTAAGCCTCTCTCGATTAAAACAAATGTTTTGGCGGAGGGTAAGTAGAGGTAACCTTGAAACTCTGTTTTATACCTGGGGGCATGCAAACCTTTTGGAGTGCAAGCAAGGGGCGACTATTTATTTTTTAAATTTTTAGGACCTCTAACCCTTTAAACTCGTAGGATTAGTCGTTTCCAAACTTGCATAAAGAAAGGAGAGTGAGCATAGCTTTGGTAAGGCGCAAGCTCTATAAAAAATGGGATCTTTCATGAGACACTCTTTTCTTATGACTCGGTAATCGAGTAGTTTTAGCATAAAGTTCATGCTCGTTAAAAAATAAATGCAAGGTCCGAGCAGTTTGAACGCGGTCTTCATGCTCGTTAAAAAATAAATATAAGCAGTGAGCAATTTTTCCTCCAGAATTTAAGCTCATTTTTATCTAGAAAATGAACCTATCCCGGTAAATAACCACTGTGAATGTAATTTATCAGCCATAAAAGCCTTGGTCGTGTTTGCACCTGCCACCTCCACTTTCATTTGGCCGATCGTTCACCTCCATATGATTGTTTACCCATTTTGAGGAACAGCTGCGAAGAGTGATTTCACCTAGCCATCCTTGTGACACTGTCGTGATTGGAAAATTCCAACCTGTACCTGGAATCAGTTGCTATCCCTGTTTATCACTCGTTCCTCAAAAGACGAGTCTTCTTTAAGCTCTTTTCAACTGACTTGTAAAATATGAAAAGATTGCCGATTTTTGGCCTTCCAGCTCGTTAAAGGATAGGAAAAGCTATCCCTCCTCTAGATTTTAATCTTTTTGGACCTGAGGGATTATTGCACAAAAAGGTCAAGCACTTGTTTTATTCGGCTCGTTAAAGTTATTGAAAACTCATCCCTTCTGTATTGTTTTATACTTTTTCGGACTTAAGGGATTAAATGAAGAAAAAGGAATTTTGGAGTTAACTTTATGTACCTTTTCAGACTCTCTAAAAATGAAAAGGACCGAGTTATCCTTGTCGTTAGACTCGTTAAAATTATTAAATAGCGACAAACTTGTCTTTAGATGAGAACGAGTTTCACTATCGCTAAGCTCGTTAAAACATAGCGATGGGCTTGCCCGAAGGGCAAGTTATAGAACAAGCATATGTTATCCTCCTCAAGCTTGACAAAAATAAAGAGGTACTGGTCAGCAATGACTGGGGAAAAATTGGGAAAAATCAAGAAAACTTTGATGGTAGCAGGTCGCTCTTGAACATGACACTTTTCCTCAATATCCCAATTCGGGTTGGGTTGTTTCATTCACCGGTCACATCACCATGGTCTTACCATACCATCCATATTTGGGGTAATGCTACTGATCCATCACATCAGTGTCGCCATATGTTCAAGAGAAGTCGTTCAGAAAGAGTCAACCGGGTCCCATCCACTACCATACATTATCCTTCATCCATTCATGACCGCCACCCTGAATCATATGTCACAGATTGTTTTCACCTCCATTAAAATCATTAGCTCCGTTCCATGTCACTGATGTGGGATTCATTAAGGCCCTCCTTTGACAGATCACTCCTTGTCGACATCAGCTCATTATCCAAGGAGTTGATCTAGGAACAACCCCTTCAGTAC
This sequence comes from Pinus tabuliformis, assembly GCA_031772625.1. Classification (NCBI taxonomy): domain Eukaryota; kingdom Viridiplantae; phylum Streptophyta; class Pinopsida; order Pinales; family Pinaceae; genus Pinus; species Pinus tabuliformis. Next base: position 206,215,150 of record CM062819.1, read on the forward strand.
TTTGAAGCTTGCATGCCTCAATGGCAAGTTTCTCACTTCCGGCGACAGGTATACATCAATGACCTTCGACCAGAAGATTTTGCGTGGTGTTTGACGCCAAGTCCTTTGTTCACACCACGTGAATTGTACTGCAGTACCTTGAGGGTCATTATCATTATCAGTGATTCCTCTCGCGCTTGTTAACGGTTTACATCATTGACCAGTAATCAAGCGATGTCTTTCCATGTTCGACTTCAGCGCAATTCTCACATGGATTGACTTGTACTTAGAGTGAAGATCGAACGAGTTTGAAGACCCCGGATCTAGTTTCATCCATCCGGGCTGCAATATATATTCAGGAAAGATAAAAACATTTGACATGTACATCATTGCAGCAGATGATCATCCTACTCAAAGGATGATAATTTTCACCAAAATTATCAGTCTGCCATCAGACGATCGTCTGTTCTATGTACAAAAATGAATTTATAAAGTTGAGCATGGGAATGCCCGCCTCAGCTAGATCATGAAAGCAGAATGAATCATAATGTATCGTATTGTATTTTATTACAGGACTCCTCTCAGCAGATGGATGAACTTCGGACCCTCCTAGATAAAGCATTTCACCCGATAAACGGCCTCATACTTTAGGGGGCAACTGTTATAGACATTTTTGTGCCTCGCATCACTGATCATGAAATGTCAATAATCAAGGGATCCAAAGTCCCTAAACATGTTGTTCCTACCTGTTGGAAATAATACTGAGAGGGGGGGTGAATCAGTATTATCAGATCAATAAAACCTTTTCAATTTCATACTCAGAAACATATACGCGACTTCAGTTAAGTGAACCCGCGTGTACACGCGACTGTGTCTAAAGAAACTAGCGTATATGCAGATATCTTATGATTCAGTTAATCTTATCTTCAGTAAATGCATCAGAACATTATTAAGCAATTTAGCAGTAAACAGGTGCAGTATAACAGAACAGAACATCACACAAGAGTCACACACATGAACACCATGATATAAGGTGGAAACCCAATGTGGGTGAAAACCACCTGCTGCAATTCGTCTCTTTCTTCTTTAATGAGAAACTTCTTTTACAATATACTGGTGCAGTCCTTTACCAGTATGCAGGCTACAACCTGCAGAGGGCTACAACCCTCTCTCTCGTTTTCCAACTACTTTTGGAAGGGAGCTACAACCCCCTCAGCTCTTGTACTAGCTGATCCATTTACTAGTACGTAGGTGCTGACCCTACAACCTTCAGGGACCACGTTTCATCAATTTTCAGACTGGATCCAAGAGTACAAAGCAAACATTACCGCAATACAATCATCAACTTATACTTGCATCATAATTCATTAAACAACCCAATACCGAATCACTGAAACCCTGTCATCAAGAACACAGAACCCAAACCAGAATCTAGAACTCTGCAACAACCACCAGAATCAGCAACAACCTGAAATCTCAACCCTTATCATGCATACGCTACTTCACTGTACCAAAACCGCGTGTATACGCGCTTTCTCCAAAGGCAACCCGCGTGCAGATCTAGAAATGATTACTTCTGCCTTTGCTGTCAGATCCGACCCTTGCCAAGCGTTCCGAACAGATAACCAGCAATACCAGATCCTCTCACTGCGTCAGACACCCACACTCATACTCTTTGCCTAGTGATCTTCTCCTTATATAGCCTTAGGCCTTGTTCAATACCAAGAGCCAAAACCATAGAAACACAATACCATCAACTTCAAAACTAGGGATCGACACGCCCGTCGAGACACAATGGTCCGAAACCATAGGCACAACTTCCAAGGACTAACCGCCATGGACCAAAGGTACTTTTCCACATACACGCGCTTTTTCTGAAGCCAACCTGCGTGTACACGCGACTTGGGCTTAATGAACCTGCGTGTATGAACTTTCTCTTCTTCTTATAGTCTGATCATCAATTCCTTGTTGCTGACCTTCTGTACTATGATTTGTCATCAGTGAGGTTTGCCATCAAGGACAACACTTATCTCATAATGCCAACAATCTCCCCCTTTGGACTTGATGGCAAAGCTAACTTGTCACACTTAGAACTATCATCTGATCCCTTTGAGCTGTCCTCCATCAGTCACATCTGATATCTCTTCTGAAGATTCACCCAGTTATACATAAGTGAGATATTCTTCTATGAGAGGGTTGCCATCAAGTACAACACATGCATCATAATGCCAACAATCTCCCCCTTTGGACTTGATGGCAACCACTACACCAAGTCACTCTCCCCCTTTGACATCAAGGGCAAAGGGCGGACCAAGATATTCTCTTCTTTGGTATACCTTCTGCTGTCCATACTCCCCCTGAGTACTTGCTGAAATCTCCAACTATGCTCCCCCTTTGTGTATGCCAAAGTGTACCAATCTATCCATCCTGCTCTTGCTGAATTGTGCTGTTCATGCTCCCCTTGACTGTAGGCAAGATCTGTAAAAGATGTTCTTCAAGAAGAACAAGGACTTATACATTATAGAAGACCTTCCTATCACCAAAAGACTCAACATACATTCATCATTCATCCCAGGCATAGTGGGGAAACCAACATAGGCCGTTACATGACCTTGACACCATAAAAGAGATATCACAAGAGATACATGACATAGAGACGAAATATCTAGACCAAGACTTATGAAAGCCACCAACAGCATCATGATATAAGCATCAGCCTGCAATACCATTCCTAAACAGTAAGATGTATCATTTATCTTCATAGACTTTATCAACAACTTCTAACCATAATGCCAACAATGCATCATTTGAAGAATATTCTCCCCCTGAGTGTGAGCCAACCATGTCTGAACCATTTCCTGAGTCTGTTCTGCTCCCCCTGAGCCTGAGCCAACCATGACTGAACCTGGGTCTGTTCTGCTGCCCTTTCTCCATATAACCATCTGTTCTGCTGCCCTTTCTCCATATACGCGACTTTGCAGCATGTAACTCGCGTATATACGCGACTTGTCTTCATTATCTCAGCGTATGCAGGATGGAATACTGAATCTCATCACTTTCAGATTCCCCTGTGTCTGTTATGTCAGCTGACTGAGTTTTCCCACACCTTTCTGTCTCTGTCTTCTTCAATTCCTGCAACTGTGATGATGTATGGTCCCCTTGTCTTGAATTTTGAAATCTGCTTCTGCATTCCCTTGCTTTATGCCCATAGTTGTTGCATGTATAACACCTTATATTTTTCATGTTCCTTCTATCACAATCAATTGCTTTGTGTCCATATGCATTACAGGCAAAGCAATACCCTCTGAAATACCTGGGATGAGATGATCTTTCTTGAACCATTCTACTTCTGCATCTGGCTGCAACATGTCCAAGATTATGACATACATAACATTCAACTTTATTCAGCGGAGGAAATAATCGTCTATCACGTCCATAGTTAGGAGTAAAGGATCTTCCTTGAGGAATTTCTTTTCTTGGTTGTTCCTTGAGCATTTCAGATTTCTCATTAGAGTTTCTTGTCTCACCTTGTGAACTAGATTCACCTTCAACATATTCATGAAAACCAAGACCAGTCTTGATAGCAGGAGATCTTTGACTATTAAGAATATCATCCAAGACTTTAGAACTATCTTGAAATCGTAAAAGCTTATCCTTTTCTTCTAGTTTACCTTTCAAGATATTTACCTCAACTTGATGTTGTTCTTCCTTTTTCAGATACTGCTTCCTTAGGTCTTCTTCAACTTTTCTCCCTTCTTCTACTTGTCGCTTTAGTTTGATCACTTCATGTTCTTGATCTTCAAGATCTTCTTTTAGAGAGAGGATCTTTGATTCAAGTCTCTGAATAGTTGTGCTCTGATCTTTTGCTATATCCTGCAATTTCTCCCTTACCCTGGTTTCTGTTTCCAATAGTTCTTTTAATTTGGCAGCTTCTTCAGTTTCTGCATTCTTCTCTTCATGTGCCATGAGACTTTTAATATCCTCGCTATCATTGGATGAAGCATTCTTCTTCTTGTGCGCCATGAGACTTCTAATATCTTCACTATCATTAAATGAACTTTTAATATGGGAATAATAGCTTCTACCATCTTCTTCATATATCCTTTCTTTGTTATGAGGACATCTAGCAGCATAGTGACCAACTCTACCACATAGAAAACATTTGAAAGGCAGCTTATCTTTGAACCGTCCAGTTCCCCGTTCAAGATTCTTGACAAAATTTACCTCATCTTCTTCCTCTGACACTTCGAATGCGGCCTCTGGTGGTACCTCTAGTCGCATTTCAAAAGCAGTTAAGATCCCGTGAAGTTGTGACATGGTAATTTTTCGCACATTCTCCTTTTCTTCTATGGCAGATACTTTAGAATCAAATTTAGTAGACAGAGATCTCAAAACCTTTTGAACTAAGACAACTTCCTCAAATTCTTCACCCAGATCCCTCATACAATTCACAATCTCATCCATACGCAGGAAATAATTAGCTACGCTTTCATTACTTCGCATCTTAAGAGTTTCATACCGGATTCTGAGAGTTTGAAGCTTCGCTATTTTTACCTGATCATCTCCTTCGTAGCTTGTAACGATTTTGTCCCATATTTCCTTAGCTGATTTGAGATGCATGATCTTCATAAATTCTGATTGAGTCAAAGTACTCAATAGGACATTAACTACTTTGGCATTGAGCTCATATTGCTTTTTCTCTGCTGGATCTGTAGGAGTTGCTGATGGGAATTTGTATCCTCCTTCTATGAGTCCCCAAACTTCTGCTCCAAGAGACTGTAGATATGCAGTGGTTCTTATCTTCCAGTGAGTAAAATTGTTCCCGTCAAAGACTGGTGGCCTGATGTGTGCCTCTCTTTCTGGATTAGCCATTTTGATGGATCTTTTCCTTCAAGCGATCAAGCTTCCTCTGAAGGACCTGCTCTGATACCAATTGTTGGAAATAATACTGAGAGGGGGGGTGAATCAGTATTATCAGATCAATAAAACCTTTTCAATTTCATACTCAGAAACATATACGCGACTTCAGTTAAGTGAACCCGCGTGTACACGCGACTGTGTCTAAAGCAACTAGCGTATATGCAGATATCTTATGATTCAGTTAATCTTATCTTCAGTAAATGCATCAGAACATTATTAAGCAATTTAGCAGTAAACAGGTGCAGTATAACAGAACAGAACATCACACAAGAGTCACACACATGAACACCATGATATAAGGTGGAAACCCAATGTGGGTGAAAACCACCTGCTGCAATTCGTCTCTTTCTTCTTTAATGAGAAACTTCTTTTACAATATACTGGTGCAGTCCTTTACCAGTATGCAGGCTACAACCTGCAGAGGGCTACAACCCTCTCTCTCGTTTTCCAACTACTTTTGGAAGGGAGCTACAACCCCCTCAGCTCTTGTACTAGCTGATCCATTTACTAGTACGTAGGTGCTGACCCTACAACCTTCAGGGACCACGTTTCATCAATTTTCAGACTGGATCCAAGAGTACAAAGCAAACATTACCGCAATACAATCATCAACTTATACTTGCATCATAATTCATTAAACAACCCAATACCGAATCACTGAAACCCTGTCATCAAGAACACAGAACCCAAACCAGAATCTAGAACTCTGCAACAACCACCAGAATCAGCAACAACCTGAAATCTCAACCCTTATCATGCATACGCTACTTCACTGTACCAAAACCGCGTGTATACGCGCTTTCTCCAAAGGCAACCCGCGTGCAGATCTAGAAATGATTACTTCTGCCTTTGCTGTCAGATCCGACCCTTGCCAAGCGTTCCGAACAGATAACCAGCAATACCAGATCCTCTCACTGCGTCAGACACCCACACTCATACTCTTTGCCTAGTGATCTTCTCCTTATATAGCCTTAGGCCTTGTTCAATACCAAGAGCCAAAACCATAGAAACACAATACCATCAACTTCAAAACTAGGGATCGACACGCCCGTCGAGACACAATGGTCCGAAACCATAGGCACAACTTCCAAGGACTAACCGCCATGGACCAAAGGTACTTTTCCACATACACGCGCTTTTTCTGAAGCCAACCTGCGTGTACACGCGACTTGGGCTTAATGAACCTGCGTGTATGAACTTTCTCTTCTTCTTATAGTCTGATCATCAATTCCTTGTTGCTGACCTTCTGTACTATGATTTGTCATCAGTGAGGTTTGCCATCAAGGACAACACTTATCTCATAATGCCAACAATCTCCCCCTTTGGACTTGATGGCAAAGCTAACTTGTCACACTTAGAACTATCATCTGATCCCTTTGAGCTGTCCTCCATCAGTCACATCTGATATCTCTTCTGAAGATTCACCCAGTTATACATAAGTGAGATATTCTTCTATGAGAGGGTTGCCATCAAGTACAACACATGCATCATAATGCCAACACTACCCCTAGAGGAACAAGGCCAGCAAACCACAACAATTCACAGAAGTTCTCCACCTGATAACACTCAAAAACAAGGCAATTCTGGATCATGTCAACTGCTCCACTGAGCATCTGCGCTGAATGTCAACTGCTCCACTGTCTACCTGCGTTGAATGTCAACTGCAAAGAAGGTTACCTACGCTGAGCGAGTTTGGACAAGTGGCAGAGTCATTCCTCAAGGTGTCAATGCCCAGGAAGCTTCCAAAATGACACTTGGATCAGGGAATTCGACTGGTGATGAGTAAGAGGATCCAAATCTCCAAGTGGAAGCAAGAACCTCCAAGTGGACTCAAGAACTGAAGTGGGAGAGGACACTAGTCAGATCTCAAGCTAACTCATCCTCTCTCCAAAACATCTATATATGGATCTCTCCTCCATGAGATCTAGAGGTTGGAATTTGGTAATTACAAAGAATTGCTATTGGTTTGTGGCTAGAAACTTTGGGTGTGTAATGCTTTGAAGGGAGCTGAAGAAGGAGTTCCATTCTGCTGGGAAGGAGATGCTGGATTGGAGCCCCATGGGTTGTATCTCTTCCTGAACCTTGTTACTTTCAATAAAGCTATCTTGATTCTTTCCTATATGCTGGTGTATTTTGTATGATTGCATTAGTATATTTGATTTACTCCTAATCCTGAATCATTTATGAATATGTATATTTGTCTTTGTATTGTGTTCTTCTCTTGTCGCAAGTAGTTGTTTCTCTTGTCATAGGTAGCTGTTCTCTTGTGATCTCGTGGGATTCAAGTAGCTGTTCTCTTGAGCAAGCGAGGAGACAAGTAGCTGTGGACACGCAAAGAGAAGAGGATCTAGTTCGAGGGACAACCGGAAGACAACGGTAAGTCTGCCGATCTCCCCTCTTTCACATTTCATAAAGGAAGAAATCATAATAGCTGTATTCGTTTGTTGCTAAGGCACTGTCACACCTTAGGTGGATAGGATCGTCCTGCATAGGCATTTTTCCCCACAACATCTCCTCATTTTCAAAATATTTGTCTAATTCACTCACCCAATCCAGCAAGACATCCGCGGACAGACTACCATCATAGTTAGGGATCTCCGGTTTGGGCTTGCTGCTGGCTAACAGAACTGATCACAACAACCTCAACTCTGGGGCTTCTTCCTCTGACCCATTTGTAACAGTTGTTGCCTCGTCTTCATTGTCATCCCCAAGTTTCGGGTCTCATCGCCTACCCGCCTCTACTACTTCCAATCGAGCTATAAGGATTCTCAGTTGTTCTCTCAATCCTTCATCTTCTCCTCTACATGCAACTCTTCCACGTCCTCGTCTTTGTACTTCCATCTTCCTCTACTTCCTCAAAACGCTGCTCTGATACCACTCGATGGGGCCAGCCCACGTGGTCCCGCCACTCCCAAGCGGATGTGTAACGCTCCTATGAACCAGACAGTATACAATTTATTTGGTAATAAATTCAGATTGATTTACAATCGACTTAGCTTACGGCATGTACTGTGGTGGTCTTATCAGCAGACAACTGTCCCTCCTCGAGATCCTGGAAAGTTACTCGGCTTGGGTTTACCCTGTTCGCGCCCTTTGGGTTATTATTGTTACTTGTTTGTTTAGCTCTGCAGCCTCTGCGATTTTCCTTTGTATTTGTTGTATTGTCTGCGGAGAAAACACAATGTGGTTCCTGCCTGCTCGGTTAACTGTATAGCAAACGTTTGGTTGTGGTTCTTTTGTTCTAGGTCCGGCTTGTATGCCTCGACTGTCTGGTGTCGCTTTGGTAAGTTCAGCTACTGTATTGTTTATATGTTTGTTCCTCTGTCATTTGGCGTTTTCCACTGGCATTGATGTTTGTCATGGTATTGTCTGTTCGTTTCCCTCAAGAGTCCATGGTTATTTGAGCATTATAAGTTAATGGAATTCTGGTTACAGTCTCGCTTCGTCAGCCTCCAAGTTCGATGGGTTTCGCGGCTTGCCCTGTTCGGCTCTCTGCTAACTCAATTGGTAAGCTCTCGTTCTCTGCCAGACTTCTTTTCTGCTGCTTATTTAGACTCTAATAGCTCGGTTCCTCTGTGAGCAGGGTTCGTTCGTTTGAGGGTTTTGCTTTGCAGTTGCAGCTCACCTTCAGGTATTATTTCTCGTTCACTCTCTCAGCGTTTTCCCTTCCAAAAGTAAAGCCTAAACAAAATTTTGTTAGAGTTTTCAAAATATACACCAAAAGGGGTGAATTTACAAACTTATAAATCATCAAAAATATGAATCTTTATTAATTTTATTAACCTAAAAAATATGAATCTTTATTAATTTTATTAATATCAAAAATATGAAGCCGTTAGCATATTCATTATTTTGAATTAAGCTCATCTTTCTTATGACTTTCCCGTATAAATTTATTTTTTCAAGTTAGATAAGAGATTAATTTTAACTTATTTAAAAATATATATATATATAATAATAATTATAAATTATATATACTTTTTATTTCGAGATTTTAAAAAAGAAAATTATTAATTTAAAACTTTATTTATATTTATATTTTAAATATTGGTTAGACAAAATTTATTAATAAACTTTATTTTCATACTTCTCTATTTATATAATTTATTATTATTTTTCTATATCATTTAAATTTAAATATTTAAAAGTAAATGTTTTTGGTTCATCTTACAATTTTCAAAATTACCACTCACACAAACCAGCTACAACAGCTACTTCGTTGGTAGGCTCGTATGCTCATGATTTGGTATCGGACCGGCCTTGTCCCTCAAGACTTTGCTTTGCTTGGAAACCTATCCACGAATTGGGAAGGAATGGATATCCCAAATCTAAAAGTAAAACTAAATATCGTTGGTAGGCTCGTGTGGCTCATGATTTGGTATCGGACCGGCCTTGTCCCTCAAGACTTTGCTTTGCTTCGAAACCTATCCGCGAATTGGGAAGGAATGGATATCCCAAATCTAAAAGTAAAACTAAATATCACACACAAACAAATCAGTTAATTAATCACTGTTTTTGGATTACTTTATTGGGCAAAGTACATAAATTTATATAAAATATTATATATTATTAGGTTTTTGGTTAGGTTTTTTTGTTAACCCAAGTTTACGTGATGCACCTATAATTGTAGAGAAAAGAATTCACCCATGTGAATGTGAATATAAAAGGAAATGTCAATGTCTTATAGTATGTGCATGATGTGGTGATTGGGGCGGTTGGCTTTCGCACCCCAGCCACGTTCGATTCGTGCGGGAGGCCATTTGTTTTAGTGATACTCTTCATGCTTCGTTGATATGTATATATGCTGGCTTCGGCCACATATGTTGTATGTTGATGATGCTCTTCACGCTTTGGTGATATGTATATCTGCTGGCTTCAGCGTCATATGTTGTATGTTGATTCTTCAGCTCGCTTCGGCCACATATGTTGTATGTTGATGATGCTCTTCACGATTCGCCGATATGTATATCTGCTGGCTTCGGCCTCATATGTTGTATGTTGATTCTTCAGCCGGGATCTCTCCCCCACTGGAAAAAAAAAATAGTATAAAGTATGTGAATAAAAAAGGAAATGTCTTATTTAATATAAAGTAAAAGTGAATAAAAAAGGAAATATCTTATTTAGTATAAAGTAAAGTAAAAGTAAATGTAAATGTGTAATTTTTTTTTTTGGGGCATTTATAATAATTGTGAATATAAAAGGAAATGTTTTATTCAATATAAAGTAAATGTGTAATTTATTTTTTTGATATTTATAATAATTAAATAGATAAGGGTGTTATTTTAAAATAAGGTTTCTAAAATTTTAATTTAATAATGAATAATTATTAGGTTTAGGTAGGATGGATTTAATATACACTAAATATTCTAGAATATTCTTAGTAATAAAAAGGTTTAGATTTATTTCAAAAGTTGTTATGTCATTTTTTTCCTTTTAATTAAATTGATTAATTTTTTTAAAAATATCATATGAACATGAGTTATGGTTTTTTTGGGCATGTGAAATTAGTAAGCCATTTTTGCAAATATGTTGCTACAAATCTATTGTTGCAAATTGAGTGCTACAATAAAATTGCTACAACTCAAAGCACTACAATCCATTGTTACAACTCAAAGTGTTGAAACTCCATTGTCTCAACTCTATTTCTATAACTCCACTATTGCAATTTAATTAATGCAACTCATAAACTACATCTTTGCTACCACAATTTCACTAATCAATTTAGGTGGCAACAACACCTACTATGACACCATGATTAGGCCAAGTTGCAACTCTAGCTTAATGAACCTAATGCTACAACTTTGGATTGTTGCAACATTGAATGTCTTGCAACTCACACCAAAAAAGACTCTAGTTATTTTTATGGGTCCAACACCATAGCACAATAAAGGCATGGGATGTAGAAATTATGATGTAGATTTGCAACTGGTTATGAAATTTTCTAAATCACAAGACACAAAGCTACTTTACTGCTTTGTAGAATTCAATTCACAATCAAGAACGCAAATAATAAACATGTAATAGGAAAAATCACACATACACAATGATTTATCTAAGGGAAAGAAACTGCTCAAAACCCCTCCTATCTGCATTACATTAATCAAAGAATAGAGACATAATACATATGCTTTCTCAAGCCTAAGAACAACCTGTGAGTGCATATTCTATCCCTCTTCCTAACTGATTGACTCTGGCCAAAACTTAGCCAATTTTCAAGCCCTCCAAGCTCTTATTTCCTTGCATTGTTCCTTGAGAAATCAACTCCTATTATTTAGGGATTTCTCTCTCAATTGATTGCGCAATCCATAAGGTTTGATCTCTGATTACATGCACCACCTGTACACATTGGAATAGTCTACAACTGATAGTACATTGCCTTGGAATCTCCATCTCAACTGAGTAACTGGAATTCTCTGCATGAAAAAATTATTTTGGGAAGATTGATAAGTTATCTGGATGATCACTGAGTGTAGCTAAAGTCTCACTGCACAACTTAACCTTCCACTAGTTCCTCCAACAATTAGAACTAGTTTAACTCACAATAACTCAATTTAAATGAATTAGATTGCTACAAATTAGCAATCACTCATGCTTATCTGAACTCAAGGCCTCCAACTCAAATTAACTAAGTTAACTGAGTGACAAAAGCCATGTCGCCTCAGTTAACTACCACCAAGATTTCTTCTGAAATGGAAATTCAAATTTTCTCTAAGTTGACCAAGGAAAAGTCAAACTGATATTTTCTTACTTCATTTTTCAACACTTCCTCTCAGCAAGAAAGGGATTATAGCATGTCTATTTCCATAGGAAGTAACATTTTGTTGTTGATAATTTATGGAATCTTGTATCAATCTTTTGAAGAGCCCAACGTTTTGGGTGAACACTTCACCCATCTTTAGGGGTAGGAAGCAAATTGAGGATGGGTGAAGTGTTCACCCGAAACATTGGGATCTTCAAACAATGCACATAGGATTCCAGAAGTTCTCAACAAAAAGAAAGGGATTATCTATCACCCCTATCTTGCCTCTATGGAACTCGAATTTTCCTCTTGAAAAAGCCTTTGCCAAAATATTTTCATAATATTCCTCTGTTGGAATGTATTCCAACAACATTATCTTCCTATGCACACAATAACATAGATGGTGATACCGGATATCTATATTCTTGGATCGATCATGAAATACAAGATTTTCAAAGAGCTTGATACAACTATGATTATCACTGGTAGATCACAGTTGAATCCATCATCTTACCTATGAGGATCTCTCTTAGGGTCCTCTAACTAAAAACTAAATTTATCAAATTTTAAACACAATAAGATGGGAAATAACTTATTTATATATAAACATTTATTTGATGATAATATACCATTAAAATTTATTTACCACAATTTAAATAAGTAAGAATTTCATTTCAACCATTTACATAAGTAATCAATAAGCGGAGAATACGTGTTCCAATAGCTTAGTTGAGATGCTCCTAAGCTCTTGACTCTGTTGGGATGCTCCTCTTGACTACCCAACTGGATTTGCCTCCCAGCAAACTAGGAAGTATTTCCTAGCTCAAGGAACCTCCATAGGTTCCCTAGCCCTCCAAGCCCAAGTCTAACTAGATGTAGTGTGTTCGTGTTTAACAAACACTCTCCAAATCCAAGTTTGTATTCCCTCATTTATCTCTCCATTCTCTCCCTTCTCTTTCTCCACATTCCTCCCCAAAACACAATCCTCCAAAACAAAATCAAGACCAAGGATCTCCCTCTCCTCTCATCATCCTTCCCCTTTTATGTCTCTTCCTCCCATCCACCTCAACCACCTATCATAAATGTCATGACTATCCCCTCATCCTTTCATTTAGTATCCTTAACTTTTCTTACCATATCTTCTCCCAAGTAGATTTGAGAAGACATTTTAGGGATAAGATATGGATATTTAATTTGAAAATTAATTGGAGAAGACCATATCTTCTCCGAAGTAGATTTTGAGAATACATTTTGGGTATAAGATATGGATATTTAATTTGGAAATTAATTGGAGACGACCATATCTTCTCCCAAGTAGATTTTGAGAAGACACCTTAGGATATGGATATTTAAATTGGAATAAATGGAAGGAGACCATATCCTATCCAAAATTAAATTTGAGAAGACAAGTTGGGAATTGAATAATAACAATAATAAAATTTATATCAGTAAATAAATTTAAAATTTCACAAATGTAGGTATGTACCAATATTTCTTGATAATTATAAATCAATATTTTTAGGTGATTTAAACACTAATAAAATTTGCATGATAAGATTAAGTAGGGCATTACATACACCCCTCCTTCAAAAAACTTCGTCCAGGAGTTAGAGTAAAAAAGATACAAGGAGTTTGAAAGCAGTTTGACAATAAGACATAACCAAATAGAGAGAGATCTTATAGTAGTAAAATTTGATAAGTCAGAAAATAATACGACTTCCCATCAAGAGTCTCCAACTAATCTATATCCTCCTATCCTTCCTAACCTACTTCTGTTCCCACCCTATTCATCCTCTGTTGTTATATACTATGGCATCAAATATACCAATCTAACCACTGATAAAACCAATATGGTGGAAGCGTCGACTATATCGACCTAACTTCCCCAGCAGGCAACTAGCAATCGTCATCACAGGTCTAGGGGGGCGTGTCCATCACTGCCCTCCCAAGATTCCAGGTTTGGAGGTTACATGGTGGGAAATACCTCCACCCCTCCTCTCAACTAGAGTCAACAACCTAATATTGACCACACTACAACGATGGTTGGATACTTGTCATCGAATAATCTAACCAAGTAGGCTTATCGCCTATCATTTACATTTTATCCATGTCATAAGAGTCCATATCAAGTAGATACCAATGTAATATAACAATGTACATCATACCATTCCTCATTAGATGTCTCGACCTTCCCCAATGGAAGAGTATATTTTGGTTATCATATAGTTCTTTCCAATATGCAAGTTAGTTCTCATCCATGCATATATATAACAACAAAATATATATAGATACATGATCTTAAACATCATATTATTAAGTCTAGTATCTGTTAGCTCTGCTACATATTTGGGCACTTGGAGGGTCAAATATAGGTCTGGCCGTGCGGTTTGTGCTTAAGGAAGGTTTGCATCAGTCATCTGTCATATTCTCCTTCACTTTGCTTATACTCTCATAACCCCCGCTATCTCTGTTTTCCTCCAAAACTCTGTATAAACCCGTATTCCCTTAGGTCCCCAGGCACAAAGTTTAAAACCATAAGACCGTGATCACATGACCACGCGCTTTCACAAGCCCTTTCCCCGTCACATCCGACGAAAACATGTGCAACTAAACCCCCGCCATCCGATCGCCTACTGCGCGATCCAACGGCATTCAGTTCTCCCACACCTGAGCTGCCCGCGCTTTAACTCGCGATCAAAGTGGTTTCCGCTACCACGCGTCGCACGATGATTGTGATCACGAGCCCTCATATGATTACCATTTTTCCCCCAAAGGCGGTGCGATAAATACCACCTGCCGCCAAAACCATCCTCCCCGCCCGTTAACCTCGCGCACCTTCAACATCCGCCTCCGTATCTCCCAATATCCTCCGCCGATCAATTCTCGCCGTTGATTTTCACGATCCAACGCCCGATCTTTCCTCTCCGTTCATCCATACTATCCACGTCCATAGCCATTCCATGCATCCGAAGGACGAAGGTGGCTAGTATTCAGTACTCTTCGCAGTTACTCCTCAATGATCATCTTCAACAAGCAGCATGGTTGAGAAGGAAAGGTACAGAGCCGAGCAAGTAAACACATTTAACAGTTATGGAATTCTATCCTCTATAGCAGTCCACCTGCCTGAGAAGGACAACAGAGCATCCAAGAAGATCACTTTTGTTCACTACAGCAAGAAATTGTACTCAGAAGTTCTGCCAAGCAGTTAAAGTGCTTGTTGGTCCATTATGACCCCTCCACGCCTAGAATAGCATAACGTTTTTGTAATCAAACTCTATATATACCCAAAAAAAAGATGTAATCAGGGTTGATGGTTGTTGTTTTGATGTAAGGTTCAACTTCTAGAGATTGTAACTGCTTTGATACTTGCAGCGTCTCGTCTTCATTTTCAGCTAATACAAACTTCTTTTGTTGTTAATTGCTCACTTTCCATCCCTTTTTTGTTCTAGGCTATGCTTGATATGCATTTTTCCTGAACTCTTGATGTGTAGCATTAGAGGAGTTCTCATCCTACCTTTGTGTTATAATCTTGTAGGTATTAGTGAATGTATTGACCAGGTTTCTTTTCACTTAGTGACAGAGAGCTATCATCCTGTCTGTGCACTAGGGAATTAGATTTGCAGACCTTTTTACTGGTTGCAGCTAGCCATCACAGGGTCCTATGCATCTGTTGGTGTGGTCAGTATTCTCCATATTCAACCAATCCTTAAACTGTGAGTAATTGGTGGTCTAAAGCCTTGTAGTCTGGGGGTGTTCACGCATGTCTAGAGTCAAGCAAAGTAGGAGTGGTTATCTAGCTTGAATATGCATCATTCCTTCCATTCATCCATTTCCAACATTAAGTTGAGTTTGTGATGTCCCGAGCATCTCCGAGCTACAACCTAGGAGATTTTCTTGGGGTGATAACATCGATTGGCGCTATTTTCGGGGATAGGAGATTGAAGCTCAGCTTCCTTGGGAGAACGACATAGTTCCATGCTTTGTTGATAGACAAAGTCTGGACATAGTTCTGGTTGTAATCATCTATCTAGAGACTCTATTAGAGAACCTACCTGGTGGCGACTCCACATTCCAGTTCTGGCTCAATTTGTGAGGCATACCCGGAGAAATCCTCAGAAACCACCAGCTGACCCAGTGCCTAACCCTGAGAAGATTGCTAAGTAGAAGAAAACCTCACTGAAAGGAGCATCAGGATCAGGTAAGTCTAAGAAATATTATGCATCTCTGAAAGGAAATATTACAGTCGAGAATACACAGTTTGAAGATTTAGAGCCTAGCTTTGTTAGTAAAGAAAAACCTTCATAGATTCATACAGATCCTTGTTCAGTCAGTTCCCCTTTGGATCTCAGTCCAAAGAAAGCCTCCCAGACAGTCCATCATTTTCCCTCAATTCTGTCATCCATTTCATTAATTCCTACCATTCAATCTGCCAGTAGCCTTCCACATATCCCAATTATGGCAGGCCAGCAAGCTCCCACAAAGATGGAAAGAATCATAGTTGCCAGGTATGGACCCTTGGTCTTGCATGTTCCTTTGAATGTTATGCCTGCAGGATAATATCAGAAATATATGCCCAAATTCACTGGTACAGAGGGAGTAATAGCTGAAGAACACCTCGAGTCTTTTTATAGTTATGCTGATAACTTAGATATCGGTGAAGATGATGTGTGGATGAGAGTTTTTGTTCAGAGCCTTGATGGAAAGGCTAGAAAGTGGTTCAGAGAATTGCCCCATAGGTCCATAATAGACATTGAAGCATTGGATTATGCATTCCTGAAGCAATGGGGAGATAGAAAATACCTGCTCTACTACCATACAGAGTTTGGAAACCTAAAGAGGGAAAATGGGGAATCTTTGCCTGATTTTAACAAAAGATTTAACCGTATGTATAGTAAGATACCAGCTGAAGTAAATCCTACCCCCACCACTGCCAAACTCACTTAAGTTAATGCTTTTGACTCTGATTTTTGCCTGCTTTTGAGAGAAAGAAAATCTGCCACTCTAGCTGATATGCAGGATGCAGCACTGGAGGTGGAATCAAATATTATAGCTGCAGAAAAGCTTAAAACACATGCTGATAGAAGAAGGCAGAGAGGTGAGGCTTCGTCTTCCTCTGCTTCATCTTCAGAACCTAAACTAGATAAGATGACCAAAATGATAGAGTCATTGGCTGCTGAGATATCTAAGCTAAAAGTTGAGCAGAATTCTGGGAAAGCAAGGTTTCAAAACACGTTTGCTCCAAGAAATCCAAATCCATTCAGAAGAGCAAATGAAAAATTACAAATCATTCAAAGGGGTAAAGAAGCAAATGAAGAACAAAAAGTTAAGGCTCCTTTTTAGAATGTAGTCATGGAGGAGGAGCAGTTTGAAGAAGAGGATGAAATTCATTGCATGGAAGATAAAGGTAGTGCTACCTTTTTGACATTGGCTGCATATGAAGAATCATTACTGAATGACCAAAGCAGTCAAGAGTGGGGCAGAGAGGCTGTTTTGCAGACTGGTGAACAACAAAGGTATAATATGAGGTTAAAAGCAAACAATGTCAAGGAGATTCCTGCGCAAAGATCTGTTGTCCAAACAGAGCCATAAAATATCAGATAGAAAAGACTAGCAGCTGATCTAGTCATCCTCAAAGCACCAGCTCAAGAGGTAAGAGGTTCTGATAAGCCCCCTTCCCCTTTCAGTCTTGAGTCAGAAGTCCAGAAGCTAAAAATAGTTGTGCCTATGATAGAACTGGTAAAGAGTGAAGTTTTTAGAAAGCCTATCCTTGAGGACCTTGAGCTGAAAGCCATACAAATCCCCACTGACTATGTCAATTTGCAAGATGACAAGCGTGCAGTTGTGCTTAGCCCTATGATCGAACCCGTTGATAATAATTCTCCATCATTTTATGTCTCCTTGACCATTCATGACAAAATCCTCCACAATTGCCTGCTAGACACAGGGGCCAGCCACAATCTGATGCCTAAAGCTGTCATGGAAGAGTTAGGCCTTGATATCACTAGACCATATCATGATTTATTCTCATTTGATTCAAGAAAGGTAAAATGCCTAGGATTGATCAAAGACCTGGCCATTACCCTAACTCAGCTGCCCATGAAGAGTATGATGATGGATATTGTGGTGGTAGATGTCCCGCCTAAGTTTGGCATGCTGTTATCTAGAGGATGGATTAAGAGACTAGGTGGGACATTACAGAATGGCTTATCTTATGCCACTGTCCAAGTTTTTGGAGGAGAAAGTAGGAGATTGTACAGAGAAGCACAACTGGCCTACATCATCAGTGATGAGAAGAATCCTTCTAATCATCCCATATATGCGGTGGACACTGATTTTGGAGCATGTATCCTCCAAATAGAAGAATCCCAGAAGGCCTCAATGCAGATCAAGAAACCAGTCAATCAGGCCGAGGGAGAGCATGGAAGTCTGGTTTGGGAGATGTTCTTTGATGGAGCATGTTCCAGGGAGACTGCAGGAGCAGGGGTGGTACTGATATCTCCAAAACAAGAAAGCACACATCTGTCCTTTAAGCTGGCTTTTCAAGCCACAAACAACATAGCAGAATATGAGGCTCTGATATTGGGCCTTAACGCAGCTAAAGACAGAAGAATCAGGAACATAAAGGTGTTTGGAGATGCTGACCTTATCATTCAGCAAGTAAATAAAACATTTCAAGCAAAGCACCCAAGGCTGAAAGCATACAGAGATGAGGTATGGAGACTCAAAGATTCTTTTTATAATTTTTGTATCTCATATATCCCTAGAGCCAAAAATTATCTTGTTGATTCCCTTGTTGTGTCTGCTAGCATGTTTATCCCTCCCATGCCTCCCAGACTAGTTTATGAAGTCCAAATGAAATATAGACCATCCTTGCCTGATAATGTCCAGCATTGGAAAGTTTTTGAGGATGACGCTGAAGTGAATAGATTTCTGCAAGTCATTGATGAATTTTCTGAAATGAAAATTGACCAAGAAAATGAAGCCTTGGAAGAAATTCCCCAATCCCAGCTTAGAAACAGAATCGGTAAAGATAGCATTGTCCAACTGCCCAGTAATCATATACCTAAGGGTCTAGTTCCTTTAGAGAAGCTGTTTGACCAAAATGATGTCCTTTATAAGGCTGCACAAAAGGAATACCAATCTGCAGTCTGTAAACATAATATAGGGAGTTCATATCAGCCTAGATATATAAATTTGTCCACTCATTTGTCTGCTACCCAAAATGCTGACTACTGCTATTTAATGAGGCAATTTGCTGATGTCTTTGCCTGGGAATATAGTGACCTGAATACATATGACAAAAAGATTATCCAACATAAAATCCCTTTAGAGAAAGACACCATCCCTTTCAAAGAGAAGCCAAGACCAATAAATCCTTTACTCCTTCCTCTAATTGAAAAAGAAATAAAAAAGTTACTGGCTGCCAAAATCATAGTCCCTCTCAGATACTCAAAATGGGTAGCTAACTTAGTGGTAGTGAAGAAGAAAAGTGGAGAAATCAGACTCTGTGTTGATTTCAGAAACTTGAACAAATTCTCTAAGAAAGACAATTACCCTCTACCAAAGATGGAGCATTTGCTGCAGAAGGTCTCAGGGGCCAAAGTGATGTCTTTCCTAGATGGATTTGCAGGGTACAATCAGGTTGTTGTACATCCAGATGACCAAGAGAAGACTGCATTCACCACTCCTTGGGGCACTTTTATGTATTCCAAGACGCCTTTTGGACTAATGAATGTTGGAGCCACCTTTCAGAGAGCTATGGATATAGCATTTGTGGGGGAGAAGGACAAATTTGTCCTTATTTACCTTGATGATATAGCAGTATACTCCAACAACCATCATGACCATTTGCAGCATTTAAAGAAAGTGTTCCTGAAGTGCAGAAGGTTTGGGATTTCAGTCAATCCTAAGAAATCACAGTTTGCTTTAGAAGAAGGCAAACCGTTAGGACATATGGTTTCTACTGCAGGTGTCAAAAGTGACCCAGAAAGAGTAAGAGAAATACATACCTTATCTGTCCCAAGATCAAAGAAGGATATCCAGTCCTTTCTGGGCAAAATAAATTTTGTGAGGAGCTTTATCCCAAACTTTATAGAACTTGTAAAGCACATTACCTCCATGTTGAGAAAGGGGTCAAAGATCAAATGGACTGATTCAGCAAGAAGATCCTTTGAGTCCATTAAGAAAGCTATTACGGAGGCTCCCACTTTAATCAACCTAGATTACAGCAAGAAGTTCCACATATTTTCTTTTGCCTTTGAAGACACCCTTGCAGCAGTTTTATTGCAAGCAGATGAAAAAAGCTCAGAGCATCGAGTGGCATTTTTCAGCAAAACATTAAGGGACGCTAGGCTGAGGTATGACATCATTGAAAAACATGCATATGCTCTTATCAAGTCTTTGAAAGCTTTCAGAGTTTATATTTTGCATTCCAAGATAATAGCGTATGTACCCTCTACTTCAATAAAGGATGTCTTAACACAGCCTAATGTTGATGGAAGAAGGGCTAAATGGATTGCAAAATTAACTGAATTCAATATAGAATTGAAGCCCACCAAGCTGGTCAAAGGTCAGGGCCTTGCCAGACTATTGGCTGAAGAAAATTGCAGATCATTGGACATAGATTTCGTGGGCACAATTGCAAAAAATGGTCAAACAGAAGAAGAGGAAGCAACTAAACTAGGGAAAGAACAATCATTATCAAAAAATCTAGCTTTTTGTGATTGGTACTTTGCAATAGCTAAATTCTTGCTGAAGCTAGAAATTCCTCCAAACTTTACTCAAAGTCAAGCCAGAACTGTTAAGCTCAGGGCAGCAAGATATTGCATTCATGAAAATCTGCTCTACTGGAGGGACCCATCTAGAATTCTTTTGAGGTGCCTGGATAAAGAACACTCAATAGAGGCTATGCAGCAACTTAATTCTAGCATGTGTGGAGGCCACTGTTATTGGAAAACTACAACCCATAAGGTCCTCAGAGTTGGGTACTATTGGCCCACCTTGTTTTCTAATGTCTTTTCATTTGTTAAATCTTGTGACAGGTGCCAAATATTTGAAGGAAAGAAGCAATTGAAGTCCCTGTCCTTGAAACCAATACATGTAAATGGAACTTTTCAGTAGTGGGGCTTGGATTTCATTGGAGATATCAATCCTGTTGAAAATAATACTGAGAGGGGGGGTGAATCAGTATTATCAAGTTCTTTTAACAAATCTTCCTTATTTACACTTTGAATTATTTTTGCATATCAATACCATAAAATAATGAGCATGAACAAGAAAAACAGATAGTCACACCAAAGAACACCAGATATAAGGTGGAAACCCAATGTTGGTGAAAACCACCTGCTACAATATGTCTCTATCTTCTTTCAAATTAGAAACTCCTGTTACAATGATTTTGTACTGGTGCAGTCCTTTACTAGTACGCAGGCTGCAACCTGCAGAGAGCTACAACTCTCTCTCGTTTTCCAGTCTCTCCTGGAAGGGAGCTACAACCCCCTACTTCTTTTCTTTCAAGGACCACTTTTCATAAATTTTCAAACTGGATCCAACAACAACATTGAAGCTCATAATCAAACAACCTTCTGAATCACCCAATCACCAGATCCATACATATACAATGATATTATGAGAGTTATCAACCAGATCTAGTACATAAAGATAAGTCATTAATCATGCTGTTATCTGAACTCAATACCAGTAACCAAACATTAGTTATGCACCCAAAACCCTACAGAATAGTCAAAGGCACTTAAAACAAATTTTAAGTAGGGATCGCAACTTCACTGGTATAGATCTGCGGATATCTGTACTACCTCCGCACCTGCGCCTTCTGTGGTGTCGCGACCACCGCACCTGCGCCTTCTTTGGCGCCTCCGCACTGCGCCTTCTGTGGCGCCTCCGCACTGCGCCTTCTATGGCGCCTCTGCACTGCGCCTTCTGTGGCGCCTCCGCATTGCGCCTTCTGTGGTGCCTCTGTGGCGTCTCCGCACTGCGCCTTCTGTGGCGCCTCCGCACTGCGCCTTCTGTGGCGCCTCCGCACTG
Organism: Pinus tabuliformis; assembly: GCA_031772625.1. Taxonomy (NCBI): domain Eukaryota; kingdom Viridiplantae; phylum Streptophyta; class Pinopsida; order Pinales; family Pinaceae; genus Pinus; species Pinus tabuliformis. The sequence goes on from CM062819.1 coordinate 206,236,832, forward strand.
CGCCTTCTGTGGCGTCTCCGCACTGCACCTTCTTTGGCGCCTCCGCACTGCGCCTTCTATGGCGCCTCTGTATTGCGCCTTTTGTGGCGCCTCTGTGGCGTCTCCCCACTGCGCCTTCTGTGGCGTCTCTGAACTACGCCTTCTGTGGCACCTCTGTGGCGTCTCCGCACTCCGCCTTCTGTGGCACCTCCGCACTGCACCTTTTGTGGTGCCTCCGCACTTCCGCAGCTGTAGCGCTCAAGAGATCACCCTTCACAGATTCGCTATCAACTTCCCTTTCATAGATCAAACTTTTAAAACAATAACCCAATATTTCAGATCTTAAGATATTCGATTTTCAAGAATGAATTAGCCAAGTGATCTCATTTGCTTTATATAGGCAAGCTTCTTCCTAAAATCATGGATCAATACCATAGATAACCAATGCAGAGGGCCCAAAAACATGGGGCTCAATAATACCAAGGACTAACCACCATGGACCAAAGGTAAGTTCTCCAACATATACACACTTTTGACGAGGTACCATGGTCCAAAACCATAGGTTCAAATACCAAGGACTAACTACCATGGACCGAAGGTAAGTTCTCCAACATGAAAGTGCGTGAACTTTTTCTCTACATGAAATAAACTTTTCTCTAAATGAAATAAACTTTTCTCTGCATAAAAGTGCGTGAACGTTTCTCTGCATATAAGTGCGTGAACTTTTCTCTACATAGAATAACATTTTCTCTGCATATAAGTACGTGAACTTTTCTGCACTATAATTTATCATCTGAGATGAGTGGGTTGCCATCAAGTAGAACATATGTATCATAAAGCCATACCAGAATCATAATGCCAACAATCTTCCCCTTTGGACTTGATGGCAACCTCAAAATCTTCAGCTCATTCTCCCCCTTTGACATCAAGGGCAAAGGGTTATGCTCCCCCTAAGAGCATGCTCCCCCTGAATATGAACCAGATCTGTAAAGAAGAAACATAATCCACCAAACACCATAAATGACCATGAAAGAGATAGAGACATATTGTAGTAATATTCAGATCAGCATCCATGATCGCCTTCTGTACATCCTCCATAATGCCAACAATGCATTATAAGCTCCCCCTGAACCAGTGCTATTTGATCTTCAACCAATCCGCAACCCAGCACATGTACGCATATTCTCGTATAACCAACAATCAGAAGAATTCAACAACAAGATGATGCATCAACAACCCCCAGCTTTTGCCTGAGGTATTCAAAAGTCTCCCTGGGATATGGTTTGGTGAGTATATCAGCAACTTGTTCCTTAGAAGGAACATACTCCAACTTGACCTTTTGTTCAAGCACTTGTTCTCAAAGAAAATGATACTTGATTGGTATGTGCTTGGTTTTTGAATGCATGACTGGGTTCTTTGAGATGCTGATTGCACTTGTGTTATCACACAAGATGGAGATAGGTGGTGTACAAGTGATTTGAAAATCCTGCAAGGTCTGCATCATCCAAAGGAGTTGAGTGCAGCAAGATGCAGCAGCAACATATTCTGCTTCAGCTGTAGATAAGGCAATCGAACTCTGTTTCTTGCTGAACCAAGATACTAGTCTGGAACCCATAAAGAATGCACCACCACTTGTGCTCTTCCTGTCATCCACGCTTCCGTCCCAATCGGCATCTGTATAAGCATGAAGTGTGAGATTTGTATCTCTAGGATACCATAAACCATAATTTTGAGTCCCTTGAAGATATTTGAAAATTCTCTTCACTGCCTGAAGATGAGTCTCCTTCGGATTTGCCTGAAATCTTCCAACTATTCCAACTGCATGCATGATGTCCGGTCGAGTACCTGTCAAATAAAGTAGACTTCCAATCATAGATCTGTAGGTTGGTTGATGTACTGCTGCAGATTCATCATTTGCACTGAGGCTACATCCTGTGACCATGGGTGTACATACTGGTTTTGCATCTTCCATGCCATATTTCTTCAAAATCTGTTTGAGATACTTGGTTTGAGACAAAAAGATTCCTCCTTCCTTTTGTTGGATTTGCAAACCAAGGAAATATGTCAGTTCTCCCAGCAAGGAGATTTCAAATTCTTTCTACATGACCAAGGCAAATCTTTGACTCATAGCTTCTTCATTACTGCCAAAGATAATGTCATCTACATACACAACAAGTATTAGCAATTTGTCATTTTCAACTTTTATATAAAGATTGCTATCTGCTGATCCTTTTGAAAAACCTTGTTGATGAAGATATTTGTCCAAACGATAGTACCAAGCCCTTGGAGCTTGTTTGAGACCATAGAGATCCTTTTTCAATCTGCATACAAGATTTGGATCATTTCCAAGAATGAAACCATCTGGATGCTCAATATATACTTCTTCTTCTAAGTCTCCATTCAGAAAGGTTGATTTCACGTCCATTTGAAATACTTTGAAGTTTTGAAAGCTTGAGAGAGCAAGGAACATTCTGATGGCCTCAAGTCTTCCAACAGGAGCAAAGGTTTCTTCAAAATCTATTCCTTCTTGCTGCGCATACCCTTTACAAACAAGTCTGGCCTTGTTTCTAATTACTTCTCCATTTTCATTCAATTTATTTTTGAAGACCCATTTTGTTCCTATAACATTCTTATCTTTTGGTCTAGGAACCAACTCCCAAGTGTTGTTCTTTTCGATCTACTCAAGTTCTTCATCCATTGCTTTGACCCAACATTCATCTTTGCATGCCTCTTTCACATTTTGTGGTTCAGTGGAAGAGAGTAATGCCAAATAGCTTGAAGCTTCTGCAATTGTTCTTCTTGTTTGTACACCTGCTTCTTTCTGCCCCACAATCTGAGATTCTGGATGATTCTTTTGAACATATCTGGATGGAGTCTTCTCTTCTATTCTTGTCTACTCCTCTGGTTCTTCTTGAGGTTCTTCTTCTTCATCATTCTGTCTTTGAGGGTAGCCTTCATCTTCTTTTATGTCTTCATGATGCACTTACCTAGGAATGTATCCCTTCTCATCAACCACTACATCAATGCTGTTAACAATTCTGCCAAGTCTTTTATTGTAGCACTTGTATGCTTTGCTATGTGGAGAATAACCAAGAAGAATGCCTTCATCTACTCTAGGTTCAAGTTTGCCAAGTTTCTCATCAGTATTCTTAATATAACATTTGCTCCCAAAGATTTTGAAGTGATTCACCGAAGGAGTCTCACCACACCAGAGCTCATGAGGGGTTTGAGTAATAGGCAAAATTAGCATTTTGCCTATTATTCATGTCATTTTGCTTTTTCCTACATTCATTTGCATAGTGCCCATATTTCTTACAATAATGACATTGGACTTGGGATTTGTCATACCTTTGTCCATGAGCTTGCTGTTTGCTTGAACCTTCATCTTGGTTCTGATTGCAGCTCCTTTCGCTTGTGCTTGCAGGATAATTTCTGCCTCTGTTTTGGCTTCTTCCATGACCTCTGTTATTTTCTTTGCCTCGACCTCTTCCTTGGCCAAAAGACATCTGAGTCTTGAATGCTTGCTCAAATGAGGAATTTGTTCCTCTACTCAGTCTGTGTTCATGAGACAAAAGTGAAGCACTCAGCTCTTCTACCGTGAACTGTGAGAGATCTTTTGTTTCTTCTATTGCTACCACAATAGATTCAAACCTTGAGGGTAAACATCTCAAGATTTTCTTTACAATCCTTCTATCTTCAAGAATCTCACCATGAGATCTGATCTGGGCTATTAAGCCAATAACCTGAGTGAAGAATGAATCTATTGTTTCAGATTCCTTCATGCTGAGATTTTCAAAGTCTCTCCTCAACATCTGCAACTTTGTAGTCTTCACCTTCTCCATGCCTTGATAGGCAGTTTTGAGAATATCCCATGCTTCCTTAGATTTTGTTGCTGCTGCAATTCGCGGAAAAACACTTTCATGTACTGATTGGAAGAGGAAAAAGAGGGCTTTGGCATCCTTCTTCTTGTCACTCTTCAACTGGTCTCTTTCTGTTGCTGTTAAAGCAGCCAACGCTATTGCATCTGCCGGTTCAGCATAGCCAGTTTCAACCAGCTCCCGTATTCCTTGAGAAGCAAACAATGCTTTCATTGTTATGGACCAATAACTGTAATTTTTCCCATTAAACTGTGGCAGTTGGGGATTCGTCAAACCAGTTCCAACATCTGCCATCTTAACTTGTGAAAAATAAAGAAGAGATACTGACTGAGAAAAAACAGGCAAAAAATTTCTCTGCTGGAAAAAATCTGCTCAATAAGCTTCTTACAGCTCCTACAGTGAAAAAACAAACTCTTGTTTTTTTTTTACTCACTGAGTGCCTAGACTAGCTCTGATACCATGATGGAAATTTCTGTTGATTTCAAACACACAACAAACAAATATAACAGAGAACAACGCTCTGGTTTTATCCAGGATCTTAATCATATAAAATAATAATAAAACTATTACAGAATTGTCTTCCTCGACTCTGAGGGATTTACAACAGGAACTTCAGTTCCAAAATCTGATTCCACTATCTCAGAAAACTTAAAAGTCCAGCACTGTTGTGCGTTGTAGAGAAGAAAGAACACTTCTTGCTAATACTCTCTACATGTCTCTACTCTTGCATATTTTTTTTTTATATACAATGAACAACACAAAATATCTTTTACAATACGTGTTGCTTGTCCCCACTTCTGTGAAATAAAAAATAGTAAAATTTAAGATTTCACCTACATTTACCAACCCTAGTAAATATCATTTATTACACGGCTCAAAATATCTTGCTGGAATTTAATGCATGGCTTATCACACCATCGCATCGCAAGAAGAGAGAGGATGTGTCACCACCTCTATAACCTTTAAATCATGTGATCTGCCATCTGCGATCACATCGCAAATATCGCATCGCAGATAATACAATCATGCAGCGAAGGGTGACAAAGGAAAGTGCGATATGCGATCTGCGATCGCATCGCAGAGAAAAAATCTGCAAGTTGAAATTACCATTCCAACATGCAACTAACCAGATCCCAAAACAACTCGCAATGGACCATATTTCTCCCTAGAACCATTTAGTCAAAGGCAAAGAAAAATGTGAAGAAGAATGGCAAATAACTAGCTTAAATAATAAATATGTTGCGAAGGCACAGGGTAAAAACGGTATCGCGTCATTTGTGTGAAGCAATACCTTGTGGGTTTGTCATTGTTTTGAAAAGGCTGACTTCGCTATTTCACTTCTCGTCTTCAAATTGTCAGACACGTTATGAAGATGAAAAATACAACAATAGATATATGCATATTCTATGTAGACACAAGGTTCTCAATCCTACCCAGCAGGATTGCGGGTGGCACCCAAATCAATCCACAGCCAACAGAGAATGAACAAGCAAAATTAATGGAAGTGGCAGTTGTACAGGATTCTCTATACTTTCGAATACAAACAGGTGGCGAGATTTCTCTGCGTACCTCTACTGTTTTGCTCAGTTTCTGCAACGATAGACAGAGCAGTACGCCTGCAAGCATGTGACGATCAAAAGTATCACCGAAGCTACCAGCGACAGGAACTTCCACGAGGCAAATATATAGTCATTCATAAACTTCACCACGGTAACTTTCCGTTTTCCACGATAACATCTCTTTAAATCACGTACAACTTTGTCTAAATATCCAACATTTATGACACTAGCGCAGTGACCCAAGCTGTTCCATAGCTTCGCAACCTCTCTGTCACTCAGGAGACCGTTACAAATAATTCCGCTCTCTCTCAACAATTTCACATCTTTTATTCCGTCAATCATGCCGTTCATGAAATCTGTATATTCTCTAAAAACAAGCGCACCAGGCGCTGCAGAAGCTTCAAATGCAATCAGATTTCTCAGGATTACCTCTGTGTTGGTGTCGAACTTTAGCTTTGGGAGATAAATAATGGAAGCTTTCTTATCAAATAGTATTGTGGTGAGATCACCATCCGTTGGAGAGAATGTGACTCCGGCAAGGTACAATTCGGCCACAGATGGAATAGCCAATTCCTTACGCGAGGGCGGTATGATTTGAGAGGATGGTTCTTTCGCAGTTGTGCTTGCACACTTAAACACACTCAGATGAAGAAGTGTGGCTAACTCCATCAGACACTGCCGAATGGGTCCAGCGTTTATAGATAAGAGAGCTTTCCATAGCAATTTGAAGACTTCTGTAACAGTTGACATGTCTGCTGGATCACTCTCATCGCCATCTTCATCGGTTGGAATTGGAGTAACTGTTGAAATGTCTGCCGGATAGGGAGCATCTGGCTTTCGATAGTTGGAAATAGGGCTGGCGATAGCGGAGTACAGAACCTCCAGCAGGTGGCCTCTCTCGTTTATATGGAGAGATGAATTCTCAGGTACCTTGAAGACGAAAGGTGATAATTCTTGGTAAACCAGCTTTAGCAGGATTGACAGCCTCTCCTCTGCCTTGGCTTTAGAAAGCAACTGCAACTCCAAAAGCATTTTCATTAGAAAGAGTGGCAATTGATTTTCGAGCATCATCAAATCTCTTAAAATGTAGTTATCTGCCGCACCATGGCAAGTAGGATATAAGGCTCGTCCCAGATTCTTGACGTCATCATGCGAGCTTTGGTCAAGGTATCTGACATAAAACTGCAGACACTGGAGAAGGAAGACGGCGTCCAGAGCCATGATCCACCCCAAGGTTTCTTCATTATAATCGATGAAATTGTGATAGCAGCTCCGGATTTGCCGGTGGTATTTTTTAAACTCATCTACAACGACCAGCTGAAAGTTGCCTACTCCATTAATTGTTTTGTGAAATCTATAGGCAGCTGCCAATTTGTGGCGATCCATGTCATATTTCTCAGATTTCCCGTGATGATAGGGGCCAATGGAAACTGACTGCGGAATGTAAGCTTCAGGCTTCTCAAACAATAACTCTCTTGACACATTAAACACCGACACCGACGCACATAATTCCTTCTCCTCCTCCTGTTCTTCTAGTTCATTGAGGCGTTCCTTAATTTGAATAACCCAACTATCGCCATGGATCTTCATTTGAGTAACCGAACTATCGCCATGGATCTTCATTTGAGTCACCCAACTATCACCATGGATCTTCACTTGAACCGCGTCCGCGTTGGTGTTGCTTGCCATGTTCTGATATTAGAGAAAACCACGCACACAAATGTTTTGATATTGGAGGAAAGAACCCACACAAATGTTCCGAAATATATCTATGAGTTCAGTGACTGTGCATCATTATATGGAGTAGTTCATTTGGCGAAGGCAGTGGTCCTGTTCTGTAATGTACGTTATGGAATCATGGATCGATGACATATCATAGAATCATGGATGAAATAATCAAATTAGAATTTGAAGTACAAAGTGTCACTCACTGGTGAAATTCTATTATACTGGCTTATTGTAATCATTTTGATATCTGTTAAAATAATATATATCAGAACTATTTAGGAATCAAATTATTAAAACAGAAAAAATATTTTAGTGCTAGTTATAAATTTATATTAAAATAACTTTTAAAAATAAAAAATATATTTATTAATTTTTGAAGATTTATATTTATATAAAAAATATGTATAGTTTTGATAATGTTTATTATAAATTGGGCTAGAGTATATTTTAAAATCGTAAAGTTTGTTTTATAGGGATCACCACAAGGTTATTTAAGTGCTGTTGTTTTCTTTGAATAAAGGTGATGTTGTGGTTTTTTTTTAATAAAGGTGATGAGTCAGCCTTCTAAAGAGTCAGCTTTTTGATGTTATTCTAGGTGGACTGCTTTTCCTTGAATAAAAGTGATGAGTCAGCCTTTTCATTCAATAAAAATTGTCTTTACAAGTCAGTCTTTTCATTGAATAAAAATTGTCTTTACTACTAATTTGACAACTGACTTATAACAAATTTTTCCCCTATGCAAAAAAATAATTAAAAAAAAATGTTTGAAAATAAAAAATTATTCATTTATTAATTTTTTAAAAATAAAAAATTATTTATTTATTTATTTTTGAAATGATTTTTAATTGGTAGTGAATATGGAATAGCTAGTTTAAAATCCATTTATCAACCAAATAATATTTTAAAAATAAAATAGAATTATATCAAAATCATTATTGCACACGTACAAAATAAATGTCCACAAATAATATTATTGAACTTATGCAGGATTAATTTAATTGTTGAACCTATACAGATGATGAGTTCTCAATTCTGATGTTCACATGTGAATGCTGCATTATTCTCATGTCACCATTGTGTCTATTGAGTCGAAAGCCGTATTCAGCGCTTCAAATGCTTTTGCTGAAAATTGAACCACTCTCGTGTCTCTCTGTGTCTCTGACTCGAAAGCCGTATTCATGAGCGTACGAGACATGCCATTGAATTCAGAAAAAAATTGAGACGTTGAGATGCATGTTCGCTCTCCATTCAACTCCTCTGCAAGGAGGAGATAGATGCATGTTCGCTATGCATTCAAGTCACAGGCAATCATACTAAAATATATTCTGATTATTCTGTCACTATACAGGTGACGAGTGCTCAATTCTGATGTTCACATGTGAACGCTGCATTATTCTCATGCCACCATTGTGTCTATTGAGTCGAAAGCCGTATTCAGCGCTTCAAATGCTTTTGCCAAAAATTGAACCACTCACACATGACTCTGTGTCTCTGAGTCGAAAGCCGTATTCATTAGCGTAAGAGACCGGCCATTGAATTACGAGTCACACTTTATATTCAGACAAAAATTGAGACGTTGAGATGCATGTTCGCTATCCATTCAACTCCTCTGTAAGGAGGAGATAGATGCATGTTCGCTATGCATTCAAGTCACAGGAAATCATACTAAAATATATTCTGATTATTCTGTCACTATACAGGTGACGAGTGCTCAATTCTGATGTTCACATGTGAATGCTGCATTATTCTCATGCCACCATTGTGTCTATTGAGTCGAAAGTCGTATTCAGCACTTCAAATGCTTTTGCCGAAAATTGAACCAGTCACGCGTCACTTTGTGTCTCTGAGTCGAAAGCCGTATTCATTAGCGTACGAGACCGACCACTGAATTACGAGTCACACTTTATATTCAGACAAAAATTGAGACGTTGAGATGCATGTTCGCTATCCATTCAAGTCCTCTCTAAGTCCTCTGTAGGGAGGAGATAGATGCATGTTCGCTATCCATTCAAGTCAAAGGCAATCATACTAAAATATATTCTGATTGTCCTATCACTATACAGGTGACGAGTGCTCAATTCTGATGTTCACATGTGAACGCTGCATTATTCTCATGTCACCATTGGGTCTGTTGAGTCCAAAGCCGTATTCGGCGTCTCAACTGCTTTTGCCAAAAATTGAATTACTCAGACTCATGTCTGTCTCTCTCTCTCTGAGTCGAAAGTCGTATTCAGCGCTTCAAATGCTTTGGCCGAAAATTGAACCACTCTCGTAGCATCCCTCCTCAGCTGCAATGAACAACCTTCAATATGCAAAACAAATCGCCCCACAAAATATTATGGATTCAAAACACTCCCAAACCTATGATACATAAATCTAGAACCTGCAAGGATCTACCAACGTATAAAAAATGAACATTAAAACGCTTAGGAAAAAATAAATAACACTCTTTTTCCCACCATAATAAAGCTCGTCTTCCAAATATACTTATATTGAATTTTTGATATTAATCTATAATTTTAGTAATAATAATAATAATTTGTTAATATTAAATTTAATATTATAATAGAAATTATAATAAAATTACATCAAAATGACAACATCTGATTATTCTGTCACTATACAGGTGACGAGTGCTCAATTCTGATGTTCACATGTGAACGCTGCATTATTCTCATGTCACCATTGTTATTCTCAGAAAGGCTACATGAGCGCTTAAACGCTCCAAATATTTTTGCCGAAAATTGAACCACGGTCGTGTCTCTCTGAGTGGAAAGCAGTATTCATGAGCGTGACGAGACAGGCCATTTAATTACGAGTCACACTTTATATTCAGACAAAATTGAGACATTGAGATGCATGTTCGCTATCCATTCAAGTGATGGGGCCAGCCCATGTCGTCCCGCCTGTAAGGCACGAGGGCACGGGCGGGCGCGCGGGCAAGCGGGAATACGACGAGCTGCGACATTGGTGCGACGATCGTACGCGTTAAATGTGACGATAAGGAGTGTGTGCAAAAATGGCTAAGTGTTAGTACACTTGAGCGTATATGGGAGTTTATATGCATATTATATGAAAATAATATGAACATATTATATGCGATATGAACATATTATATGTGAATAAAATATAATATAATCAAGCCACATGTAAAGGGGATATGTGAACATATGACAAAAGAATATAATGGAGCACATACGAAAGGTTTATATGCGTGGAATAAAGTATAATGAAAGCTGACATATGGAATAATCCTTAAGGGGTGTTCATATTGATATTTGAGTAGTCGGCCTAAGGTTTAACGCATGGATGATATGCGTATAAGTAGAAGATGGTTGCTCCTCATTTGGAACAAGGACATTCGATCAAGATCTTCGCATAAAGGGGTAAAAGAAGTGCGCAGTCTTAGGTGGGTGAATGCGCATATCTCATGCGCATTGGGCTTGAAGGAAGTGCGCAGTTTATCCTAGTTGAAGGTTGGCAAAGAGTGCCATTGCGAGTGGATTCTTGTACCCAGTTTTATGCAGGTTTTGTAGGGAGGTTGAGTGGCTCGGGTGAGCACTCTCTCTTGTGCAAGGGTGCATGGAATGTTGTAAAAGGCAGGTGGCCTGTCTTTTGTAAAAATTGGTTAAGTGTGAGACTTGGTTCAACCAAGACAAACTTGTTGTAAAATCTGATATTCTTGACATAATATTATTGTTGGGCAGACTGTTCGGGGAGTTTCCCCTCCCCTTTACACTTGTATTGTTCTCGGTTTATTGTTGATGGTTAATGAATAAGAATGTTCTTTGTTGAAGTATAAAGGATAACATTTTATTTGGTTATAAGAACATAAGTTAAGTATGTTCATGTTGGAATAGGCGTAGCCCATAAACGTTAGTATTGTTAAAAAGAAAGCGTTCGGTGGTGCCGCACCTCGCTACAAGCGATCGGAAGACCACCGCAGGTGTAGGGGCGTGACACCGCCACTCCCAAGTGGATGTGTAATGCTCCTATGAACCGGATAGTATACAATTGATTTGGTAATAAATTCAAATTGATTTACAATCGACTTGGGTTACGGCATGTACTGTGGTAGTCTTATCGGCGGACAACTGTCCCTCCTCGAGATCCTGGATAGTTACTCGGCTTGGGTTTTACCCTGTTCGTGCCCTTTGGGTTATTATTGTTACTTGGTTGTTTAGCTCTGCAGTCTCTGCGATTTTCCTTTGTATTTGTTGTATTGTCTGCGGAGAAAACATAATGCGGTTCCTGCCTGCTCGGTTACCTGTATAGCAAATGTTTGGTTGCGGTTCTGTTGTTCCAGGTCCGGCCTGTATGCCTCGACTGTCTGGTGTTGCTTTGGTAAGTTCGGCTACTGTATTGTTTACATGTTTGTTCCTCTGTCGTTTGGTGCTTTCCACTGGCGTTGATGTTTGTCATGGTATTTTCTATTCGTTTCCCTCAAGAGTCCATGGTTATTTGAGCATTATAAGTTAATGGCATTCTGGTTACAGTCTCGGTTCTTCAGCCTCCAAGTTCGATGGGTTTCGCGGCTTGCCCTGTTCGGCTCTCTGCTAACTCAATTGGTAAGTTCTCGTTCTCTGCCAGACTTCTTTTCTGTTGCTTATTTAGACTCTAATAGCTCGGCTCCTCTGTGAGCAGGGTTCGTCCGTTTGAGGGTTTTGCTTTGCAATTGCGGCTCACCTTGAGGTATTATTTCTCGTTCACTCTCTCAGCATTTTCCCTTCCAATTTCTTAGTTTCTCGCTTTCCTTCAAGGGTTGGTAACTAACCCTTCCTCCTTTCGTCCCTATGCAGGTGGAGCCATTCGCTGGGTCGAATGCATTGGGCTTCCGCCCATTCTGGATATCTTCAGGGTAGAATTGTTTTTTTTTTCTTGTCTGTAATGGATTCTTGTATGGGTCGTTGGTTTGGTTGTTGGCTACTATAGTGAATAGTTCTCGCTACGGCTTTTATTCATGAACCTGTCAAACCCTAGGCTTGTGAACTAGGTAGGGTTTGAAGCTACGTTGAACACTAATTTGTATGCTGAGATGGACAATTAATAATTATATTTATGCTGAGATGGATTGTTAACTGTATGTGGAAAGAAAATCTTGAGTCGCCTTACAGTTTCGTTTGCATACCTGGAAAATGTATTTGTTTGGGCACTGTAACTCATGACCGGTGCTGGTTGGTGTCACCTCTCGTTTGTTTATTTGTCCTTCCGCTGGTTCGAAGTCTCTCAAGAACATATAATAGGTTTTGTACATGAAGGAAAAATAAAATATAAGCACAGCATGGAATTGTACAGTCTCTATTTTTGAGGACGCATGTAAGAGTTGTTTGTGCACTGAAAAACAAGATGTATATATTTATTTATGTTCTTTCTTTTCTCTTCTCCCTCCTGAACCCCTATGGGCTTGCTTTCCCTCATTTTTGTATCATTGTTCTCAAGCAGTTGGATAACCGCTGTCAGTTGTTCAATTATCAGTTACATCAGTTATTTCATATTTGACATTTATGCATGGCTAGCTTGTTTCCCTTTGTTTGTTTTTACAATAGTATATAATTGTTCAGCGACTAATGATTCTAGCTAATATTATTGTTCCTAATTAGAACTCGTTACAGTATTCTAGGCATTTTTAAACAGAAACCAAAAACAATAGATAATAAAAATAAAGAAGAAACAGACATGTTGTCCGTTCTGCAAGAGTTCTCTGTCCTTCTCAGAAACCATGCCACCCTTCTTTCTATCTCCGCCCTGTTAACCAGATGCTCCTGCATCAGGCTTCCGGGGTAAAAGAAATTTCATGGCTCCGTTCCATGAGTTCCTCCACCGAATAACCAGCCTTCTGAATCTGTGCCGCGTCGAGCCACGAGCTATCCTCCATTGGACGGTCTCTCCACTTGAAGAGGTAACACAGATATTCCTTCCTGCGCGTCTTCTTGGCTACCTCGGTGCTGAGGATCCCTCCAATCTCATGGGTCCGGGCCGAAGGTAACTGTTTCTTCCAAGAACTGCTTTCTAATTGGGTGTCCTATTTTGGCTGTACGGCACTATCATCCTCTGCTTGGGCATTATATGGGAACAGATCCGCCACATTAAAAATAGGTGATATGCCTATGTCCAGTGGTAGCTGAATCTCGTAATCATTGGCTGAAAATTTCCGTAGGATCTTGCATGGACCAATTTTCTTATATTTTAACTTATTATATGCGCCTTTAGGAAACCATTCCCGACGCAGATGTGCAAGGACCTCCTCTCCAACATTAAAATGCACCTCTCGTCGTTTTGAGTGTGCTTGCTGCTTGTATTTCTGTACGCTGTCCTGCAACCTTAGTTTGACTTTTTCATGAAGCTCGCTCATTGCTTCTACAAAATCTTCCCCATCCGCGCTTCTCCGTTCCAGCTTTCCCAAATCTCGCAGTTCATGTATTCCTCGAGGATGCATGCCATACAAAATCTGAAATGGGCTAAGTCCGGTGCTACGATTGGGTGAATCGTTATAAGCAAATTCCGCCTTGGCAAGAGCTCAATCCCATAATTGTGAATTTTCTCCAGTCAAACTTCGTAATAAATTCCCCAAGCTCCTGTTCACCACCTCCGTTTGTCCATCAGTCTGCGGATGATACGCAGAGCTGAAATTCAATTGCGTGCCCAACTTTTTCCACAGGGTGCGCCAAAAGTGTCCTGTGAACTTTATGTCCCTGTCTGAAATGATAGTTTTGGGTAGGCCATGTAATCTAACAACTTCCGTGAAAAACAGGTGTGCCACGTACGTGGCGTCACTAGTTTTCCGGCAAGGAATAAAATGAGCCATTTTTGAAAATCTATCTACCACCACCATTACCGAATCATACCCCCATTGTGTTCTAGGCAGTCTGAGAACAAAGTCAATGCTGACCGAGTCCCATGGCCTGCTTGGAACGGGTAGTGGTGTGTAAAGTCTAGTATTCTGATTGTGTCCCTTTGACAGTTGGCAGACTTTACACCTGTTTACCAATATTTGTACATCCCTGCTCATTTTGGGCCAATAATAAAAATGTCCGAGTTGCTCCAAAGTTTTGTTAATTCCGAAATGTCCCGCTAATCCACCACTATGCTTCTCCCATACTATATTCTCCCTCATTGAACAGTCCGGGATACATAACTGCCCACCTCGGAACAATAATACTTCCTGTAAATTATAGTTTAACCATGGGCTTGCGTTTCTCAATACGGGATTTTGACAGGCTTCAAAAGCTTCCTTGAAATCTGTGTCCGTCTGATACAAATCTTTCAGATGTTAGAATCCCATCACCTGTATGTTGCTTTCCTGTAGGAGCAAGGCTCTCCTGCTCAAAGCATCTGCCACTTTGTTGGCTTGCCCACTCGATGAGGCTTTGAAGTTTTTTGAAAGTGCCCTAATCTGTTGGTTCGATGGTTTTTGGCCACGGCTGATAGCTCTGCACAGTTGGATCTCAAAGGTATGGAAGCCTGTCATTTCTGATGAAATTAATATCTACCCATGTGTTAGGGGTTTCTTTATAGTAGATTTTGAAAACCCTAAAAGCAAACAATGTATTCTAGATTTCGGCCCTTGGTTTTGGGAAAATTTAGGCCTATTCATGAAGCCATGGAACCCATCATTCGATCCCTCAACAACAGTCATAACCTCACCACCAGTTTGGGTGAGATTGCGAAACCTACCCTTGCATCTCTGGAATTTCTCGTCGCTAAAATTCATTGGAAATGTAATTGGGAAATTTTATTGCAGGTGCCCAGAAATAGAGGAATATGCCAGAACCACCTATGCACACATTTGTGTGGAAATGGACTTCAGCGCTGGATTCCCAGCTGAAATAAACCTAACAAGTAAAGACTATGTGTAAAACCAGAAAGTTGATTATGAAAGTGTCCTCCTCAGATGTCGATCATGCTTTGAGACAGGCCATCTAGCTAAAAATTGCCCAAAAGCCTCCGAGAAAGGTTATTCTAGAAAGAATCACCGCAAATCTACATGGTGGGAAGGAGCAAAAAAAGAACATTACACTGTCATCAATGAAGAAAACTCTCCAGAAAACTCTGAATCGCAGGAAATCGGGCAAGAAAGAAACAACTCTCAAGACAAGCATGGGTAAAGTCCCACCCAAAAATAAAAAAGTGAACTCAACAACCCCTCAAGCATCAACATTTATGAGGATTCGTATCCCGCACAAAATAAATCTTCATTTAATAACAAAGCAGATCTCCCAGACCAAGCTTCTTCTTCGACTATCTTCAAAAGGACGTACACAACAAATCCCGAAGCTAAGACACCAATGTCCCAAGAACTAGAATAGATGAAGGAGATGCAAGATAAAGGAAGTTGGAAGATTGTAGAGAAAAGAAAAAGGAGCTACAACACCAATCTCGCCAAGAATGATGAGAAGCCAAAAAATTAAGACCTAAGAAAATTATAGGTCTGATAGACTGATTTGGTCTCAGTGGACATTAACCACCACCACCACCACCAATAATTAAATTAAAACATAATAGAACCTTGTTACACTAAAAAATGTCACCATGACTATTTACAGTTAGGATGACTCTATCAACAGTCATGCTACCCTCTTAGGCAAGTCTTATGCCTCTGCTCTCCATGTCAAACTCCAAAAAAAGAGAGAAAGTCTTTCTAAATGTATTTATCTTTGGGGATGCAGGTTCTCTCAACCTTACCTGCGGGGACGCACCCAATGTTCACAAAAGTTGCCATTTTGGACGCTCTGTATGTAAAGGTGCAGGTGCGTCCCCCTGAAAAGGTTAAAATGCGCAAGTTTCATCTTTAAAAAGTCACTTGTGGTCATTTCTAAAGCATTCTAGAAGGTTGTTCGACGTGTATTGAGCGCCTCCAGATGGTTCATGCACTCCTACCAAAGAGGAACTTATCCCATCAATAGGGGAGCTATCCCATCCAAAGAGGGGATTATCCCATTGATGGTGGACCTGATTAACTTCCTCTTGAGCACTATAAATACAGGCATTGGGCCAGAAGGAGAAGAGGTTGAAAGCTATACATTTCTAAGGGTAAATGCTGCAGGAATTAGGACTCCCATTTAGAAGCTTGTGAGGAGAGATTGCCATCTTTGCTTGTTCTATTTGGAAGTGGGTGAGCTTTGTCAAAGTAAAGGAGAACTCTTGATGGACCCTGGGAGGGACTTGCACAACACCAAGGCTCAGGTTGTATTTGTTCCTTTTGTTACCTATTAATGCAAATGAGTCCATTCTTCTCAATAACTTGTTATTTATGAGTTATTTCATGTACTCCTTGGTCTATGTGTTAAATATGTTTTATTATATGAGATTATCAAGTGCTATTTAATCGTTTGATTGTTAGTGTATGCAGGTTTCAAAGTGAAGGAGGAGCTCATCCGGATCAGCGGAGCTAGACTGCTACAACAGCGTTGGATTACAGGTAGGATCTAAACACTTGATTTCCCGTATAGTAAATGCATGTTTAGAGAAGGATTGATCTTGTTTGTCTTCTTTGTCACTAGAGAGTCTTAGGCTCCTAGGGAGGTTGGTTGTGTCTGCACAATCGACTCTTTCCGCCTGACAAATTGGCGACTCCGCTGGGGATCGAACCCATAATCTCTGGTTTCGCAGAGGCTGGGCATGAAAGAGTCGATTGTGCAGACACAACCAACCTCCCTAGGAGCCTAAGACTCTCTAGTGACAAACAAGACAAACAAGAGCAATCCTTCTCTAAACATGCATTTACTATATGGGAAATCAAGTGTTTAGATCCTACCTGTAATCCAACGCTGTTGTAGCAGTCTAGCTCCGCTGATCCGGATGAGCTCCTCCTTCACTTTGAAACCTGCATACACTAACAATCAAATGATCAAATAGCACTTGATAATCTCATAGAATAAAACATATTTAACACATAGACCAAGGAGTACATGAAATAACTCATAAATAACAAGTTATTGAGAAGAATGGACTCATTTGCATTAATAGGTAACAAAAGGAACAAATACAACCTGAGCCGTGGTGTTGTGCAAGTCCCTCCCAGGGTCCATCAAGAGTTCTCCTTTACCTTGACAAAGCTCACCCACTTCCAAATAGAACAAGCAAAGATGGCAATCTCTCCTCACAAGCTTCTAAATGGGAGTCCTAATTCCTGCAGCATTTACCCTTAGAAATGTATAGCTTTCAACCCCTTCTCCTTCTGGCCCAATGCCTGTATTTATAGTGCTCAAGAGGAAGTTAATCAGGTCCACCATCAATGGGATAATCCCCTCTTTGGATGGGATAGCTCCCCTATTGATGGGATAAGTTCCTCTTTGGTAGGAGTGCATGAACCATCTGGAGGCGCTCAATACACGTCGAACAACCTTCTAGAATGCTCTAGAAATGACCACAAGTGACTTTTTAAAGATGAAAATTGCGCATTTTAACCTTTACAGGGGGACGCACTTGCCCCTTTACATACAGAGCGTCCAAAGACACAACTTTTGTGAACATTGGGTGCGTACCCGCAGGTAAGGTTGAGAGAACCTGTGTCCCCAGAGATAAATACATTTAGAAAGACTTTCTCTCTTTTTTGGAGTTTGACATGGAGAGCAGAGGCATAAGACTTGCTTAAGAGGGTAGCATGACTGTTGATAGAGCCATACTAATTGTAAATAGTCATGGTGACATTTTTTAGTGTAACAGATTGCCCCCTAAAGTGCGAAGCCTGAAATAGATTAGGGTTTTGTATTATCTAGGAAGGGTGAAGCGCTTTATCATTTCAAGGATTATCTTGTGGAGAGCCTGGTCAGAACCTGCAATTTTCAACACAAAATACATGTATAAGATTATATCATTACTGAGGTAGGCGTTCCCATACTCAGATTAAAACTTTAACTAACAGACTAACTACTCTGATACAGGAATGATCTTGCAGTACATCATAATCATAGACTTTTGTAGACACAGTATGGGCGCAACCATCTGTTTATGATTAGTCTACTTAGATAATGAATACAAAACTCCTCGCAGCCTGGATGGTGGAAACTAGATCCAGGGTCTTCATTTCTACTTCTCGAATTGGTACGATTCTAGCCATGCGAATAAATTAGTTGATGTCGAACATGGTAGAAACCACTTGATTACCAGTCGATGATGTAAACTGTTAACAAGCGTGAGAGAGACCACCAGTAATGTCAATGGTTCTCAAAGTACCCAGTACAATCCATGAGATGTGAATGAATGAGTTGATGTCGAACATTTCATGGAATCCTTTGATCGAAAGTCAATGATGTAAACTAACGTCAAAGGCGAGAAACCTGCCATTGATGCATGCAGACTTCAAGGTACTGACGATTTCTAAGTCATCTCTCTAGATAATGTGCTGATGTCGATAGAAAGCGACCTGTTGCAGGCAAGCCCGCAACACGAAATCATTGTTCAAGTTGAAGAAATGTTTCTGTAAGGACTGACTCAGGGATGGTCAAATGTATGACAAGTATTTTGCAAATGAAATTTTTGCTTGCAGACCTCTTGAACACATAACAACACGACAGATGGCTTGGTGCTGAATAACTCAAAGTTAATCCCCGGAACCCGGCTGAAGACTTTCAAAGTGGTTTGATCAACTGTGAGGTAAAGGATTTCCCAACCCAGGTGAATGAAAAGTGTCGTGTTCAAGAGTGGTAATAAAGTTTCTTCTGAGACAAAAGGTAACAAATAGGCTCATTCTTCTCTCTTTTCCCCCACCATTTTTGGCAAGTACCTCTTTATTTTTAACAAGCTTGAGGAGGATAACATATGCTTGATTATAAGCTCATCCTTCGGATGAGTCCAACCTAGTTTTGATTCGAACCCTAGGAAGGAGTGGTTCGTTCCTGTTTGTAATTGAACAGGTCCTTTACTATGAAATGTTTAACGAGCCCAGTATAGGAGAAACTCAGCGTTTTTCAATTTTAGAGAGTCTGAAAAACTTAAGAAGACTCCAAGTTGAACTTTTTCGTAGATTTGTGTCCCTCAAGCCCGAAAAAGTATAAAATAATACCTGGGGGAACCGCTTGATCTTGCGACCAAGGAGTACTTTCATGATTAGTGTCTCTGACCTGAAAAGTAAAAAGGGATCAAGGACACGTCGTTTTATTTCCATATCGAGTTTGAAACGACAAAAACCCGACAATATTTTCCTGTTTTTACGGTCAGAAAAGAGCTATAAGGGGACCATCTTTTAGTTCCGTGTTAACGAGTGTAAAAGAAACGCTCGGCAATCTTTTCATGTTTTAGGAGTCAAAAAAGAGCTTAAAAGATGACTCTAAGGTTTCACTTTTTCGTAAGTTTTAACAAGTTCGAAAAAGGGATAAAAATATACTCATGGTTTTCACTTTTTCGTAAATTTTAATGAGTTCGAAAAAGGGATAAAAATGTACTCATATGACCGACTTTCAATTTAATTTACGAGCAGGAAAAGACGGAAAGAACTCGGCATTTTCATTTGTTTTACGAGAATGAAAGATAGCAAAATAATCTCGAGATTTTCATGAGTTTAACGAGTCTTGAAAATAACTGAAATTGACTCGAGATAGGTTTCATTTTTACAAAAGCTTGAAACAGAGAAAAACTATGCTTCAAAGTAGTTTCATTTTTTCACAAGCTTGAAACAGAAAGAAAATTGTGCTTGATGCCCCCTAACCTTAACGGCTAGAGGGCATGCCCCCCAACTGCATTTCATTCGACTAAGTACAAGTTGGATGGAATGAAGGTTCATGAACGAGATCGTTTGAAAGACTCGACCTAAAACTATAAGAAAATGATGCAAAACACTGAAATAACTAACCTAAACATACAACCTAACATATATGAGGTCTAGTCAAACTCTCGACTCAATTACAGGAGGATTTGTTTCATTTTTTAATGAGCTTGATGCAGGAAAAGAACTATGCTCGGATTCAGTTTCATGTTTACTCAAGCTTGAAACGAAAAACTATGGTTGTTATAAGTTCACATGTCCCCAACATAAAGATGCAAACCAAGGTACATGCCCCCCAAGCTTCATTGCATTCAATGAGGTGGATGGAATGAAGCTTTACTTTCAAGATCTTGGAAAGACTTGTGGGAGCTGTTTCATTTTTTTAGTGAGGTTGACACAGGAAAAGAACTATCCTCAAAACCCTTGTTTCATTTTTTAAACGAGCTTGACACAAGATAAGGAACTATGCTCATAACTACTCTACAATCTACCTAACAAAAACTCGACTCTAAAAACCTTGATTCATTTTTTAACGAGCTTGACACAGGAAAAGAACTATGCTCATGACTACGCTCTACAATCTACCTACTTAACCTACCCTTGTTTCATTTTTTAACGAGCTTGACACAAGACAAGAAACTATGCTCAAAAAGTTCGCATGCCCCCAGTTTAATGATGCAAAATGAGGTACATGCCCCCCAGGCTTCATTGCATTCAACCAGATGGATGGAATGAAGGTTTACTTTCAATATTTAACTTGAAAAGGGAGTTGTTTCATTTTTAAAGAGGTTGACACAAGAAAAGAACTATCCTCATATCGGATTCATTTTTTAACGAGGTTGACTCAGTAACAGGAACTATCCTCATACCTGATTCATTTTTTAAACGAGGTTGACTCAGTAACAGGAATTATCCTCATACCTGATTCATTTTTTAAATGAGGTTGACTCAGTAATAGGAACTATCTTCAAAATCCTACTTTCTACAATCTATCTACATATCCTAAAATCTAGCTGATTCATTTTTTAATGAGGTTGACTCAGTAAAAGAACTATCCTCATGCTAGCCTATTTCATTTTTTAACGAGGTTGATACAGGGAAAAAAAAAAACTATCCTCGTACCTCCTTGTTTCATTTTTTAATGAGCTTGACACAAGACAAGGAACTATGCTCATGACTTCCAGTTTCATTTTTTAAGGAGGTTGAGACTAGAAGAAACTATCCTCACACTCACTGATCATGGCTTCCAACTGGAAGAAAGACATGTCAATGGACACACCTTGATCATGGCTTCCAAAAAGTCTTCATCAGAAGGAAGAATAGTTTGTTGGAAGGAACACATGTCAAGGGACTCAAAAGGGATAAGAACATCATGTTCAAGTAATCCCATAGAGTTTTCCATGTCAATTACTGGATCTAAATCAAAGGAAGGTGAGCAAACAGTGAGAGGCTCACTTACATCGGTAACTGAAAACATGGGACCAGTTGCCACATAATTAACCCGTGGCAGGGTAGATACCACTTTAGAATCAGGAACATTTAGGGGTGTCATGTTATTGGTAGTTGAGACAAGACTAGGGAACGAAAGTTGGTCTACAGTCACAATATTTCCATTGTGAGGGAAAGACATCATGCGAAAGAGTGTCGATACGACAGCTTTCATTGCATAAACATACTCTCGCCCAAGGAGTAAATTGAAATCCAAGGGACCTCGAACTACCATAAGATCAATACAGACAGTTTTACCTTCCAAGGTAATAGAAAACTTAGGAAGGATCCCTAAAGGTTCACTAATGGTTCTATTAAAAGCTTTCAGATTCTGCGTAATAGGCGCAAGCTGAGGGGAACCCAAAGATTTCCAAACAGTTGAGGATAAAATACTAACAGAAGCACCTTCATCTACCTGAGTACGATGTATGTCCCTACCACCTGCCTTGACAATGATTTGGAAAGGGATGGAGGAAGGAAGACGAGGTTCTGTCAGTCTATTCCAATCAAAGGAAAAGACCTCAGTACTTGGAGGGGGTTCTGTAGAAATAGGTGAAATGCCCCCCGACATAGAAGAATCTGATGTAACAAGAAGAACCTGAGCGGTATGAAGTTCACTCTCCAAAGGGAAAGTGTGATCGATCGAATGTGAAATTGAATCGACCACTCGATCAACTAGTGGATCATCAACCTGAGTGACATGAGTTTCACTCTCTAATGGGAGAGTGTGATCGACTGTACTTGAATTTAAATCAATCACTCCGTCAGTTGATGGTAGGTTGGGAGAAAGTTTATGGTAACCAGTTGGAAATTCTTGCTGTGGAACAGTAAGGTTTTCAACCAATGTTGAGGCTTCATCCATGTGAGGGCAAATGTGAGTTGGATGACTCCCTTTGCATAACTTACAAGGAAACCTAACTTTACCCTTTTTCCCAGGAACCTGACTATCACTGGTTGATGAATCAATAGAAAGTTGATGAGATTTTTCTGACCATACTTCCAAGACCTTTGGTATACCAGGACAATTGACAAGGAAGTGGTCACCCTTACAAAGCCTGCAAGGGTATTTGGGTTTACTATGCATGTCGAAGTTTTCCTCAACACCACTAACACTTACAGTCGTGGTTGGTTGGTTGACTTCTTTCTTATCTTGCTTCTTCTTCTTCTTCTTCTTCTTCTTCTTCTTCCCTTTCTTCTTCTTCTTAGCCTCCTGGTTACTAGCATCAAGGCTTTTACCAGGCGAAGAGGAAGAAAAATTAGGCGAAGAAGGTAAAGGTTCAACAGAAGGTTGGTGATGTTGAGATGGTGAACTCTGTTGAGGTGAAGCACCCGGTTGAGATGGAACAATTGGAGTATTTTGGGCCAACGAAGTTGAAAATAACCATATCGGTAAACCTATTGTAAATCCAGGTAATGAAAAAGTAGCCATATAAGGAGGACCAACATTTCCAAAGTAAGGAAAAGTACTAGGATTCTCATTAGGAGGGGTTCCTAGGTTGATAAATTCCGGAACATTTGCCATTATATTCAATTTCAGTGAATTTTATTAACAATTTAAAACTAAAATTAACAATTCACAATTCATACCTAAGAATTAAAATTCACAATTCACACCTATGGTCTCTAAAAGTAAAAACATGAAGTCATGAAGTGTGAGGATAGTTTCTTCTAGTCTCAACCTCCTTAAAAAATGAAACTGGAAGTCATGAGCATAGTTCCTTGTCTTGTGTCAAGCTCATTAAAAAACCTGAAGAAGAGGCTGAGAGGGTTTTGAATGATTGTCACTCTGGAGCATGTGGTGGTCATATGTCTGGGTATGCCACAACTCAGAAGGTGTTGCGCGCTGGTTACTTCTGGCCATCTATGTTTAAAGATTGTATCATTGCAGTCCGGAAGTGCCACAACTGCCAAGTGTTTGATCGAAAGATGCACGCACCACCTGCTCCTCTCCACCCTATAATTGCCGTTGGTCCATTCACCAAATGGGGTATCGAATTTATTACTTGTAACCCTCACTCGGCCGGGGGGCATGCGTATATCATCCTCGCGGTTAATTATTTCACTAAATGGGCCGAGGCGATGCCTACATTCGACGCAAGCGGAAAAATAGCTGCAGTTTTCGTATTCAATCATATTATAACTAGGTTTGGTGTCCCACAAGAAATCATTACAGACCATGGGAGCCATTTTCGAAACGTCATGATGTCTGATCTTACAAGCCAGCTTGGTTTGCGCCACGATAGCTCTACTCCTTATTATCCGCAAGCCACGATATTCAATTTCAGTGAATTTTATTAACAATTTAAAACTAAAATTAACAATTCACAATTCACACCTAACAATTAAAATTCACAATTCACACCTATGGTCTCTAAAAGTAAAAACATGAAGTCATGAAGTGTGAGGATAGTTTCTTCTAGTCTCAACCTCCTTAAAAAATGAAACTGGAAGTCATGAGCATAGTTCCTTGTCTTGTGTCAAGCTCATTAAAAAACCTCAAGAAGAGGCTGAGAGGGTTTTGAATGATTGTCACTCTGGAGCATGTGGCGGTCATATGTCTGGGTATGCCACAACTCAGAAGGTGTTGCGCGCTGGTTACTTATGGCCATCTATGTTTAAAGATTGTATCATTGCAGTCCGGAAGTGCCACAACTGCCAAGTGTTTGATCAAAAGATCCGCGCACCACCTGCTCCTCTCCACCCTATAATTGTCGTTGGTCCATTCGCCAAATGAGGTATCGACATTATTACTTGTAACCCTCACTCGGCCGGGGGGCATGCGTATATCATCCTCGCGGTTGATTATTTCACTAAATGGGCCGAGGCGATGCCTACATTCGACGCAAGCGGAAAAACAACTGCAGTTTTCGTATTCAATCATATTATAACTAGGTTTGGTGTCCCACATGCAATCATTACAGACCATGGGAGCCATTTTCGAAACTTCATGATGTCTGAGCTTACAAGCCAGCTTGGTTTGTGCCACGATAGCTCTACTCCTTATCTAGCTTCTTCTTCTTCTTCTTCTTCTTCTTCTTCTTCCCTTTCTTCTTCTTCTTAGCCTCCTGGTTACTAGCATCAAGGCTTTTACCAGGCGAAGAGGAAGAAATGGAGGAAGAAAAATTAGGCGAAGAAGGTAAAGGTTCAACAGAAGGTTGATAAATTCCGGAACATTTGCCATTATATTCAATTTCAGTGAATTTTATTAACAATTTAAAACTAAAATTAACAATTCACAATTCACACCTAACAATTAAAATTCACAATTCACACCTATGGTCTCTAAAAGTAAAAACATGAAGTCATGAAGTGTGAGGATAGTTTCTTCTAGTCTCAACCTCCTTAAAAAATGAAACTGGAAGTCATGAGCATAGTTCCTTGTCTTGTGTCAAGCTCATTAAAAAACCTCAAGAAGAGGCTGAGAGGGTTTTGAATGATTGTCACTCTGGAGCATGTGGCGGTCAGATGTCTGGGTATGCCACAGCTCAGAAGGTGTTGCGCGCTGGTTACTTCTGGCCATCTATGTTTAAAGATTGTATCATTGCAGTCCGGAAGTGCCACAACTGCCAAGTGTTTGATCGAAGAGGAAGAAATGGAGGAAGAAAAATTAGGCCAAGAAGGTAAAGGGGCAACGAAGAATGTTGAGGCTTCATCCATGTGAAGGCAAATGTGGGTTTGATGACTCCCTTTGCATAACTTACAAGGAAACCTAACTTTACCCTTTTTCCCAGGAACCTGACTATCACTGGTTGATGAATCAATAGAAAGTTGATGAGATTTTTCTGACCATACTTCCAAGACCTTTGGTATACCAGGACAATTGAAAAGGAAGTGCTCACCCTTACAAAGCCTGCAAGGGTATTTGGGTTTACGATGCATGTCGGAGTTTTCCTCAACACCACTAACACTTACAGTTGTGGTTGGTTGGTTGACTTCTTTCTTATCTTGATTCTTCTTCTTCTTCTTCTTCTTCCCTTTCTTCTTCTTCTTAGCCTCTTGGTTACTAGCATCAAGGCTTTTACTAGGCGAAGAGGAAGAAATGGAGGAAGAAAAATTAGGCGAAGAAGGTAAAGGTTCAACAGGAGGTTGGTGATGTTGAGATGGTGAACTCTGTTGAGGTGAAGTATCCGGTTGAGATGGAACAATTGGAGTATTTTGGGCCAACGAAGTTGAAAATAACCATATCGGTAAACCTATTGTAAATCCAGGTAATGACAAAGTAGCCATATAAGGAGGACCAACATTTCCAAAGTAAGGAAAAGTACTAGGATTCTCATTAGGAGGGGTTCCTAGGTTGATAAATTCCGGAACATTTGCCATTATATTCAATTTCAGTGAATTTTATTAACAATTTAAAACTAAAATTAACAATTCACAATTCAAACCTAACAATTAAAATTCACAATTCACACCTATGGTCTCTAAAAGTAAAAACATGAAGTCATGAAGTGTGAGGATAGTTTCTTCTAGTCTAAACCTCCTTAAAAAATGAAACTGGAAGTCATGAGCATAGTTCCTTGTCTTGTGTCAAGCTCATTAAAAAACCTGAAGAAGAGGCTGAGAGGGTTTTGAATGATTGTCACTCTGGAGCATGTGGCGGTCATATGTCTGGGTATGCCACAGCTCAGAAGGTGTTGCGTGCTGGTTACTTCTGGCCATCTATGTTTAAAGATTGTATCATTGCAATCCGGAAGTGCCACAACTGCCAAGTGTTTGATCGAAAGATGCGCGCACCACCTGCTCCTCTCCACCCTATAATTGTTGTTGGTTCATTCGCCAAATAGGGTATCGACTTTATTACTTGTAAACCTCACTCGGCCGGGGGGCATGCGTATATCATCCTCGCGGTTGATTATTTCACTAAATGGGCCGAGGCAATGCCTACATTCGACACAAGCGGCAAAACAGCTGCAGTTTTCGTATTCAATCATATTATAACTAGGTTTGGTGTCCCACAAGCAATCATTACAGACCATGGGAGTCATTTTCAAAACGTCATGATGTCTGAGCTTACAAGCCAGCTTGGTTTGTGCCACGATAGCTCTACTCCTTATTATCCGCAAGCCACGATATTCAATTTCAGTGAATTTTATTAACAATTTAAAACTAAAATTAACAATTCACAATTCACACCTAACAATTAAAATTCACAATTCACACCTATGGTCTCTAAAAGTAAAAACATGAAGTCATGAAGTGTGAGGATAGTTTCTTCTAGTCTCAACCTCCTTAAAAAATGAAACTGGAAGTCATGAGCATAGTTCCTTGTCTTGTGTCAAGCTCATTAAAAAACCTCAAGAAGAGGCTGAGAGGGTTTTGAATGATTGTCACTCTGGAGCATGTGGCGGTCATATGTCTGGGTATGCCACAGCTCAGAAGGTGTTGCGCACTGGTTACTTCTAGCCATCTATGTTTAAAGATTGTATCATTGCAGTCCGGAAGTGCCACAACTGCCAAGTGTTTGATCGAAAGATGCGCGCACCACCTGCTCCTCTCCACCCTATAATTGCCGTTGGTCCATTTGCCAAATGGGGTATCGACTTTATTACTTGTAACCCTCACTCGGCCGGGGGGCATGCGTATATCATCCTCGCAGTTGATTATTTCACTAA
This sequence comes from Pinus tabuliformis, assembly GCA_031772625.1. NCBI lineage: Eukaryota > Viridiplantae > Streptophyta > Pinopsida > Pinales > Pinaceae > Pinus > Pinus tabuliformis. The sequence continues at coordinate 206,263,779 of CM062819.1, forward strand.
ATGGGCCGAGGTGATGCCTACATTCGACGCAGGCGGCAAAACAGCTGCAGTTTTCGTATTCAATCATATTATAACTAGGTTTGGTGTCCCACAAACAATCATTACACATCATGGGAGCCATTTTCGAAACGTCATGATGTCTGAGCTTACAAGCCAGCTTGGTTTGCGCCACGATAGCTCTACTCCTTATCTAGCTTCTTCTTCTTCTTCTTCTTCTTGGTCCCTTTCTTCTTCTTCTTAGCCTCCTGGTTACTAGCATCAAGGCTTTTACCAGGCGAAGAGGAAGAAATGGAGGAAGAAAAATTAGGCGAAGAAGGTAAAGGTTCAACAGAAGGTTGATAAATTCCGTAACATTTGCCATTATATTCAATTTCAGTGAATTTTATTAACAATTTAAAACTAAAATTAACAATTCTCAATTCACACCTAACAATTAAAATTCACAACTCACACCTATGGTCTCTAAAAGTAAAAACATGAAGTCATGAAGTGTGAGGATAGTTCCTTCTAGTCTCAACCTCCTTAAAAAATGAAACTGGAAGTCATGAGCATAGTTTTTTGTCTTGTGTCAAGCTCATTAAAAAACCTCAAGAAGAGGCTGAGAGGGTTTTGAATGATTGTCACTCTGAAGCATGTGGCGGTCATATGTCTGGGTATGCCACAGCTCACAAGGTGTTGCGCACTGGTTACTTCTGGCCATCTATGTTTAAAGATTGTATCATTGCAGTCCGGAAGTGCCACAATTGCCAAGTGTTTGATCGAAGAGGAAGAAATGGAGGAAGAAAAATTAGGCGAAGAAGGTAAAGGGCCAACGAAGAATGTTGAGGCTTCATCCATGTGAGGGCAAATGTGAGTTTGATGACTCCCTTTGCATAACTTACGAGGAAACCTAACTTTACCCTTTTTCCCAGGAACCTGACTATCACTGGTTGATGAATCAATAGAAAGTTGATGAGAGTTTTCTGACCATACTTCCAAGACCTTTGGTATACCAGGACAATTGACAAGGAAGTGCTCACCCTTACAAAGCCTGCAAGGGTATTTGGGTTTACGATGCATGTCGGAGTTTTCCTCAACACCACTAACACTTACAGTCATGGTTGGTTGGTTGACTTCTTCCTTATCTTGCTTCTTCTTCTTCTTCTTCTTCTTCTTCCCTTTCTTCTTCTTCTTAGCCTCCTGGTTACTAGCATCAAGGCTTTTACCAGGCGAAGAGGAAGAAATGGAGGAAGAAAAATTAGGCGAAGAAGGTAAAGGTTCAACAGAAGGTTGGTGATGTTGAGATGGTGAACTCTGTTGAGGTGAAGCATCCGGTTGAGATGGAACAATTGGAGTATTTTGGGCCAACGATGTTGAAAATAACCATATCGGTAAACCTATTGTAAATCCAGGTAATGACAAAGTAGCCATATAAGGAGGACCAACATTTCCAAAGTAAGGAAAAGTACTAGGATTCTCATTAGGAGGGGTTCCTAGGTTGATAAATTCCGGAACATTTGCCATTATATTCAATTTCAGTGAATTTTATTAACAATTTAAAACTAAAATTAACAATTCACAATTCACACCTAACAATTAAAATTCACAATTCACACCTATGGTCTCTAAAAGTAAAAACATGAAGTCATGAAGTGTGAGGATAGTTTCTTCTAGTCTCAACCTCCTTAAAAAATGAAACTGGAAGTCATGAGCATAGTTCCTTGTCTTGTGTCAAGTTCATTAAAATACCTCAAGAAGAGGCTGAGAGGGTTTTGAATGATTGTCACTCTGGAGCATGTGGCAGTCATATGTCTGGGTATGCCACAGCTCAGAAGGTGTTGCGCGCTGGTTACTTCTGGCCATCTATGTTTAAAGATTGTATCATTGCAGTCTGGAAGTGCCACAACTGCCAAGTGTTTGATCGAAAGATGCGCGCACCACATTCTCCTCTCCACCCTATAATTGCCGTTGGTCCATTCGCCAAATGGGGCATCGACTTTATTACTTGTAACCCTCACTCGGTCGGGGGGCATGCGTATATGATCCTCGCGGTTGATTATTTTACTAAATGGGCCGAGGCGATGCCTACATTCGACGCAAGCGGCAAAACAACTGCAGTTTTCGTATTCAATCATATTATAACTAGGTTTTGTGTCCCACAAGAAATCATTACAGACCATGGGAGCCATTTTCGAAACGTCATGATGTCTGAGCTTACAAGCCAGCTTGGTTTGCGCCACGATAGCTCTACTCCTTATTATCCGCAAGCCAACAGTTTGGTTGAGTCTATCAACAAAGTTCTGGTTATCATGATCCGACGAACCATTGGTATTCATCGGTCGAATTGGCACAACATGTTATTTTCGGTGCTATGGGCATACCGAACCTTAGTGAAAACTTCAACAGGGTTCACTCCTTTCCAGCTAGTTTATGGGTTGGAAGCTGTGTTGCCCATTGAATTCGAAGTCCCATCACTTCAAATGGCTGTCGAATTACTCCCAGCTACTTCCGAAGAGGAGAAACGTTTATTGTACTTAGCTAAATTAGATGAGACTCGACGTGACGCTGCATTGGCAATCGATAAGCTAGGTGCTGGAAAATTCATTCCTATGTGGCATGGACCCTATATTGTAAAGCGAAAGCTAGCAAAAGGGGCTTATGACCTAGTAGATTTTGATGGGGACTCTTTGGGTAAACCCAGAAATGGACTTTACCTAAAGAGGTATTATGCTTAAATGGTGGGTATGGAGAAGTTTTTGTTAGGTTAGGTTTTCTTTCTAGCTAGTATGTTTGTTAGTTAGTAAGTGTGCTTAGCTTAGCGAGTGTGTCTTCGTCGTTATTCTGGCTTATCTTGGTTTTACTCTTGACATTGCAGATGTCGACGCCTCTCCAAACATACATTGGATTTGCTGATGGTGCTTGTCGTAGTACACAGAATATCTCTTCCGCAACTTGGGTTATCTATTCACCCTCTGACGAGTTAGTTTCTATGCATGGGGTAAGCCTCGGTCAAACAACAAACAACATTGCAGAATACAGTGCAGTGGTTGAATTATTATCCGAATCTATTTCATTTGGAATTCGATGTTTGATAGTGAGGTTAGATTCTGAACTTGTTGTATTACAGCTTAATAGAGTTTATGCCATTAGAAATCCTGTGTTATTAAGGTTGTTTTTGAGAGTGTGTCTCTTGGAACGTGAATTTGATTACATTGAATATCAGCATATTCTAAGGTCTTTAAATACATTAGCAGATGCAATTGCTTCTCGAGTGTTGGACAGACATTTACGATAATCATGCAAGTAATTTTAAAAACATTTCATCACATATGTTAAACAAGATAAGCCGGTAATAGTGATATATATATAGATAGGAGTGTGTCAAAAATATACATCGTCTTCGATCATAGGTTGAAAAACACCTTATGATCGGCAAAAATGATAAAGTACAAAAAGTCAAAAATGTCACATGTGTCTACAAAGTGACTAGCCAATCACTGGTGGTGCTCCCTATACGACACCACTGCACGGGCTACCTTACGCAAAAATCTCCTAAACAGTCCAGGGACCGCGACTACATAGCACTGAAGTCTGATAGGAATATCATCCATAGTAGTCTCAGGCATATCCGCCGTCAGACGCTCTAGATCATGCTCCAACTCAGCTAGTAACTCTGCAGCCGCCGCGTCCTGTGGGGCCGGTACCAGTGCAACTGGATGTCTCCTCTCAAAAGGCCGGAGGTTGGCTGGCCGCTGTGGACCAACATCTGCATTTTGAAAATTTTACTGTCAGTTTTGAGACGATATATATAAAAAACAAAAAAATATATAATTTGAAAACTTATGAAAAATAAAGTACCTCTGTCATCCCATTGTTCTCCCTGTGGAAGAACCATGTCCGGATCACCTTGAAAATCTACTCCGGCATACGGAAAGTCCTGGATCGAGAAAACCTGGTCCTCCAACCAGTGAAAGTAACTATCAGAAAATCGAACAACTGCCGCGCCCTCGTCAGGATGTCGGGCCATCACCGCAACCCATCGTACCAGCTTTGGCTCCCGAGGACCCAAGATATCAACAGTGAGTTGCTGAGGGATCAGCATCAGGACTCTCTCTAAGGCAAAGCTCATGACTAAAGGCCAATATCCAAAAGTTTTCAGTCGTCCGTTCTTTGCCTTAGTCAGTTGGCTCTTCACATTAGCCGACACAGCATCACACCTGTTGAAAATGGTGCCTTGGTAACAGTCAATTGCCATCCGCATTTGGGACCCGGAAGCAATGTGTAAAGCGGCTGCGCCGCAAATTCTGGTAACCGTGAACGCTATAACTTTGAGTTCACGCAGAGAGATGTGTTTGATCTCCACGCCTTTCGAATGGTGTGCACCAGGTGTGCACCAATCTTCTCGGAGACTAACAAGGGATTGGCCGCCCGGCCTAGTCCCGGCTAGATTGAGTTGCTCGCCTCTATTTGGCAAGCCAGTGAGAAAGTATACATCAGAGGGCTCTATCTCGAGCTGGTGCCCTCCTATGTAAAAGCATTGCTCTTGAACGTTCCATCTCTCAACCAGCCATTCTAAGAATCTCACCTGAGCCCTCATGTCAGGTATGGCCCAGTATTTATATAGCCCGCATTCTTTTAGGGCATCAATGGAAGGTTGATGTTCAATTGCAGCTAAATCAACTTCCTCGTGCTCTCTTTCTCTCCAATCCAGCATGGTGAGTGCCCTACACACCAAGAAACAATGATTAGAGCTGATTTGGGGAAATTTGAATGGTTATTTGTGGAGATTGGGGTTTTAAAATCTGCCTTTCACGGAGGACGCACCTCGCGTTTACAACACAGGGCGTCCGGACGCAGCTGGCCTGAAGGTGGGCTGCGTCCCCTGACCATTTTCCTGTATAGGAAAAAGTCGGGGGACGCAGGTCACCCGAAGGGCACCTGCGTCCACTGAGGGGCGCATTTTGAAACCTAAACCCCCCCAAAAAACAAAACTAAAACCTAAAAATCAACTTTAATCGGATGAAATTGAAGAGTAGGATGTTGTAAAATACCTAGAAGAGACGGCGTTCGATTCTGACGGTCAGATTTTCCGCAGCGACCACGGGAAGTTTCTTGTCAAAAGCTCTTTTTTCAACCTCAACAGTCAAACGGTAAAAATGACATGGTAAAAAGTCTTTTTATAGGTTTTTTGGATGAATTTGTTCATTTTTCACCATGGAAAGATGTTTTTCGATGTATTTTTGCCTATCTTAAACAGGTATGAGTAATGTGTTGCTTTTGTGCAGGACAAAGGGACTTAGAGGGAAAATTGTCATTTTTCACGAACCAAAATATCAAAGTCATCTTTTAAGCCCTTTTCTGACTCCTAAAAAATGAAAAGATTGCCGAGCGTTTCTTTTACACTCGTTAAAACGGAATTAAAAGACGGTCCTCTTTTAGCTCTTTTTTGACCGTAGAATCAGGAAAAGATTGCCGGGTTTTTGTCGTTTCAAACTCGATACGGAAATAAAATGACGTGTCCTTGATCGCTTTTTACTTTTCAGGTCAGTGACACTAATTATGAAAGTACTCCTTGGTCGCAAGATCAAGCGGTTCCCCCAGGCATTATTTTATACTTTTTCGGGCTTGAGGGACACAAATCTACGAAAAAGTTCAACTTGGAGTCTTCTTAAGTTTTTCAGACTCTCTAAAATTGAAAAACGCCGAGTTTCTCCTATACTGGGCTCGTTAAACATTTCGCAGTAAAGGACCTGTTCAATTACAAACAGGAATGAACCACTCCTTCCTAGGGTTCGAATCAAAACTAGGTTGGACTCATCCGAAGGATGAGCTTATAATCAAGCATATGTTATCCTCCTCAAGCTTGTTAAAAATAAAGAGGTACTTGCCAGAAATGGTGGGGGAAAAGAGAGAATAATGAGCCTATTTGTTACCTTTTGTCTCAGAAGAAACTTTATTACCACTCTTGAACACGACACTTTGCATTCACCTGGGTTGGGAAATTCTTTACCTCACAGTTAATCAAACCACTTTGAAAGTCTTCAGCCGGGTTCTGGGGATTAACTTTGAGTTATTCAGCACCAAGTCATCTGTCGTGTCGTTATGTGTTTAAGAGGTCTGCAAACAAAACTTTCATCTGCAAAATACTTGTCATCCATTTGACCATCCCTGAGTCAGTCTTTACAGCAACATTTCTTCAACTTGAACAATGATTTCGTGTTGCGGGCTTGCCTGCAACGGGTCGCTTTCTATCGACATCAGCACATTATCTAGAGAGATGACTTAGAAATCGTCAGTACCTTGAAGTCTGCATGCATCAACGACAGGTTTCTCGCCTTTGACGTCAGTTTACATCATTGACTTTCGATCGAAGGATTTCGTGAAATGTTTGACATCAACTCATTCATTCACATCTCATGGATTGTACTGGGTACTTTGAGAACCATTGACATTACTGGTGGTCTCTCTCACGCTTGTTAACAGTTTTCATCATCGACTGGTAATCAAGTGGTTTCTACCATGCTCGACATCAACTCATTTATTCGCATGGCTAGAATTGTACCAATTCGAGAAGTAGAAATGAAGACCCTGGATCTAGTTTCCACCATCCAGGGTGCGAGGAGTTTTGTATTCATTATCTAAGTAGATTAATCACAAACAGATGGTTGCGCCCATACTGTGTCTACAAAAGTCTATGATTATGATGTACTGCAAGATCATTCCTGTATCAGAGTAGTTAGTCTGTTAGTTAAAGTTTTAAATCTGAGTATGGGAATGCCTACCTCAGTGATGATATAATCCTATACATGTATTTTGTGTTGAAAATTGTAGGTTCTGACCAGGCTCTCCATGAGATAATCCTTGAAATGATAAAGCGCTTGACCCTTCCTAGATAATACAAAACCCTAATCTATTTCAGGCTTCGCACTTTAGGGGGCAATCTGTTACACTAAAAAATGTCACCATGACTATTTACAGTTAGGATGACTCTATCAACAGTCATGCTACCCTCTTAGGCAAGTCTTATGCCTCTGCTCTCCATGTCAAACTCCAAAAAAAGAGAGAAAGTCTTTCTAAATGTATTTATCTCTGGGGACGCAGGTTCTCTCAACCTTACCTGCGGGGACGCACCCAATGTTCACAAAAGCTGTGTCTTTGGACGCTCTGTATGTAAAGGTGCAGGTGCGTCCCCCTGAAAAGGTTAAAATGCGCAAGTTTCATCTTTAAAAAGTCACTTGTGGTCATTTCTAGAGCATTCTAGAAGGTTGTTCGACGTGTATTGAGCGCCTCCAGATGGTTCATCCACTCCTACCAAAGAGGAACTTATCCCATCAATAGGGGAGCTATCCCATCCAAAGAGGGGATTATCCCATTGATGGTGGACCTAATTAACTTCCTCTTGAGCACTATAAATACAGGCATTGGGCCAGAAGGAGAAGAGGTTGAAAGCTATACATTTCTAAGGGTAAATGTTGCAGGAATTAGGACTCCCATTTAGAAGCTTGTGAGGAGAGATTGCCATCTTTGCTTGTTCTATTTGGAAGTGGGTGGGCTTTGTCAAAGTAAAGGAGAACTCTTGATGGACCCTGGGAGGGACTTGCACAACACCACGGCTCAGGTTGTATTTGTTCCTTTTGTTACCTATTAATGCAAATGAATCCATTCTTCTCAATAACTTGTTATTTATGATTTATTTCATGTACTCCTTGGTCTATGTGTTAAATATGTTTTATTCTATGAGATTATCAAGTGCTATTTAATCGTTTGATTGTTAGTGTATGCAGGTTTCAAAGTGAAGGAGGAGCTCATCCGGATCAGCGGAGCTGGACTGCTACAACAGCGTTGGATTACAGGTAGGATCTAAACACTTGATTTCCCATATAGTAAATGCATGTTTAGAGAAGGATTGCTCTTGTTTGTCTTGTTTGTCACTAGAGAGTCTTAGGCTCCTAGGGAGGTAGGTTGTGTCCACACAATCGACTCTTTCCGCCTGACAAACCTCAATCACTCACAAGTTCAAACCATATAATATAATAACATATGTTCATGATTTTTGGTAAACTATAAGCATTTTTGTAAATATTTATGAATGGTTGAAAATTTGATTTCAATTATATAGTTTATTTTTTGTGATAGTTTAAATTAATTAATCTAATTTGTCTAAAATTTAATTTTTATTAAGCGTTATATTTAATTTAGTTAAAGATAGAGGAGGGAAAAACTATTGTAAAAATAAAAAAAATTGAAAAATCAAAATATATATTAATCAAATTCTCTTAAAATATAAAAAACAAAATTAATTTTATATTTAACCAAATTACAATGTTAAAAATAGACATTTACTAACTAAGAGAATGGAAAATCCTGTAAAAAATTAATGAAACAAAAGCTTCTATTGAAAATGCACATGGATCTAGTCATCCACATGTCCATACCCCACCCTCACAATTTGCAATATGAAAAGAATTTAATTACTTCAATGCAAACCATAAAATGCAAATGCTAACATTATGTTTTCTCCTGGGAATATGGGCAACGATTACCATTGCTGAAAATAGAAATAAGAAATTTTAACAATAGCATCAAGAAATAAAATCCTAATTTAAATTGTCCTTGAATTAAATTAGGAATTAAATTGTAATCCCACATCTCATGACAACTTGTAATAGTTAACTAAGTTAATTTTACTTAGTTGGCTCAGTTAATTCAAGTTGGGAGTCTATCTAGAGTCTTGTAGAATGGTTCCTAAATTTTAGGGCCCTGGATTGAGTTCTTTTGAGTTGTAATTATTTAATTTTGTTTAACGAGTTAAATTAAGTTAAACTAGTTCCAAATGATGGAGGAATTAGTGGGAAATATAGTAGTGGGTTGTAACCTACACTAGTGGGGTGCAACCAACACTCCTCACCTAGTAAATTGAAGATTCACTCATAATTAACTCATGCATGTCATATCATAGAAAGACCTAGTTGACATTGGAGTTTAGGGATAGTGTACTATGAGTTGTAAAATCATCTAAATTAAACAAAAGCTGCATGCAATTAGAAGAAGGCCTAAAATAAATCACTCTTTAATTAGAAAACTCTCTAATTATATCCATTTGAATTTCCTTTAAAAAGAGGAATGAAGGCACAAGTTTAATCATTGCTTTGGTGAGCACAAGTTGGTTAGACTAAGAAATATGAAGCACAAGTTTGTGTGTGGAGCTTGTGAGAGAAAGGCATGCCAAGAGATTCTTGTGCATAGGTTGGTAGTGAGATAGATAGAGATACTGCAAAGGTTGCTCAGGCTTGGGAAAAGCATTGTAATCTTATCATATTTTCTGATTAATGAAATACACAAATAGCAGGGGTTTTTAGCTGTGGCTTTCCCCAAAAATCATTATGTTATGTGTGATGGAGTTATTTCTCTTATATGCTTTGTGATTTCATCGATAAATTATTGTTTCCACTAATGAGCAGAGTAGATTCAATTCTATTGTTTTAGCATATTACAATTAGTAGTTTGAATCTACAAGGAATTTATGCATGCTATCAGAGCTGAAATCACTAAAGAATAGGAGAATACGAGTTTGTCTTTTGCATGAGAAATTAAATTTGTACTATCATACTTCATAAGCAGCAGGATGTCGTTCTACGGATTGGGAATCGAATATTCCCTTGAGGGTAGCTCGAACTATATTTCCTCGAAGGACATGATGGAGGCAATGTTGGAAGACAACGAGCTTAAGGAATTCATAGACAAATATATCCCTCAGCCAGTTGATGCTCAAGATATGTCAGAGTGGATAAAATATGTGGCAAAGGCAAGAAGGATTATCCTAAAAGGAGTTCCAAATCATATTTTCTCAAACCTCCATGGTAAGGAAACTCCATTTGTAATGTGGAAGGCCTTGATAGACCTATTTTAAAACAACAGTGATGATAGGAAGTTGACACTAAAGGACATGATAAGAAAGATCAAGATGGAGAAGGGTCACTCTATACCGATGTACTCGACCAAGTTCATCTAATGTCTATATGAGCTTGGAAGTGTCGGTGTTATAGTTTCCGAAGACAATATGGTGAACCTAACACTTTTAAACCTTTCCAAGAGATGGAACAACTATCGGGACTCAGTTAATGGGAGGGAGAAGCTAGTAGAGTGGGAGTGGTTTTGGTCTGACTTGGTACATAAAGAGATTCAAGAAAACACTAGAGATGGGACCTCATCCAAAGAAGTGGAAGAGGAATTTATGTTAGTTAGCAAAGATAAGAAAATCAAGGGAAAGAAGTCCCAAGGCAAGGAGGGCGGCAAGAAGAAGGCCTTCTTGAACATCAATTGTTTTCACTATCACGAGTTGAGGCACTATGCCACGAAATTCCCATAGAAGAAAGAAAGCAAGAAGGAGCTTGTAGTAGTAGGAGTAAGTGAAGCTCTAACTTCACAATTCGAACTTGATTTGACTCTCATTGCATGCATGGAAAGCACCATAATGGGAAGCATGTGGTATCTCAACAATGGTACCTCATTGAATATGAGGGGGAATAGAGATCCCTTAAGTGACTTGGAGGAGAAAGACCTCAAACAAAACATAGAGTTTGGAGATGATGGGAAGTATAGTGCGACCAACATTGGTATTGTTACTTTTTAGAGGAATTCTAGCTCCCTACTCATACTCACAGATGTGATGTATGTTCTAGGAATAAAGAAGAATATTGTTTCCATTGCGATATTGGAAGACCGTGGCTACGATGTGATATTTAGCAAAGGAAAGGTTTTCCTTAAACATATCATAATGGGACAGGTGAAACAGATCAGTGTGTGACTCAAGAACCTGTATGCACTTGAGGTACACGATGCATGCAAAGACTTCATGAGCAAGGAAAAGGTCAGATTTTCAGTGGTTGAGAGGGAGCATAAATTACCTCTCAACATACATCCTCAGAAGAAACCTCAAAAGCAGCCTCAACAAGTTATGGAGCAGCCACAATTGGAGAAGAAAAGAATGACTACGTGGAGACATCCACTTAAGAAGTGACCTCAAGTAGGGGGGGAATTTCGAGCCAAGTGGGAAGAGGGAGCACATGCAGTCATACCTTCAGGTGTGAGGTGGGGAGATGTGAAGAAATAGTCCCAAGAGTGCAAAAATTTGGGCAGGCTCCATTGAGGTGCTATTTTGTCTAATGGAACATTACCTTGCTACGGGGACCCACAGTAGTCATTATTAAGAGGATTAGTGCCAGTCAGATACTAAAGTGTGTAGAGCAGTGTTGATAACAGAGAAGGAGGCTCAGTAGCAGAGTCAACAACAACACATTTTTTCCTAGTAGACAATTCGAGACACAGTTGATTCAATTTATTTTGTTTGAATGGTTTTTTTTGGGTTGCAGATGTTGCAACAACAACAACAAGAGTGAGAAGAGTTACATGAAGAACATTCCAAAGGTACAAAATCGAGATAGAGTTTATTTCCTTTCTTGTTAAGAGAGAGTGTTCAAAATAACAACAAGAAATATTAAAAATTTCATCAATAAAGTAAATTATAATTTAATTTGTCCTTGAATTAAATTAGTAATTAAATTGTAATTCCACATCTCATGACAACTTGCAATAGTTAACTAAGTTAATTTTAATTAGGTGGCTCAGTTAATTTGAGTTGGGAGTTTATTTAAAGTCATGTAGATTGGTTCATAAATTTTAGGGCCCTCGATTGAGTTTTCTGAGTTGTAATTATTTAATTCAGTTTAACTTAGTTAAATTCAGTTAAACTAGTTCCAACTTATGGAGGAATTAGTAGGAGATCTAGTAGTGGGGTGTAACTTGTAGTAGTGGGGTGTAACCATCACTACTCTATCAGTAAACTAAATATTCACTCATAATTAACTAATGCATGTCAGATTAGAGAAAGACCCAATTGAGATTGGAGTTCAGGGATAGTGTACTATCAGTTGTAAAATAACCTAAATTAAACAGATGGTTAATCAAATAAAAAGAAGACCTAAAATAACTTATTCCTTAATTATAAAACTCACTAATTTTATCCATTTAATTTTCCTTTGAAAGGAGGAATGAAGGCACAACTTTAATCATTGTTTTTGTGAGAACGAGTTGGTGATACCAAGCAATAGGAAGCACAAGTTTGTGCGTGGACATTGTGATAAAAAGGTGTGCCAAGAGAAGCTTATGCACAGGTTGGTAGTGAGATATATAGAGATTGTGAAAATATTTCTCGGGCTTGAGAAAAGCATTATAATCTTCTCATATTTTCATATTAATGCAATATACAAATATCAGGGGCTTTTAGCTGTGGTTCTCCACAGAAAATCATTGTGTTATGTGTGATTGAATTCTTTCTCTTATATTTCTTGGGATTTCATTGATCAATATTATTTCCACTAATGAGTAGAGTAGTTTCAAGTCTATTGTTTTAGTATATTACAATTAGCAGTTTGAAACTATAAGGAATTTCTACAGTCATCACCCTACGAGTGTAGTCACACAATACAATCTATGTGATAAGAAAAGAAGATTATCTCACAATTCAATATATATCTTGTACATTATATTTTCGTAAATAAACTATATATATATATATATATATATATGTATGTATATATATATATATATATATATATATATATATATATATATATATATATATATATATATATATATATATATATATATATATATATATATATATATATATATATATATATATATGTATATATATATATATATATATATATATATATATATATATATATATATATATATATATATATATATATATATATATATATATATATATATATTAACATATACATCATTTAATGCAGTTGCATAGAATAACTTCAAGCTGAATACCTATTCACCTAGTAAAATTGTAAAATTTACCCAAACTTTGCAAAACTCCAGTAAAATATAAAGTAGTACATTATTTATTTTTTATGATAATGTGGCGTGAAAATTACAAATACCAACCATTGGTAACCTGCACAATTACAAAGGCCCATCAGAATCCCTCATTATGTAAAACATCCCTCACCTATAATGGACGACCTTCAATATGTAAAACAAACTGCACACAAAATGTTATAGATTCAGAACACTCTTAAACCATAGAAAAAATAAATAACACTCCTTTTCAAACCATAATTAAACAAGAAAAAACAAGCAAGAAAAATTAGGAGGCCATAGAAAAACCATTTATCATAATAAGAATTGAAAGACTAAAGAAGAGTTAGTTGAATATACCAACAATGAGATGTTCCTATCACTTCCCCTACTATTTGACAAGAGATTTAAAATTTTCTAAACAAACACGTTTTCAAAATGTAACTCAAAAAATGTAAAATAACCCACTACTATAGATTTCATAAAATAAATGCAACCACGTTTCATTTTTTTTTAATATTTTGTTTTTGGTTGAGAATAAAGTCAAAGTTCATTCCGATTGGCACAGAGCAGAGGAGTCGAGGGCGAAAATAGGGTTTCCAATGTGCTGATACCATTGCAGGGCTGGAGGTGGTATTCTCTTGATACGCAGCACTGTATCGCAAAGGTCAAGAGCTGACCGACCGAATGGGGGCAGAGGGGTCTATTGGGACCCCTACTTTCAAACAGATAATCATGCAGAAGAAGAGGCAAAATAAGGAGGAAGGGGTCAGGATTTCTGGGCTTGACAATAACAAGCAGAAAGGCAAAAGGAATAAGGAGAAAATACAAGGGGAAACTGACAAGCCAGACAGCTCAACGGAAGGCAAAGGCACAGTGGGTGAAAGCCTGACAGGAACTAAAGACAAAATCACCTCAATAATTAAATCATCAGAAAACGAGGAACGACAAGCTGAAGAAGACAGGGAGCAAACAGATAATAGGCAAGGAAAGCCGGAAAAGGAGGGGGAGACAAGCACAAGACCCAATAAAAACTCTTCATCAAATGGGGTCTGCAAACCAAAAAAGACCAATAACCTCAGGGTAGTAATAACTGACCCAGAGATATAGGCATACAGAGAGCACATGGCAGAACATGCTGTCATTTGCAAATTTATGGGCATTTGGCCATCTGAAAGGACTCTTTTTCATTGGATCAGACAACAATGGAAGCCGAAGGGGGATGTAAAGCTTCATTTGGGAGCCAAGGGCTTCTTCACAGTTGTATTCTCCAACCTGGAAGACAAGGATAGAATCTTTGAGGGTGGCCCATACTTTTTGGCTTCAGCTGGTCTGTACATGTGACCATGGAAACCAAACTTCGCCCCAGAGAAAGAATCTTTCACCCAAGTCCCAGTCTGGATTTGTTTTTTCTCTCTCCCAATAGATTATTGGGGTCTGAATGCCTTGAAACAAATTGCTGACCAGTTGGGAACATTTATCAAGGCCTCGGAAGCAACTTTACAAAAGAGATATACATCTTACGCAAGAATATGTGTTGAAATGGACGTTTCTGGGGCACTGCATGAGGGGCTCTGGCTGGAATACAGGGACGAGGATTACTTTCAGGTCATAGATTATGAGCAGATTCCCTTCCGGTGCCGCAAATGTCATGAACATGGGCATTTGATGAGAGATTGCCCTTTGATTAGGAAGGAAGAAGAGACCGAAACAGCACAAGCCAACAAAGATAAAGAAACCTTCATAAAACCTAAGTCTAGACAGAGAGCAAACAGAAGGAAGAATAATAAAGGTAATACAGGCAAAAACAACCACAACAACTCTTTTGTGATCTTAGATCTTGAAATAGATTCGGAGGACAAGCTCAAAACCCTAACATCAGATTGAGGGCATGATAAAAAGGAAGAACCAACCAGGGAAGGAATGGGGGAAGGGAACCTCAACAATGAAGTTCAAATGCAGGAGAGAAAAGAGGAGACAGAAGAAGAAACTGACATGCTCACCAGTGATGGTGGAAGTGAGGATCAAGAATGGGAAGAGGCGCTAACCAAGGAGGGGATGAACCTACCAGTAACTGCAGAGAACTGGAAGGCCCAAGGAATAGAGAATGCATCGGAAGAAGAAATCAGGAAGGTAAACGACCTATTCATAGCAAGGCAAAAAGCAGAATTAGAGAAGCAGAATAGGAAGCTAGGTATAGTAAAAGGCAATAGTTTCCATTCGAAAAGTCTTTTATGGAAATCATCTAGCTCAAAGCAAAAGAAAAGAAGATGTCGTAGAACCAGTGGTGAAGTTCTACAGGAGCTAGGCACGATAATGATAAACTCAGGGAAGATGAAAGCGCTTAGCGCCTTCCAGTCCTTCCAATGAAAATTAGTTAAACATGAAGATCATCTCATGGAATGCAAGAGAGCTTAACAGCCAGTCAAAACACAAAATCTTAAAGTGGAAAATCCAGAAATACAGACCGGAAATTATGTTCTTACAAGAAACTAAATGCAGCAGTTCTAGTATCAACAGTCTTTGTAGGAAGCTTGGGAGAAATTTAGAAGTTTTAGAGATTGAGAGCCAGGGACGAGAAGGAGGTCTTGCAACTATTTGGGATACAAGGGAAATCCAGATTTTATCAGCTGAGGCGAACAAACACTTCATAGCGGTGGATTTTCAACCCACAGGTAACTCTGGGTCTTTCCTTTGCATCAACATTTATGGTCCTCAGAAATTAGAAGATAAAATAAACTTTTTGAATTCAATAACCAAACTTATTGAAAGATATCCAAGGTCTAAGTGTATACTGGGGGGTGATTTCAATATGATAACCACCCTTCTGGAAAAAAAAGGGGGTCTGAGGAAACTTAATAGGGACGCGGAAGCCTTTACAAGTTTCATTGAAACTGTCAAAATGGTAGACATATACCCCAAGAGTGGCATGTTCACCTGGAACAACAGAAGGGGGGGAGAGAGGTTAATAGCTTCGCGCTTGGATTGATTTTTAATCTCAGAAAGCATTATCATGGATGGTATAACAGCAGAATCATATATCCTTCCCAGTGGTGGGTCGGATCATTGGTCGATCTCGCTTATTGTTGAAGTTCAGGGTACTCCAAGGAATAAACCATTCAGATTTGAAAAATTTTGGTTATACCACCCTAACTTCATCGAGATGGTTGAGAAATGGTGGTCTGAACCCCTGGAGACAAGAGGCTCCAAAATGTTTAATCTACAAAGTAGGCTGAAAGCAACTAAAAATAAGATAAAAGAATGGAACAGAACGGTTTTTGGAAATATATTGCAGGAAAAAGCCATTCTAGAGAACAAACTGGAACAGATTCATAGAGATGGAGCAGCATGCAATTATAGTGTCGAAGCGTTTGATCAGGAAAAAGTTCTTTCACAGCAGTGGCACAGAAGATGTATAAAAGAAGAGGTACTTTGGAAACAAAAATCTAGAGTCCAGTGGCTAAAAGAGGGGGAGCAGAATACAAAAATTTTTCATAGGTCGGCTCTAGACCATAGAAGTGCTAACAGGATTCTTGAGCTGGAAAACAATGAAGGGGAGATATTAAAGAATCACAACGATATATCTGCTCTGCTCTCAGATCACTTCAGCTCAATTGCACAGGAACCGCCTATAAACAGAGAGGATGCCATCAAGGAACTTACAATAGCCATTCCTAAATCCATCACCTCAGATCAGAATTGGGCCCTTTGCAGGGAAATCTCTTTGGAGGAGGTAGAGGAGGCAATCAGGAGTATGCCTAATGATAAAGCACCAGGTCCAGATGGATTCACCATCAACTTCTACAAGGCTTGTTGGAACACTATTAAGCAGGAGGTATGGGAGGTAGTTGAGGACTCCAGACGCTCAGGTACTATTCTAAAATCCATCAACTCCACCTTTTTAGCGCTCATTCCTAAGGTGGAAGAAGCAAAGACACCTGATAAATTCAGACCTATTGCCCTATGTAATGTTATCTATAAAATTATTTCAAAAGTCATAGCTAATAGACTAAAGTCGATTCTTCCTCGTATCATTTCGGAAGAGCAATCGGGCTACGTTGAGGGTAGACAAATTCTAGATAACATCTTGTTAGCACAGGAGATGATTCACTCACTTCATTCGAGAAAAGAGGCAGGAATGCTAATGCAATTAGATTTATCAAAAGCTTATGACAAAGTAAGCTCGAGATACCTTGAAGCTGTTTTGGATGCATTCGGTTTCTGCAGGATCTGGATCAAGTGGATACTTGCTCTCATCAAATCTCCAAGAATTCAATCCTTGTCAATGGCGCTCCCTCAGCTCCTTTTACTCCTTCGCGGGGAATAAGACAGGGGGATCCCCTATCCCCGTTCCTATTCGTAATCCTAATGGAAGGACTAAGCAGAATCATAGCCAAGAAGAAAGCATAAGGATCTATAAAAGGTCTACAACCGATAAGATCGTTACCAGCCACAACACATCAACAGTTCGTGGACGACACCATGTTACATGGTACCCCCACTGTGAAGGAGGCTGTGGCTTACAGGGGTATCCTTGATCTCTTTAGTCGAGCCTCTGGCATGGAAATTAATTTTTCTAAGTCCACAATTTTCTTTTTCAACTCTCATCCGGCAGTCCAAACTCACTTAGCCCAGCTTCTTGGATTCATGATTGGGTCCCTTCCTTCGAAATATCTAGGGGCTCCCCTGACTCTGAAACCTTGGCAGAAAACTCACGGGGAGAAGGTTCTAGCCAACATGGAGAAAAAGTGCAAGCACTGGATGCACAGAGCCCTAAACCTGGCGGGTAGACTTATCTTAACCAAGGTTGTTCTGCAAGCAATTCCGCAATATTTACTTTCTATGCTTCCAGCTCCCAAGGGCATTCTGCAACAAATGAGAAACATACAGAGATCCTTTCTATGGAATGGGAATGGGGATAAGAAGAAATGGGCGTTGGTGGCGTGGAACAAGCTATGCCAGCCAAAATCTATGGGGGGGGCTGAACTTAGTAGATCCTTCAGTGGTCAACAGAACCTGTGGAGCTAAGATTTGGTGGAAATGGATTAAAGAACCCAATTTACCTTGGGTGAGGCATTGGAAGGAAAAATACACACCAGACTGTGATACTCAAGACCTCAGAAGACTACAGGAAGTCCCGGGAGGTTCGTCAATATGGAACCATGCCAGGAACAACAGGAGCTTAGTACAGGAGCACGGCTTTTGGGAGATTCGCAATGGAAGGCTTGCCATGTTCTGGGAAGATGCATGGCAGCAATTCCCTAAACTGGATACCCCAGAGCTATCTACCCTCAAGCGAATAAGTCAAAACGAGGGTAGATACAGAGTTAATCAATATTAAATTCAAAGAAGTAGGGATCAGATCTGGAGGGACTGGATTAATTTAAATCCTGGGAGCACAGAGGAGAACAACGAAATCTTTCAGCAACTCAATGAGAGAATCCTCAAAAGAAAGATTCGGAAAACTGAAGAGGATGATAAGCTAAGATGGGGTTTAAAAGGTAATGGTAATTTCTCATTAAAAGAAGCTAGGGACATAATAGAAAAGGAAGAACAGGTAGAGGCCGTGCCCTGGTGCAGCAAAGTTTGGGACAGCCTATTCTGGCCGAAAATCAGGACCTTCCTCTGGCTTCTAATGAGAAACAAGACTTTAACTTGGGACAACTTGTGCAAGAAAGGTTTCAGGGGACCCTCAAGATGCCCTATGTGCCTCGTCGCAGAGGAATCTATAAACCACCTATTTAATGCTTGTGAATGGGCAAATCAGCTATGGAACTGGATGGAAGGAATTCTCAGTTGTTCTGCCCGAGATAGAGAATCCATTCACAGAACCATACTGAACTGGAAAAAATACTTCTCCAACATACTAAGAGTCAACAGCATATGGAAGTATCTTCCAAGCTTCTTACTATGGTCAATTTGGAAGGAGCGTAACCGTAGAATATTTCAAGACGAACACAAGAACATAGAGTTCTCTAAAGACAATATAATAACCAATATTCAACAGCTAATTCAAACGAAATGTAGAGAGGAGTGTAACGAGAAACCTTCAGCACAAGACTTACGCATTTTGAATTGCTTTCGTCTGGAAGCCACCAGCAGCATCACAGCTTCAAGAAACAGAACGCAGTCTTCCTCACAGATCGACAAATGGCAGCATCCGCCGGAAGGTGGATTGAAGCTGAATTTTGATGGGGCCTCGAGAGGCAATCCCGACATGGCAGGAATTGGAGGGGCATTACGTAACCGGCATGGAGAAATTCTACATATATACTACAGAGGGCTTGGGGAAAGCACAAATAATGAGATGGAATTTGCAGCGCTTGAGCATGGTCTGAGAATTTTAAAATCCCTATGTAATTGCAATGTAATTGTGGAGGGGGATTCATCACTGGTTATATCAACAGCTAAGAGGATTCAGGGAGGCACTAAGGCAAACAAAGCCACAAAACATTGGCGGCTCGCCAAGGTGACAGAGAATGTAGCAGAACTAATGGCTGGAATGAAAGGCCTAGTCTTTCATGCGGTAAGGCGCAAGGCGAATGGGCTTGCGGACTACCTAGCGAATTGTGGCATGGACAATCAGGACAGGGGGTGGGACAACTGTTGGAAGGAGGTGGACTGCCCGAACCTGAAGGCGAGATGTTTACAGTTGGCACAACAAGATCTATACGAAACCGACCGGGCTTGACCGGCAACGGTTTCTGTTTCCGGGACCGTAATCCTGGAGTTACCGGTAACATCTTGGGATTTCATCACGGGAGCTGGACGACTAGACAGATGCGGCGGTGGTCATCATGGAAAGAGAAGGCCAAATATGGAAACTATCAATATGGTTCATGCCACGAGAGATTCCGTAGAGTCCGCTTGCGAGAAAGGGACAGCTGGCTCAACCTTGATGGGAAGGCTTTCAGCTACATTTATGTTATGTCAGGGAGAAGATGTGTGATTTGTGCGGATATCTTTCGAACTAATAACGAAAGTACCTCCACTCTGCATCGTAGGGGAGAGCGCATTATGGGAAACTCCATGGAAAACAGCTATTTAACGGAGAGTCGTGGCTCTGGTTCTTTTACCTCAGCTCAAAGCACTGCGAGAGACCACAACTTTTCTGTCTGTAGAAGTGATCACAGCGATAAGTTCAGAGGGTATAGTATGGAGGCGGGGAGCTGCAGGTGTTCGGCAGCCCACCATGAACTACGAACAGCGCAGAACATGTACGAGACCAGAGCAGCAGCCAGGAGCAAGCGCAAGATAGCGGAACTGGAAGCATCTGTGAAAGAGGAAGAAACACAGCGACCGGAGGGGATCATTGCGGAGGAGGTTGATTGGTTACATGACCCGGGCACTCCTTCCAAAAGATCCACTCAATATGTTCGGACCAAAGCGGAGAGCTGGAGAATCATAACTCTCCTTGCGAAAGCCCTGGATTCAAAGGAAGAAGGGAAGCAGCAATCTGGGAAGGGGAACTCCACTTCGGAGGATCAATTAGCTAAATTTCATGAAATCCATGAATCACTGGATCGAAGAATCTCCACAGTGCATGATGCTGTAGAAACTGTCAACAAGAAATTGACTCTGCTTATCAGGCTTCTTCGGCAAACTCTGAGCCCGGACCCCCTGATGCAAGAGCAAAAGATGAAGGAAGCACAGCAATTCCAATCCATGCAAGATATGCAGGCCAGAGTTGACAAGCACGTTCTGGACGTGGGCTTATTGCAGTCAGTCGAATTGGCGGATTTCCTCGCACCGGCGGGTTTCCTTAGTTTCTTCTTTATGGTTGTCTTATGTCTTCTGTCATGGCTTCGACTTTATGCTAGATAATTATGTTTTTCTGTCACTCTGCTTCTGTCATGGCTTCGGTCTCTTGCAAGATAGCTATGTTACTCTGTTTCTGTCCAAGTTTTGATAGTGTTGTGGCGATAAGTTATTGTTTTAAGAGTAAGCCGCCCTGCGTGGTGTGCAGCTTAGTTTTGAAAGCTCAGGGCTGGTTATCAGCACGTTTTACTTGGTCCATCTAAGGTTCGATCTGCTTCGGCAGACTTTTTTGTAACATATTTTGTTCTATAATATAAATATCTGACTTACAAAAAAAAAGAGAATAAAGCCACATTTGGCACCATTTCATTTCGAAGTTTGAAAAAAACCCATTTCAAAAAATGTAATGTAACCCACCACTATATGTTTCAAAAAGAATACAACCATGTTCCATTATTTGGTAAAAAATTATTTTAAACAAGGTTTAAACACCTAATTTAGATGTGTAAGAAATTTAGAATTTATAATTCCATCCGTTGATGTAGTGGTGACAATGAGAATATGTTGGCATCTTTCAATTTAAACAATCAGATAAAAATGATTAATTAAGAAAATGATTAAAGTGGCCAATTCCAATAGGGGGGACGCCTATCAATGTAATTAAATATGAACTTTCCTAAATTTACTTAGCTATCTGTAGGTTCAAGTAAAAAACATAAATGAAATTGAAATAAGTTTTATTCAATATTATTTATTTTTATATTATCTATAATAGATTATCCATAACATGATATAAGTCAATCGTATTTGAATTTAATATAGGTAAAAAAATAATATATGATAACATTTATATAATTTTATATAATGTTATCAACTTTCCTAAATTTACTTAGCTATCCAAGTATTTCAGTCAATTCCTTATGATTGAAATAAGTTTTATTCAATTTGAAAAGATGCGGAGATGTAAAAGTTGCTAATAAGTTTCATTCGATTTTATTTTGTTTGAGGTTATCTACAAGAGCTTAGTCATTATATATATATATATATATATATATATATATATATATATATATATATATATATATATATATATATATATATATATATATATATAGATATATATCTCTGTGTGTGTGTTCTATTTGTTGCACTTTTTACAATCCAATATGAATTATGGAAGATGAGAATAATAAGAATGTGATTAGTTACAAATAGTTTACAACTTCAACAAGAAAATATTTCAATTAAATGAATATTTTATTTGAGATGAAAATTTAAGTATTTTATTTATGTTTGAATTATTGTGACAAAGAAATCAATGCACATCGTCAACAATTTTTTTTTCTTACATTGAAATCAATGCAAAAAGTTAATCTAATTACCTTGAAATTAGTATACACCATACATTTAGAGACATCAAATCACAAATCAACATCTTCACTTAAATCAATGCATCTAATGCAAGCAATCAAAAAGGGTCATTAATCGACATCTATGTTAAAATCAATGCATCTAATGCAAACAATCAAACAGGTTTCGAAATCAACATCTACATTGAAATCAATGAATCTAATGTAAGTAATAAAATAGGATTAGAAATCACATCTACACTGAAATCAATGTATATAGTTCTAGAAATGAAAGAGGATTAGATATCAACATCTACACTCAAACCAATGCATCTAATTCATGAAATCAGGATTGCAAATTAACATCTTTATTTCAATCAATTTATTTGATGCAAGAAAACAAATAGAATTAGAAAGCAACATCTACATAGAAATCAATAAATCTAGTGCAAAAAATTAAATAGGATTAGAACTCAAAATATACGTTGAAATCAATGCATCTAGTGCAAGAAATCTTCTTCCCTTTCTCTCCCCCCTGCATCTATATCTATATCTCCCTCTATCTCTCTTTCTTTGTCTCTATATCTAACCCCCCCAAAAACACACACAATCTCTCTTCATATCTATCTATATCTCCCTCCATCCCTCTCTCTATCTCTCTCATCTTCCCTCTCTCCCACTTCCATCCATATTTCTATCTTCCTCTTTCTCTCCTTCATTGTCTATCCATATCTCCTTGTGGACATGTTGAAGAATCTAAATAGTGTCAATCTTCATAACTGTATTTGATTAATGATTAAATGTATTTGTCAGAAGGAAGAAAAGAAAATTTATTTTGAAGCATGTGTTTCATGCTATTTTATTTATTTTCTAGGTCTAAAGCCTCCATTGTAGGCTTCTAGGGTTTATGTCATGATTCCTAGTCCTTTTCATCATATAGTAGAGGCTTCTTGGTCTTTGTTTATTAAGAAATGAATTTATTTTGATGTAAATAGAGTCAAATAAGCCTCCTCCACAGAGTTGGCCTCAAAGAGGATAAGTTGGCCTCATTTGGATCATTTTACAACTGATAAGGATTATATATTGGAAGCTACATGACCTGATTTGGAACACAAGACAAGCAAGTTCAATCTATCGTAGCTGGAGAAAAAAAGGAAGAGTGAAATACCTAAGGAGAAGGAGAAAATCCTAACAAATAAGAAGGAGACTTTTGTCAAGTAAGAAGAAGCCAATTTTTTCTTTTTTCTGCCACACGTGTCATTTTCTGAGTTGTTGTAGGAGGGATAAAATTCCAGATCTGCAATAGGGCCAAAATTATGGAAGAGGAGGGGTAAAATTCTATGTCGTAGTTGGGTTAAAGTTGTTTGACTAGAAGAGACTATCAATTTTTTGTTAATAATCTTAGAACGCTGACTTGGTTGAGTGAGGGAAGTCTTTTGGTCTAGTCTAAGGTATTAAATTATCTCAACTTGATTTGAATCTACTGGTGGAAGAGTTTGACTGGGCTTTCCCCTTCATAGGGGGTTTTAGCCTCATTTGAGTACCTGTATCTAGTGTAATTGATATTTATGGTTTTTATATGATTATTTCTTAATGCGAAGAAGATAAAATAAGAACTTAAGGAAAGTTAAAAATATATAGTAATATCACAAGTAATTGTCAACATAAGAAATTATTTATGCCTTTTTTATTTTCTACAAAACATACACATTGTTTCTCCATATATATCCATATCTCCTTCCCTCTCCCTATCCATCTCTCTTCCTCTTCTCCCTCTCTTGCTCCCCTTCTATCTCTCTTCTTGCCTACTCTCCTCTCTCCCTCTCTCCATCTCCCTAGTTACTCCCTCTCACTTTCTCTCAACCTATCTCTCTTTGTCTTTCTTCTTACCTCCATCTCTCTCCCCCTCCAAATCCATCTCTCTCTCTCTCACTCCCTCTTTCCTCTCACTCTTCCTTCATCTCTCTTACTCTCCCACCTATGTCTGTCTCTCCCCCTCATCTCTCTCTCTCTCTCTCTCTCTCTCTCTCTCTCTCTCTCTCTTCATCATTCAATTATGTCATTATATCCCTCCCTTTCTCATCCTACCCGCCCCTTCTCTTCATCTATCCTTCTTTGTTTTTCTATCTCACCCCCAAACATACACACTCTTCCTCCATCTCTCCCTTGTCACTCCCTCTCTCTCTCTCCACCTTTCTCTCCCTATGTATTTCTTCTTCCCTCCCTATATTTTCCTCCAACTCCATGTCTCTCTCCCTCTCTTTCTCCTCCACTCTCTCCTCGTCTCCCGATCACCATATTTGTGTCTCCCTCTTCTCTCTCTTACTCTTCTCTCCCTCTCTCTTTCCTCTCCTTCTCTCTTTCTTCGCTCCTCTTCTCTCCCCCTCACTTTATCTCCATCTCTTCCTTGTCACTCCCTTTATGTCTCCACCTCTATAACTTTTGGTCTTTGTTCTTTCCTCCCATATATATTTGGAGCTAATATACATCCTAATATATTAATATGTATTATAATATAATTTTTTTTTTATATTATGTCAAAGTTGATATTATATCAATTGAAAATTATTAAATTTAATAATTTTAAAATTAAAATAGAATTATATTGAATTTTTAATATTAATATCATATTTAATAATAATAATAATAATAATAATAGTAATAATTATTTAATATTAGATCTAATGAGGTTTTTATATGACATGATAATAGAAATTAGAATAAAATTACATCAAATTAATATGACAACTTTTATTACAACTTTGACTTACTTGTCTTTAAAAGTTTTAATATATCCATAAAAAATAGTTTTTCCTTTTAAAGGTTGATATTATAATATAGATTTAATTAAAAGAAATACTAAAAAAATTTAGAGCCATTTTATATATAACTTAAAGGAGTTTTTATTCTTTGTGTTAAATTAACCTTTTTCTTTTGATTTAAGAAACAATATTGACTTTGATAAAGAGTAAAGATGTTTAAAATTTTACACAATCTAGAATTTTAATGTGCTAAAAACTTTTGTGGAAGGTAAATTTATGATCCATTCAAATTCAAGGTATATGATAAGGTATATTTTGAGCATGGACAAACATACTTACAAATTGTCCCCATACTAGGCCGTAGAATGCACCTCTCGGTGCAATAACATAATTTTTTTCTAATGAACTATTCATAACCTAGATCTAGCTGAATTTTTATTTTCAGTAAACTAATATCATATCGACTTGTTTAAATTATTAATGGATTAAATTTTATATCTTTCACGATTCTAATTTTATGGAATTCACATAAGGATCCTATCTTGAAAATATTATTTTTACAAAGGCTCGATTGAACTTAGTAGCTCGATTGAGTCTCTAGTTAACCACGTAAATGGCTTGATCAATGGTTTCTTAAACCATGTTCAATCTAATTGAATTTAAAATTGAAGTGCTTGATTGATATTATTATGTCCTAAAAACCATAATTTTAGCACCTCTTATACATATTTCTGTGTAACACCATTTTCTACCCTAGTGGACTTAGGAAAAAAATTGTCCTTTAAGTGGTGACGTTGATCATGTTGGATTCATGAAGGAATCCTCTATCCAATGGCATATGAGTTTGACATTTTCAAATTCATATAATATTTTTCATCTAATTTCTTTTAAACATAATGCTTGTAATTGTTTTTGAGAGTTTCAAAGAGGCTAAATAAAATATCAATAACATAAAATATACACAACCAAAAAATTTCAAAAGAGTACTCTTGGATTTTCAATTTATTTAAATAGTTGAAAAAAATCTTACATGAACTCATGTTTCTACAAATCGCAATTGAAAAATTACTTAGCCAACATCAAAAAATAATAAAAAATAAACTTTTGGTATGAAAACTTAGTTCTCTCTGTGTAGATCATGCTCATATATATATATATATATATATATATATATATATATATATATATATATATATATATATATATATATATTACACATTTTAGACTAAGGTATGTTATGCGAACACATGCATGCTTCTTAACATGCACAAAAATTTGCAAGGACAAACATCTCATTTAATGGAAAATTGACATATTATCCAATACTAAAATATTTTACAAAAAATATTATTAAGAACAAAACATAATTCCCACAAATTTTCCATTTACTCTGAATCAAAATTCACAATGCTTATATAAATTTTGAGGGCTTCAAGTCGATAAAAGAGTAAAATTTTGACATGTAACCCATCTTGGTGCATTCATCCGTGGGGAATACGGAAATTGTGAGAGGAATAGAAAGAGGGATACATGAGGGGGGGAAGAGGGGGGGATTGGAAAAGGGGTACACAGAAAGGGGGGATTAACGAAATAAAGAAAGAGAGAAAGAGAGAAGGAGAGGGAGAATATAAAGAGAAATGAGAAAAGAAGAAAGAGAGGGGAGTGAATATAGAAATGGAGAGGAAGATAGAGTGAGGGATAGGGAGAGGTAAAGGGATAGAAATAAATAAATAAAGGAGTAAATAAAGAGGGGCCTTCTGGAAGGCGTAAGAGAGAGGGAGGGGTAGGAGGAAAACATAGGAAGAGTGAGAGAGAGAATGGGATAGCGAAAGAGAGAGGGAGTACATGTGTGGTAGAGAGATAGAGAGAGGATTAGGGAAGGAGAGAAAGGAGGATATAGGAGGGATACATAAGAGGAGAGATAGAGGAAAATAGATAAGGGGAGATAGAAATGTAGGTAGAGGGAGTGGGAAGTACGTAGAGATGTGTGGAGGGATAGAGGGACAGATGGTGAGATAGAGAGAAAAATAGAGGGTTTTAGAGAGAGTGTGTGTGTAAAATAGAGGGGGAGAGAGATTGTGTGTGTGAGACAAGGAAAGGAAGAGAGGGAGGGGTAATAGAAAAAGGGAGAGAGAGAGAGATAGAAAGAAGGAGAGACAGGGGGAATTATAAATTGTGAGAGAGGCTTAAGGAATAAGAGAGTGAGAGAGAGAGAGAGAGAGAGGGAGGGAGAGAGAGAGTGTGTGTGTGTGTGAGAGAGAGAGAGAGAGAGGGTGGTGTAAGGAAATGGGTAGAGAGATAGTAACGACGAAAACATGAGGTGGAGAGATATAAAGGGATAAGGAAAGGGTCTAAGAGAGGGGCGAGGACTAGAGAGAGGGAGAGAGGGAAAACGAGTATATTGAAAGGGGGGAGAAAAAGAGTATAGAGAAAGGAGGGAGAAAAAGAGTGATAGGGAAAGGAAAAGATATAGAGGGGTGGGGAATAGGGGAGGCATAAAATATGATATGGAAATAATTAGGGATGGGGGGGAGAGGCTTAGTGGGCAAAGAGAGAGTCAGAGAGAGAGAGAGAGAGAGGGTTAGGGAAGGGGTAGCTGGGAGAAAGAGAGAGTGACGGATAGTGAGAATTGGGAGGGATGGTGAGAGAAAGAGTGAGTGATGGAGAGAAAAACATGTGTATATTATTGTGGTAGATGTTTGTTATTGAAACATGTGCACATTATAAGTGCACACATGCTAGGTTAATGTGCACACATTATAAAATTCAAAAATTAATTGCTAGCTTCACCATTTTCCATTACATGGTGGTAAAGGTGGCCACTTTAGTTTTAAGTTCATATTTACAAACCCCTTGTTCCACATATAGACAAAATAGCCGGACCATGCATATTTTTTCACCATATATATAGAAAAGTGGGTGTGTCTATATAAAAATTATCAAAAAATAACTTTGCATAAAATCTATTTGTTATTTACAATGATGCAAATTTGCTTCGAAAGACTCACATACCAAATTTGAGCCTAATGCTAAAATATACGTTATGTTTTATAGAAAAATAACATACTAATATCATGAAAGCAATTTTTTTTTAACTATACAAATTTACCATAGATTAAAGTTATATATTTAAAAAGACAATTCCATTATATATATGTCATCTCTTTGCACCATGTCTTAAAAATATGTGTAAATATCTCTAATAATTCTTCTTAGTAATAACATTTATAATTTTCAGAAGGCCCTAATAAATTTAATGTACAATATTTATCTTATCATATTTAATGAAAATGCATGCTTACATTCCTCTCTCCTTTTGGAAAACAATGAGTAATCTATTTAATGGAAATGTATACTCACATTCATCTTTTTAGAAAAAAAAAAAATGTTCTACCTTTAAATATAATAATTTTGTATATTTGTTACTACATTAGAAAATAAAAAACTAAAATCAAAATTTCAATATATAAATAAAAAAATACCAGAAGTAATTATGGATAATGTCACAGATATAATATAGAGGTGAAAAACTACCGGATGTAATTATGGATAATGTTAAAGATATAATATAGGGGTGTTTTGGTAAAGTGAAAGGTTATTTCCATCCCAAAAAAATAAAAGATAAAATTGAAAATCAGTATGTAGTGGGTTGCAAGTGCTTCATGATTAGAAAACAACGTAACACTCTCACATGTCTAATAATCCAAGAACTTAGCTACTCTCACTAGACCTGCCGAGAAGCCCATGAAAAGGCAATCACATGGTAAGATGCCACCCATGCGTACAGAGAAAATCGGCTACATATATGAAATCTATTCGGAGGTTACGTAGAAAATCTAGTTTTTTGTATTAGATCTACAGTTATAGGTTAAGAGTTGGCAAGTGTTGAGTGGGTCATGTTAAATGATAAAAATGCAAGTGTTGAGTGGGTCATGTTAAATGATAAAAATGCAAGGCAAAGAAAACAGCTTTAGTCACAGGCAAAGAAAAATGTGAAGAAGAATGGAAAATAACTAGCTTAAATAATAAATATGGTAAAAAAGGTATCGCGTCATTTGTGTGAAGCAATACCTTGTGGGTTTGTCATTGTTTTGAAAAGGCTGACTTCGCTATTTCACTTCTCGTCTTCAAATTGACAGACACGTTATGAAGATGAAAAATACAACAATAGATATATGCATATTCCATGTAGACACAAGGTTCTCAATCCTACCCAGCAGGATTGCAGGTGGCTCCCAAATCAATCCTACCCAGCAGGATTGCAGGTGGCGTTCCTTAATTTGAATAACCGAACTATCGCCATGGATCTTCATTTGAGTCACCCAACTATCGCCATGGATCTTCACTTGAACCGCGTCCGCGTTGGTGTTGCTTGCCATGTTCTGATATTAGAGAAAACAACGCACACAAATGTTTTGATATTGGAGGAAAGAACCCACACAAATGTTCCGAAATATATCTATGAGTTCAGTGACTGTGCAGCATTATATGGAGTAGTTCATTTGGCGAAGGCAGTGGTCCTGTTCTGTAATGTACGTTATGGAATCATGGATCGATAACATATCATAGAATCATGGATGAAATAATCAAATTAGAATTTGAAGTACAAAGTGTCACTCACTGGTGAAATTCTATTATACTGGCTTATTGTAATCATTTTGATATCTGTTAAAATAATATATATCAGAACTATTTAGGAATCAAATTATTAAAACAGAAAAAATATTTTAGTGCTAGTTATAAATTTATATTAAAATAACTTTTAAAAATAAAAAAATATATATTTATTAATTTTTGAAGATTTATATTTATATAAAAAATATTTATAGTTTTGATAATGTTTATTATAAATTGGGCTAGAGTATATTTTAAAATTGTAAAGTTTGTTTTATAGGGATCACCACAAGGTTATTTAAGTGTTGTTGTTTTCTTTGAATAAAGGTGATGTTGTGGTTTTTTTTTAATAAAGGTAATGAGTCAGCCTTCTAAAGAGTCACCTTTAGAAGAGTCACCTTTTTGATGTTATTTTAGGTGGACTGCTTTTCCTTGAATAAAAGTGATGAGTCAGCCTTTTCATTCAATAAAAATTGTCTTTACAAGTCAGCCTTTTCATTGAATAAAAATTGTCTTTACTACTAATTTGACAACTGACTTATAACAAATTTTTCCCCTATGCAAAAAAATAATTAAAAAAAATGTTTGAAAATAAAAAATTATTCATTTATTAATTTTTTAAAATAAAAAATTATTTATTTATTTATTTTTGAAATGATTTTTAATTGGTAGTGAATATGGAATAGCTAGTTTAAAATCCATTTATCAACCAAATAATATTTTAAAAATAAAATAGAATTATATCAAAATCATTATTGCACACGTACAAAATAAATGTCCACAAATAATATTATTGAACTTATGCAGGATTAATTTAATTGTTGAACCTATACAGATGATGAGTTCTCAATTCTGATGTTCACATGTGAACGCTGCATTATTCTCATGTCACCATTGTGTCTATTGAGTCGAAAGCCGTATTCAGCGCTTCAAATGCTTTTGCCGAAAATTGAACCACGCTCGTGTCTCTCTGTGTCTCTGGGTCGAAAGCCGTATTCATGAGCGTACGAGACATGCCATTGAATTCAGACAAAAATTGAGATGTTGAGATGCATGTTCGCTCTCCATTCAACTCCTCTGTAAGGAGGAGATAGATGCATGTTCGCTATGCATTCAAGTCACAGGCAATCATACTAAAATATATTCTGATTATTCTGTCACTATACAGGTGACGAGTGCTCAATTCTAATGTTCACATGTGAACGCTGCATTATTCTCATGCCACCATTGTGTCTATTGAGTCGAAAGCCGTATTCAGCGCTTCAAATGCTTTTGCCAAAAATTGAACCACTCACGCGTCACTCTGTGTCTCTGAGTCGAAAGCCGTATTCATTAGCGTAAGAGACCGGCCATTGAATTACGAGTCACACTTTATATTCAGACAAAAATTGAGACATTGAGATGCATGTTCGCTATGCATTCAAGTCACAGGAAATCATACTAAAATATATTCTGATTATTCTGTCACTATACAGGTGACGAGTGCTCAATTCTGATGTTCACATGTGAACGCTGCATTATTCTCATGCCACCATTGTGTCTATTGAGTCGAAAGTCGTATTCAGCACTTCAAATGCTTTTGCCGAAAATTGAACCACTCACGCGTCACTCTGTGTCTCTGAGTCGAAAGCCGTATTCATTAGCGTACGAGACCGACCACTGAATTACGAGTCACACTTTATATTCGGACAAAAATTGAGACGTTGAGATGCATGTTCGCTATCCATTCAAGTCCTCTGTAAGTCCTCTGTAGGGAGGAGATAGATGCATGTTCGCTATCCATTCAAGTCACAGGCAATCATACTAAAATACATTCTGATTATCTTGTCACTATACAGGTGACGAGTGCTCAATTCTGATGTTCACATGTGAACGCTGCATTATTCTCATGTCACCATTGGGTCTATTGACTCCAAAGTCGTATTCGGCGTCTCAATTGCTTTTGCCGAAAATTGAATTACTCAGACTCATGTCTGTCTCTCTCTCTCTGAGTCAAAAGTCGTATTCAGCGCTTCAAATGCTTTGGCCGAAAATTGAACCACTCTCGTAGCATCCCTCCTCAGCTGCAATGAACAACCTTCAATATGCAAAACAAATCGCCCCACAAAATATTATGGATTTAAAACACTCCCAAACCTATGATACATAAATCTAAAACCTGCAAGGATCTACCAACGTATAAAAAATGAACATTAAAACGCTTAGGAAAAATTAAATAACACTCTTTTTCCCACCATAATTAAGCTCATCTTCCAAATATACTTATATTGAATTTTTGATATTAATATATAATTTTAGTAATAATAATAATAATAATTTGTTAATATTAAATTTAATATTATAATAGAAATTATAATAAAATTACATCAAAATGACAACATCTGATTATTTTGTCACTATACAGGTGACCAGTGCTCAATTCTGATGTTCACATGTGAACACTGCATTATTCTCATGTCACCATTGTTATTCTCAGAAAGGCTACATGAGCGCTTAAACGCTCCAAATATTTTTGCCGAAAATTGAACCACGGTCATGTCTCTCTGAGTGGAAAGCAGTATTCATGAGCGTGACGAGACATGCCATTTAATTACGAGTCACACTTTATATTCAGACAAAATTGGGACGTTGAGATGCATGTTCGCTATCCATTCAAGTGATGGGGCCAGCCCATGTGGTCCCGCCTGTAAGGCCTCCGAGCTACAGTGCGACAGGCGCCGGGCGGGCGATCGTGCACGAGGGCGCGGGCAGGCACACGGGCGCACGAGCATGCGGGAGTACGACGAGCTGCGACATTGGTGCGACGATCGTACGCGTTAAATGTGACGAAATGCGATGATATGGAGCGTGTGGAAAAATGGCCAAGTGTTAGTACACTTGAGCTTATATGGGAGTTTATATGCATATTATATGAAAATAATATGAACATATTATATGCGATATGAACATATTATATGTGAATAAAATATAATATAATCAAGCCACATGTAAAGGGGATATGTGAACATACGACAAAATAATATAATGGACCACATACGAAAGGTTTATATGCGTGGAATAAAGTATAATGAAAGCCGACATATGGAATAATCCTTAAGGGGTGTTCATATTGATATTTGAGTAGTCGGCCTAAGGCTTAACGCATGGATGATATGCGTATAAGTAGAAGATGGTTGCTCCTCATTTGGAACAAGGACATTCGCTCAAGATCTTCGCATAAAGGGGTAAAAGAAGTGCGCAGTCTTAGGTGGGTGAATGCGCATATCTCGTGCGCATTGGGCTTGAAGGAAGTGTGCAGTTTATCCTAGTTGAAGGTTGGCAAAGAGTGCCATTGCGAGTGGATTCTTGTACCCAGTTTTATGCAAGTTTTGTAGGGAGGTTGAGTGGCTCGGGTGAGCACTCTCTCTTGTGCAAGGGTGCATGGAATGTTGTAAAAGGGAGGTGGTCTGTCTTTTGTAAAAATTGGTTAAGTGTGAGACTTGGTTCAGCCAAGACACACTTGTTGTAAAATCTGATATTCTTGACATAATATTATTGTTGGGCAGACTGTTGGGGGAGTTGCCCCTCCCCTTTACACTTGTATTGTTCTCGGTTTATTGTTGATGGTTAATGAATAAGAATGTTCTCTGTTGAAGTATAAAGGATAACATTTTATTCGGTTATAAGAACATAAGTTAAGTATGTTCATGTTGGAATAGGCGTAGCCCATAAACGTTAGTATTGTTAAAAAGAAAGCATTCGGTGGTGCCGCACCTCGCTACAAGCGGTTGGAAGACCACCGCAGGTGTAGGGGCGTGACAGTTGGTATCAGAGCTCGGTTGGAGCTGGTGACAGATGAAGATGTCTATCTTACAGAGATTGGGTTATACATCCTTGAAAGAATTCGGAAGAAGTCTACTTGAAGAGTCAGAAAGAGTAACACAAGAATTTGAAGAATGTGGCAAAAGGATGTTTGAAACAAAGAATACTCTCCGTACCTTGATTAAGGAAGGGATTT
The DNA here is from genome assembly GCA_031772625.1 of Pinus tabuliformis. NCBI lineage: Eukaryota > Viridiplantae > Streptophyta > Pinopsida > Pinales > Pinaceae > Pinus > Pinus tabuliformis. The sequence goes on from CM062819.1 coordinate 206,297,117, forward strand.
CTGATATGGAGAAAGCTCTTCAACTTGCAAAGGAAATAGAGTTGATTGAAGCTGAATTCGAGAGGCTCAAGATAAGAAAGAAGGAATTGGGACATCTCATGGCCTTGAAGAAGGAAGCTGAGGAAGAACTTCTTCAACCCGGTTGGACAATGGAGCAAGGTGAAGGTGCAGATTGTGCCATCAAGGAAGAGGAAGTCGTGATGGTCGAGGATGTTGAAGACATGACTACGATGAGGGATGAACTTGAGGTTGATCAATTTGAACCAGGATCGTGCAGTTTGTCAACATGTATGGATGAGGTCACTCACATGGAGGAGCCTCATGATGATGAAGTAAGTATTGGTACTTGTGTTTCATTTGGGCATTTGGGAGATGGACCGTCTGCAGGAAAGGCCAAAGTCCGTTTGCCAAGGCAAGGAGACATCTTACCATGGATGACTATGATGGAACCTTGTATGGAAAAGCAAGGATTGTCAACTATTGTAGAGCTTGTTGGGGCTACTTGTGACCTTATGGTTGAAGGTGCATAGGCCCTTGACAAGGGTGGGACTTGATGATCGTTGTGGAGGATTGGGTCATGCTTTAGCCATTTTGGCTAAGTGCCCAGCATGACTCATGGACAGATTGAGGAGGGCACACACTTGAGATTTTTTGGGTGGACTTCTCATGGCCGAGACCAAGAGGTAGTCTTGGTGAACACTTTGGTGGAGGATCCATGGTGAAGGGACTCATGACATGATGATGGGATGGTTGAGTGACCGAGTTCACTAAACCGAAGATTGAAAGACTTGGATGGACTTGTGAACAGCTATGAAGTATTCCTACTACATGGGGAGCTGAGGCATTTTGTATGTTTGCTGAGGTGTTGGTTGGGGATGGTTTATGGATCTCATGATGACATGAGATTGTTGTGACTTTTAGGGACTTCATGTACGGTGGACTTAGAGGATCTGATGCATTGAGGAGTTGAGGTCAGGTGACTTTGATGCAATATGGGATGCATACTTTCAAAGTACATGTATGGGCATGGCTTGGAAGAGTGACTTGATGTAGAGGATCGGTATGAGGCACTTTGGAGTGATGGAGTTACAACGATGATGATGATGATGATACTTTGGTGATACACATGATCATGGATTATGGAGATACATACCTTGGTATGATGAGCTTGGTGGCAGTGGTCACTAGGCCAGGACATAGTGGGGAAAGAGTCTCTACATATGTTGCAAGGATGTTTGCCTTGTGTAGAAAGGTCGACATCCTCAATGATGATCTTGGTGGAGAGCTACCGAGATGGTATGTTGTCGGGGACGACAACGATTTCAGGTGGAGGAGAATGTAAGGCCTCCGAGCTACGGTGCGACAGGCGCCGGGCGAGCGATCGTGCACGAGGGCGCGGGCGGGCACACGGGCGCGCGAGCAAGCGGGAGTACGACGAGCTGCGACATTGGTGCGACGATCATACACGTTAAATGTGACGAAATGTGACGATAAGGAGCGTGTGCAAAAACGGCTAAGTGTTAGTACACTTGAGCGTATATGGGAGTTTATATGCATATTATATGAAAATAATATGAACATATTATATGCGTTATGAACATATTATATGTGAATAAAATATAATATAATCAAGCCACATGTAAAGGGGATATGTGAACATACGACAAAAGAATATAATGGACCACATACGAAAGGTTTATATGCGTGGAATAAAGTATAATGAAAGTCGACATATGGAATAATCCTTAAGGGGTGTTCATATTGATATTTGAGTAGTCGGCCTAAGGCTTAACGCATGGATGATATGCGTATAAGTAGAAGATGGCTGCTCCTCATTTGGAACAAGGACATTCGCTCAAGATCTTCGCATAAAGGGGTAAAAGAAGTGCGCAGTCTTAGGTGGGTGAATGCGCATATCTCATGCGCATTGGGCTTGAGGGAAGTGCGCAGTTTATCTTAGTTGAAGGTTGGCAAAGAGTGCCATTGCGAGTGGATTCTTGTACCCAATTTTATGCAGGTTTTGTAGGGAGGTTGAGTGGCTCGGGTGAGCACTCTCTCTTGTGCAAGGGTGCATGGAATGTTGTAAAAGGGAGGTGGCCTGTCTTTTGTAAAAATTGGTTAAGTGTGAGACTTGGTTCAGCCAAGACACACTTGTTGTAAAATCTGATATTCTTGACATAATATTATTGTTGGGCAGACTGTTCGGGGAGTTTCCCCTCCCCTTTACACTTGTATTGTTCTCGGTTTATTGTTGATGGTTAATGAATAAGAATGTTCTCTGTTGAAGTATAAAGGATAACATTTTATTCGGTTATAAGAACATAAGTTAAGTATGTTCATGTTGGAATAGGTGTAGCCCATAAACATTAGTATTGTTAAAAAGAAAGTGTTCGGTGGTGCCACACCTCGCTACAAGCGGTTGGAAGACCACCGCAGGGGTAGGGGCGTGACACCGCCACTCCCAAGTGGATGTGTAATGCTCCTATGAACCGGGCAGTATACAATTGATTTGGTAATAAATTCAGATTGATTTACAATCGACTTGGGTTAGGCATGTACTGTGGTGGTCTTATCGGCGGACAACTATCCCTCCTTGAGATCCTGGAAAGTTACTCGGCTTGGGTTTTACCCTGTTCGTGCCCTTTGGGTTATTATTGTTACTTGGTTGTTTAGCTCTGTAGTCTCTTTGATTTTCCTTTGTATTTGTTGTATTGTCTGTGGAGAAAACACAATGTGGTACTTGCCTGCTCGGTTAACTGTATAGAAAATGTTTGGTTGCGGTTCTGTTGTTCCAGGTCCGGCCTGTATGCCTCGACTGTCTGGTGTCGCTTGGGTAAGTTCGGCTACTGTATTTTTTATATGTTTGTTCCTCTGTCGTTTGTCGTTTTCCACTGGTGTTGATGTTTGTCATGGTATTGTCTGTTTGTTTCCCTCAAGAGTCCATGGTTATTTGAGCATTATAAGTTAATGGCATTCTGGTTACAGTCTCGATTCGTCAGCCTCCAAGTTCGATGGGTTTCACAGCTTGCCCTGTTCGGCTCTCTGCTAACTCAATTGGTAAGTTCTCGTTCTCTGCGAGACTTCTTTTCCGCTGCTTATTTAGACTCTAATAGCTCGGCTCCTCTGTGAGAAGGGTTCATCCGTTTGAGGGTTTTGCTTTGGAATTGCGGCTCGCCTTCAGGTATTATTTCTCATTCACTCTCTCAGCATTTTCCCTTCCAATTTCTTAGTTTCTCGCTTTCCTTCAAGGGTTGGTAACTAACCCTTCCTCCTTTCGTCCCTATGCAGGTGGAGCCGTTCGCTGGGTCGAATGCATTGGGCTTCCGGCCATTCTGGATATCTTCAGGGTAGAGTTGTTTTTTTTTCTTGTCTGTAATGGATTCTTGTATGGGTCATTGGTTTGGTTGTTGGCTATTATAGTGAATAGTTCTCACCACGGCTTTTGTTCATGACCCTGTCAAACCCTAGGCTTGTGAACTGGGTAGGGTTTCAAGCTACGTTGAACACTAATTTGTATGCTGAGATGGACAATTAATAATTATATTTATGATGAGAGTGATTGTTAATTGTATGTGGAAAGAAAATCTTGAGTCGCCTTACAGTTTCGTTTGCATACCTGGAAAATGTATTTGTCTGGGCACTGTAACTCATGACCGGTGCTGGTTGGTGTCACCTCTCGTTTGTTTATTTGTCCTTCCGCTGGTTCGAAGTCTGTCAAGAACATATAATAGGTTTTGTACATGAAGGAAAAATAAAATATAAGCACAACATGGAATTGTAGAGTCTCTATTTTTGAGGACGCATGTAAGAGTTGTTTGTGCACTGAAAAACAAGATGTATATATTTATTTATGTTCTTTCTTTTCTCTTCTCCCTCCCAAACCCCTATGGGCTTGCTTTCCCTCGTTTTTGTATCATTGTTCTCAAGCAGTTGGATAACTGTTGTCAGTTGTTCAATTATCAATTACATCAGTTATTTCATATTTGACATTTATGCATGGCTAGCTTGTTTCCCTATGTTTGTTTTTACAATAGTATATAATTGTTCAGCGACTAATGATTCTAACTAATATTATTGTTCCTAATTAGAACTCGTTACAGTATTCTAGGCATTTTTAAACAGAAACCAAAAACAACAGATAATAAAAATAATTAAAAATAAAGAAGAAACAAACATGTTGTCTGTTCTGCGAGAGTTCTCTGTCCTTCTCAGAAACCATGCCACCCTTCTTTCTATTTCTGCCCTGTTAACCAGATTCTCCTGCATCAGGCTTCCGGGGTAAAAGAAATTTCATGGCTCCGTTCCATGAGTTCCTCCACCGAATAACCAGCCTTCTGAATCTGTGCCGCGTCGAGCCACGAGTTGTCCTCCATTGGACGGTCTCTCCACTTGACGAGGTAACGCAGATATTCCTTCCTGCGCGTCTTCTTGGCTACCTGGGTGCTGAGGATCCCTTCAATCTCATGGGTCCGGGCCGCAGGTAACTGTTTCTTCCAAGAACTGCTTTCTAATTGGGTGTCCCATTCTGGCTGTACCGCACTATCATCCTCTGCTTGGGCATTATATGGGAACAGATCCGCCACATTAAAAATAGGTGATATGCCTATGTCCGGTGGCAGCTGAATCTCGTAATCGTTGGCTGAAAATTTTCGTAGGATCTTGCATGGACCAATTTTCTTATATTTTAACTTATTATATGTGCCTTTAGGAAACTGTTCCCGGCGCAGATGCGCAAGGACCTCGTCTCCAACATTAAAATGCACCTCTCGTTGTTTTGAGTGTGCTTGCTGATTGTATTTCTGTACGCTGTCCCGCAACCTTAGTTTGAATTTTTCATGAAGCTCGCTCATTGATTCTGCAAAATCTTCCCCATCCACGCTTCTCCGTTCCAGCTTTCCCAAATTGCGCAATTCATGTATTCCTCGAGGATGCATGCAATACAAAATCTGAAATGGGCTAAGTCCAGTGCTACGATTGGGTGAATCGTTATAAGCAAATTCCACCTGGGCAAGAGCTCGATCCCATAATCGTGAATTTTCTCCAGTCAAACTCCGTAATAAATTCCCCAAGCTCATGTTCACCACCTCCGTTTGGTCATCAGTCTGCGGATGATACGCAGAGCTGAAATTCAATTGCGTGCCCAAATTTTTCCACAGGGTGCGCCAAAAGTGTCATGTGAACTTTACGTCCCTGTGTGAAATGATAGTTTTGGGTAGGCCGTGTAATCTAACAACTTTCGTGAAAAACAGGTGTGCCACGTACGTGGCGTCACTAGTTTTCCGACAAGGAATAAAATGAGCCATTTTTGAAAATCTATCTACCACCACCATTACCGAATCATACCCCCGCTGTGTTCTAGGCAGTCCGAGAAAAAAGTCAATGTTGACCGAGTCCCATGGCCTGCTTGGAACAGGTAGTGGTGTGTAAAGTCCAGTATTCTGACTGTGTCCCTTTGACAGTTGGTAGACTTTACACCTGTTTACCAATATTTGTACATCCCTGCTCATTTTGGGCCAATAATAAAAATGTCCGAGTTGCTCCAAAGTTTTGTTGATTCCGAAATGTCCCGCTAATCCACCACTATGCTTCTCCCATACTATATTCTCGCTCATTGAACAGTCCGAGATACATAACTGCCCACCTCGGAACAATAATACTTCCTGTAAATTATAGTCTAACCATGGGCTTGTGTTTCTCAATACGAGATTTTGACAGGCTTCAAAAGCTTCCTTGAAATCGGTGTCCGTCTGATAAAAATCTTTCAGATGTTCGAATCCCATCACCTGTATGTTGCTTTTCTGTAGGAGCAAGGCTCTCCTGCTCAAAGCATCTGCCACTTTGTTGGCTTGCCCACTTATGTGTTTTAACACAAAAGTAAAACTCTGCAAATATTCTACCCACTTGGCGTGCTTATGGTTTAACTTGCGCTGCTGCATTACATATTGTAATGCCGAATTATCAGAAAACAAAACGAATTCGTTGCCCAGTAGGTAGTGTCTCCAATGTTTTAAAGCTTGGACCACTACATAAAATTCCTTGTCTTATGAGGAATATATTTGCCGACTCTCATTTAGTTTTTCACTAAAAAATGCCACTGGTCTGTCTTCTTGACTGAGCACAGCGCCAATAGCTGTTCCACTTGCGTCACATCGAACCTGGAAAAGTTTATTAAAATCGGGCAGTCTCAAGATTGGCCTCTCCGTGATCTTCCGCTTCAAAAGCTGAAAACTGTCTTCTGCCGCCTTGGTCCAGCAAAAAGGTTGACTTGCCTTTTTGATGGTCTCTAACATTGGTGCGCAGATTTCGCTGAAATTTCTAATAAATTTCCGATAAAAACTTTCCAGTCCATGAAAACTACGTACCTCAAATAAGCTTTTTGGTGACGGCCAATTTATAATTGCTACAATCTTTTCTGGGTCCATTTTCAATTCATTTTCTGCAAACACAAATCCCAAATAAACCAGCTCCTTCTGCAAGAAAGTGCATTTCTTCAAGTTTATCAGCAGTTTGTTCTGTTGTAACTTCTCTAACACCCTTCGAACATGTTGAAGATGTTCTCCCTTCGTTCTGCTGAAAATCAAGATATCATCAAGATAAACTATCACGAACTTGCCAATAAATTCCTTTAACATCTCGTTCATCAATCTCATGAAAGTTCTAGGAGCGTTGCTTAATCCAAATGGCATGACTAGCCATTCGTACAGTCCCTCATTGGTTTTAAATGCTGTCTTCCACTCATCTCCTTCCCTAATCCTGATCTGATGATAACCACTCTTCAGATCTATTTTTGTAAAATAAGCTGCCCCACTAAGACAGTCCATCATGTCGTCCATCCTCGGTAAGGGAAATCTGTATCGAATCGTGATTTTGTTAATAGCTCGCGAATCTGTACACATTTGCCATTATCCACCCCTCTTAGGTGCAAGTACTGTTGGTACTGCATAGGGGCTCAAACTTTCTCTGATGAGTCCCTTATCCAGCAACTCCTATACTTGTTTGCGAATTTCTTGATTGTCTTTCGGACTCATCCTATACGCTACCTTGTTTGGCAAGCTTTCTCCCGGTATAAAGTCAATGTGATGGCTGATACTCCTCTTGGGAGGCAATTTATCAGGCAAATCATCAACCACAATGTCTTGGAATTCCTTCAACAGCTCCTGAATTTCTATAGGCAGTTCTGATTTTCCTGTGTTCAGCAACATCGGTCTCGTCCTCCTCACAATTGCATAATTGACCTCATTTTCCTCAATCTGCTTCACAAAATGTTTTCCTCCAATTAATAGTGCCTTTGTTCCACTCGGTTCCACTGCATCCTCTTCCCTGATGGGTACAAGTGTATGTTTGATCCCATCTTTCACAAATTTATAACAATTTGTCTTCCCATCGTGTGTCACCTTCCGATCATACTGCTGTAGAACCTCTATTTTACACCCATTTGTCTACCATTTTCCTCCACTTTTCCTTATCTTTCCTTCACTTTTGCCTCATTTCCACCATAAAACCTCTCAGATCATTACATTCAGTGTCAATAAGCATGATCAAGCAAGTTTTGCTAATGGATGACTATTTGTTTAGTTTTTGACTTACTTGCAGGAATCCCGCAGCTATCTGATGATCCCGCAGCTATCTGAAGATCCTGCAGCCTTTTTGTTAAATACTATGATCCACGTGTCGGTTTGCTAGATTGGCCACATGGGCACTCAGGTATCAGTGTGGTCGAGGTTCCTATCCTATTGTTCCAACCTTCCACGTCACTTTCATCCATGGTCAAAGCCGGTTTAACCACGGTCAACTCAAAGTGGTTTAACGGTGTTTGAAAGCTATTTGGTCACGTCATCTCCAATGGTGATTTGTCCAGGTTCTAAAGACGGCAGGGGACGCAATCCAACAGGGATTTATTATCTATGATGACAGGAACCACCAAACTCGTCCACGCAACCGTGATGTGTCCAAGGACCATTAATACGCATACTGTTTTATTGTTTTTCTGTTAAATAGTTGTACGCGTAGGATAACTTAGAAGCTCCTATAAATTGATGCGTCTGCGTACGCTCAAAGAACTTTTTGATTAGTTGTATTTTGCGGCACTCGTGTTGAATTTAGAAGCGTTTGTGAACTCTGTTTTCTAGTGCTATTCCAGCACTCTGTTTGTAAACTTTTTGCAAATGGAGAAATCAATATAGCACTGTTTTGAAGTTTCCAGATCTTTGAGTTCTCTTGTGGCTGAATGAACAGAGGGCCCCTGCTCATCTCAGCCTTTGTAAAGTATTTCATGTGCAGCATTTCATTATTTTCTCATTTGTTTCCTTAAGCATGTATAGTTTTATTTACTTGTTTTCCTTTATTTTCAGCTGATCAGTGTTATTTCTTTGCAGGTTTCTTTTAGCCCGGGATTTATTTTCATATGTGTTGTGTTTGCTTTACAGCTAATGGTATTTGAAGTTGACAATTCAAGTGCTGCCTTTGTCTTTATAGTTAGTTTTTAATCTTATTTCTCAAAGAGCTGTTAACATACATGAATGATCTTCATCATAAACTACTATCTTTTAAGATCAAAATATCACTAACTTGCAGCTTGTTTGGGTGCTTTTTGGACTGTTCTTAAGCTACTTTCTTTCCTTACTTTACACAGTACATGTGCTTTGAAGTATTGAGTTAGAAAGAGTAAATCATTACCACTAGTCTTTAAAGTAAAAGTTTTGATTTTAAAGTGTTTCCTAGACTATTTCCTCACTACTTTCTAATCATGCTTCCCATAGTACATATGGCTGAAGTAGAGTATTAGGAATAGCAAATTATTATCATTAGTCTTTCAAGCATATTTTTCTCACTTTTATAATTCCACTTAAGCTACTTTCTTTCCGTGCTTTACACAGTACATGTGCTTTGAGGCATTGAGTTAGGGAGAGATAATCTTCATTCTTGGGTTTTAAAAGTGACTCTCTTTTTCCTTTTATTAGCAGCAACTTGAACGGTGTCTAGTGCCATTGGTAGTGGTCATTTGCTTTCAAGTTTATTTCAAGTCATTTCAATTTCATTAATTCATTCCAAGCATTTCCTTTCAAGCAAATAGTTAGAAATCACTCAACACACACTTCCACTCATTTAGAATTCACTCTACACACACACCATCACTCACTTGTGTATAAATTCTCATTCCATCTAGGAACATAATTAAACCGCAACAACACCCCCCAACGATAAGAAAAACTCTAAGAGGATACTTAAGTACATATAGTACACCTTCACTTCATCAGCTTACGAGCCCCGGGTTGACAATAAATACTAGCAATTTAGATAACACTAAATTGACTAAACATTTTGGCGCCGTTGCCGGGGAAGTGAAATTAAGTAGCCATATTCTTAGAAGAAAAAATATAAAAAAAAAAAAAACACCAACTTCAAGGAAAGAAGTTAATAACCTATCTAAGTATGCTCTCCTCTTGCACTTTGAAGTGATCTGGAGGATCAGAAAGGAGAAAGTTATTAATCTAATAGTTTCTTAAGTATGCTCTCTTCTTGCACCTAGAGTGAACTGGAAGATCAGAAAAGGAACTATTTAACTTGACTTGAGGATAAAATAAAAATGACATGCATAGAGCTAGAGATTCTAGGGGAAGGTTTTTAGCTAGAGCTCGAAGTTCAATTTTTACAAGTCCATCTGCTTCAAGAGATAGACAAGAGATACCTCCCTTATCTCCAACCGAAACTCCTAGTCCTGAAATTCAAGAACCAAGAGTTGACTCTCCTATACCTTCTATTGAGTTTGAACTAGGAAGAGACTCTTCTCTTTCCCCTACCCGACAACCAATTGTAATTGAGGAAATAGACTCACCTGAAGAGGAAGGAGAAATCTCTTCTCATTCACCCTTTGTAGAAGAACCAGAAGATTTTGAAATCCCTAGGAGAATCATCATGGCAGAGGAAGAAGGAGGCGGTAGAGGTAGAGGTAGAGGAGGAGGAGGAAATAACAATAACAATGGAGGAGGTAGAGGTCCCATTGGAGGAAATAGAGATGGGGATAACACATTTGGGTTTCCCATTGTTGATGAGGACTCCCGAGCCACCATGAAAAACATATCACCATCCGTCCTCCCAAATTTTCATGGATTAAGAACTGAGGACCCTGAAACATTCTTGTTTGAATTTGAAGTTGTGTGTCGAACTTATGACTATCTGGATGATACTCAGAAACTCAAACTGTTCCCATCAACATTAAAAGATCAAGCTTTGAAATGGTTCATGGGATTAGTTACTCAGTCCATTAGGACCTGGGATGAAATGAAACAAACCTTTTTGGATAGGTATTTGGACTATTGTATGCCTACTGATCATAAGGGTGAAGTTTTTAAAATGATGCAAAAAGAAGATGAGAGCTTAGAAGATTTACTTGAGAGATTTCAATATAATCTAAAAAGAGCAAAAATGAGCACCTTGGATGAAGAGACCTTAAAAGCCCTCTTATTAAAAGCCATTAGGGATGAGTGGATAGATATCTTAAATATGATGGGGAAAGGGGATATTTCTCAACTTCCTCTCAGTGAGATAGCAGAACTATGTACCCATCTCTCAAGAGGCAAATCAAAAACTCAAAAAGGGCCTAGAGATCCTTCTCTCCTTAGGGCAAATAAATCTGCAACAGGATCAGTGAGTAGGGCTGAAATCGGTAATATGCTAGATGAATTTAAAACTGACATCTTAGGGAGTCTTAGTGAACAAATTGATACCCTTAAGATTCAGAATAAACAAAAGGCAGAAGCCGAGGCTATGACCATTTTTTGCCCGAAGTGTAGAAAGAAGCATGCTTTAAGGGAATGTCCCTTGGAAGCACAAGTTGTGGAAACCTGTGTAATTTGCTCAGAAACCCATGAGACCAAGGAATGTCCTTCAATCCCTGGCCTCAAAGCAGTCTTTCAAGAAGATCCAAGTACGCTTGAATCTCTTTGTTTTGTTGCAAGGAAACCTTGGCAGGGGCAGCAAAATCAAGGGTCTAACAACTCTATGAATTTCCAGCCCCCACCAAATTGGAATCCTTGGCAACAACCTTGGTCACAACCACAAAATCCTTTCCAAGCATGGTTGCAAAGCATGCAAATGCAAAATCCTTATGGGAGATTTGCCCAATTCTATCAATATCCTCAATCCTTTCAGAATCAGCAAGCTCCCCAACTTCCAAATCAAGGTCAACAATTGTCATTACCATTCCCTCAACAACAATCTCCTCCACAAAATCAAAATTCTCAACTCTTGTTACAATCTCAGCAGAGGCCAAATCAACTTCCCTCTCAACCTCAACCAAACCCCAATAATAGGAATCCTCAAAATGCTTATGTGATGGAAGGTCAACCACTTATGGAAGGTCAACCATTCCCTACCTATATGGTTGTCCCTCTCAATGAGGTCCAACTCAGATCAGGTAGAATCTTAGACCAACCTTCTACAAGTACTCAACAACCAAGCATTTCTGAGGAAGAATCTCTCAAAGCCAATAAAGGTTCTGAAGTATCCCTTCAAAACCCAAGCATTAAAGAAAAAGAAAAAGAATCAATTCCCTTAGTAGAGCAACCTACATCTTCAACTATTCCTCCTTTTCCTGAAAGATTGCAAATTGATAAAGGAGTGGAGAAGCAGATTTGGTTGCCTGACTATAGCTTTCTAGATGAATTAAAAAATGTCTGTATCAAGATCCCCTTGTTAACAGCCATTAAGGAGATTCCCATTCTAGCAAAGACAATAAAGGATATGAGTTTGAAAAAAACAATAAAAAGAACCAGAGACACAAAAAGGATACATCTAGTTGGAAAAATTGCAGACATTATGATGGGTAAAATTACCATGCAAAAATATGTAGATCCCGGTAGCCCTATTGTTAAAACTCATATTAATGGGGTTGAAATCCCAAATACTTTGATTGACTTAGGAGCCGCTATCAACATTATGAGTAGACAGACCATGGATCAGTTAAAACTTCCTAATCTTCTCTTTACACCTACTTTGCTGCAACTTGCAGACAGATCAATCATTAAACCTGATGGTGTATTGGAAGACATTCCAGTCTCACTAGACTCTTGGGAGTATCCAGTTGATTTTATGATTTTAACTCCCAAGAACAATCTAGGAGGACATCCTCTTATTTTAGGAAGACCTTGGCTGGCCACAGCTGATGCTTTCATAAGTTGTAGGTCGGGAGACATGTATATATCAGATGGTAATTCTACCAAGAAATTCAACTTGTATCCTCCCGCAAAGGCAATAACAGAAATAGGAGAAGATGAGTGGATTAATGATGAGGAAACTCTTCAACCTGTTCTAACCATCTCTGAAATCAGTGAGGACAGTCAAATTCTAAATACATTAGAAAATTTTGAGGCACCTTTAGAATATGACTCTTCACAATTCCAGTTAGATGCAGATATTGAATATCTCTCCTCTAGACAAATGTCTCTCTTCTCAATGGAAGAGTTTGGTAGTTCTTCAGTTGAAATCTTTCCAGGAAAAACATTAAACATTAACAAAAACTTGGAAAGACTACAACAAGAAGAATTAACTAAACTGTTGCAAAAACATTCCACTGCCTTTGCATGGGAATATACCGACATGAAAGGAATCGACCCTAAGACTTGTATTCATCATATTTACATTGAAGAAAACAGCAGACCTATTAGGCAGCCACAAAGACGGATGAATCCAAATCTTAGGGAAATTGTGAAAGAAGAACTTCAGAAATTGCTCAAGGTAAACTTCATTTACCCCATTTCAGATAGCCAATGGGTTTCTCCCTTGGTTATAGTACCCAAAAAGAATGGTAAATGGAGAGTTTGCATTGACTATCGAGAATTGAACAAGGCAACCTTAAAGGATCATTTTCCTCTACCTTTTATTGATCAGGTATTAGACACTTTAGCAGGTAAAAAGTATTTCTCATTCTTGGATGGTTTTAGTGGTTACAATCAGATTCAGGTAGCACCTGAAGATCAAGACAAAACCACCTTTACTTGTCCTTGGGGGACTTTTGCCTATCGAGTACTCCCTTTTGGTTTATGCAATGCACCAGCCACATTTCAAAGGGCTGTACTAGGAATTTTCTCAGATCTGATTCATGATTGTGTAGAGGTTTACATGGACGATTTCACAGTCTATGGTAATACATTTGAAGAAGCTTTGGCAAATTTGGAAAAAGTACTGGTAAGATGTAAGGAAACAAATCTTTCTTTAAGTCATGAAAAGTGTTTTATGATGTTTACTGAAGGGATTGTTTTAGGACATCATATTTCAGGAGATGGAATCAAAGTTGATAGATCTAAAGTAGAAGTCATCTCTAAGTTACCTGTTCCAAATTGCCAAAGAGATGTTAGAAGTTTTCTTGGGTTTACTGGTTACTACAGAAGATTTATTGAAAACTTCACGAAGATAGCATCCCCTCTTTTCAAATTACTTACCAAAGATTGTGAATTTAAGTGGGATCCTGAATGTCAATCTGCCTTTGAAGCTTTAAAATCTAGAATATCTGAAGCACCCATTTTAAGGGGTCCAAATTGGAAACTCCCTTTCCACATTTCTACTGATGCTTCAGATACAGCTTTAGGAGCTGTTTTGGGACAAAAGGATTTGATCCCTTATGCCATTTATTACACGAGTAAGAATTTGACTCCTACTGAGTTAAATTATACTGTTACTGAAAAGGAGTTTCTAGCCGTTGTTCATGCTATAAACAAGTTTAGACACTATATAACCGGCTATGAAACCTTTGTCCACACTGATCACTCTGCCATTAGATACCTCATGAACAAACCAGTCACTAATGGTAGAGTTACAAGATGGCTTTTGCTTTTACAAGAATTCAACATAACTGTGTTAGATCGACCAGGTAAGCAGAACACAGTAGCTGACTTCTTGTCTAGAATCCAAAACACTAATGAGGACTCTCCGGTAGAGGACAAATTTCCAGATGAGTATTTGTTTGCAGTAACTACCAAAACCCCTTGGTATGCTGATATTGCTAATTATTTAGTTACTGGAAAATTACCTTTACATTTATTTCCTAATGAGAAAAGGAAAATCATTCAGGATAGTTCACTTTATTCTTGGATCTCTAATGAATTGTTCAGAACAGGGCCAGATTTGATGATCAGAAGATGTGTACGAGAGGATGAGATGCCTGACATCCTTAAAGCATGTCATGACGAACCTTGTGGCAGACATTTTTCTGATAAGAGGACTGCCTATAAAATCCTTTCATCAGGATATTATTGGCCTTCTCTCTTTAAGGATGCAAAGAAATATGTTAAAAGGTGTGACAGTTGTCAGAGAACTGGGAGACCAACTCTTTCAAATGAAATGCCACTACAGCCACAGGTATGCATCGAACCTTTCGAGAAATGGGCTCTAGATTTTGTTGGACCAATTAATCCGCCATCCAAGCAAAATAGATATATACTGGTTTGTACTGATTATGTTACCAAGTGGGTAGAAGCTATAGCATTAACTTCTGCTACTGAAAATTCAGTTGTTCAATTTCTTTTCAAGGATATTTTCACTCGTTTTGGTGTCCCAAGAGAGATTGTAACAGATCAGGGAAGCCAGTTTACATCAAGGATGGTGGAAAAGCTGATGGAGGAATATAAGATTAAGCATAGAACATCTACTCCATACCATCCGCAAGCGAATGGTCAAGTAGAATCTACAAATAAAGTTCTTGAAAGCATCATCACAAAGACTGTTCATCTTCATAGAAGAGATTGGGCAGAAAGGCTTCCTGAAGCCTTATGGGCCTATAGAACTACATGGAGGAACACTACAGGACATTCTCCCTATGAACTTGTTTATGGGAAGGAAGTCCTGTTCCCCATTGAGTTCCAAATCAAGACCTTCAAGATAGCAGTTCAATTGGGGATGAGCTTAACAGAAGCCCAGAAGCACAGAATGGACCAGTTAAATGAACTAGATGAAATGAGACAAGATGCAATTCTAAGAACCGATCTAGTTCAGCACCAAAGAAGCAAATGGCATGATCGACATATCAAAGAAAAGAAGTTTCAAAAGGGTGATTGGGCACTATTGTTTGATTCAAAATTTAAAGACTTCAAAGGAAAATTTCAAACTCATTGGCTTGGGCCATATGAGATTGATGAAGTCTTTAGCAATGGAGCAGTTAGAGTGAAGACTATTGATGAACTTCAAACTCCCTTTATTGTGAATGGCCACCGGTTAAAAGTCTACCACAAGCCACTCTCAAGAGAGGAGTTTGTTAAGTTATTCCAAGGCGATTCTGAAATGAGGCTGGTGGAGAAGAATTCTTCTCCTCCATCAGCCTAATCTCTGTTTCAATTTCAATTCCAAAAAAAAAAAAAAAAAAAAAAAAAAAAAAAAAAAAAAAAAAAAAAAAAAAAAAAAAAAAAAAAAAAAAAGAAAAAAAAATGAATAAATGTATGAACCTGAAAACCAATCTCTGATTGGCAGTCTCATGCAGAAAACATAAGGTGAAAATCAGGATCACCTGACACCTCATGTTTTCCAAAAAAAAATTCTCTCTCTTTCATTTCCATTTCATTTATTTCATCTCACCATTTTCTTTCATCTTACCATCTTCACTTCACCTCACTGCTTTTCACTCATTCATTCATTCATTCATTCCATTTCACTTCATTAATAAAGTTTTTTTTAGGCAACTAAAGTATTTTATGCAGCTAGAAGACTTCATTACAGTTTCTGCAGCCATTTGACAATCCTACAGCCGATTAGCTTTCCTGCAGCCTTCTGTATCTGCACAAGAAACACAGTTTGTCTGAAGAAAATATTTACAGTTCAAAATCATCAAAGACAAGGAGAAAAGATCATGTGCTAGCAATAAAGTTAACAAAAGGTTAGTAAATCATCAGAAGCCAAATCGAATGTGATCCGAGGTATGTTCAAAACTCTAAACCTATGGTTGTTTCATTATGCGAACTTTCTGGGTTATGTTTTGTTGGCCACTAAACGTAATGATTACCCATTGTCTTTTTCCCATGCGACTACAAATCTCCGAATCCTCCACGTCTACCAGCTCATAATAACCACGATTTTTGAAATTACATGTGGCTGTTTCGGTCATTAAGGTCTTATACCCTAATGACGTAACCTACCGCATTACGTCTCTCAGCTCTCGTTCCGCAGCCATGTGTCACTCCACATCCGAAATTGGAGAATGTAGCCGTTCCGTTCGTCATTTCAAAACCCTCTATGTTCATAACACCCTATTCCTCGCCATTATCTCCCTTGTTCCGTTTTCACTCACTACGATTACCTCCATAAACCATCCTCTGTTTTCCCTCTGCCGTATAGCCGTAAACCTGTAATACAGTCGTATTACGACTGTTAGCCACTGTTTTTTACCGTGTCCACGCTAATTCCACCGCTTAACTCTAAATTCAAGCCGTGAATTCCCGGTGTCTGAGACTGTTTATGCACCGTATACCCTCTGTTCCATAGAGTCTGAACAGAGACCGAGAAGTTACTGTGTGAAGTTACGGAGTTACTGTGTAAGGTCACCATCAAATTTGTGTTTAAACAAAGCTGAAGAGTCGATGGGAAAGCTTCTGAGGGCTGAACCGGAAGGTTCGAAATTCTTGGAGGCATATCCACAAGTTGAGGAGGCACTACAAAGAGCCAATTGGTTACAATGTATCAGAAAGTTTAAGGGCTACCATAAGGAAGTAACCAAAGCCTTTGCAAGATCATTTATGGATAAGGACAGCCAGGCAAAGGTGGGAGATTTAACAGTTACAGTCAGCGAAGGAAGCATAGCAAGGGCTACCTCTCTTCCACAAACCGGTGAACGTTGGTTCAAAAACCGGGCAGTCCAGGATCAACAATGGAAGCGGATTTTTAAAAACCCAGGTATGGACACAAGTGTTTTTACCAAAGGCATTCCAATTTCCCATGTTAAAGAAGAATGGAAAATTCTATTGTTATTAGTACAAAAGTTTTTCACCTGTGAAGGGAGATTTGGAGTGTTGTATGTCTATCATGGTAAAATTATGCTGCAGTTCCAAGGAGAGCATGATATAAACCTTCCTTATTTCCTATTTCAACGCCTTAGGAAAATGTGTTCCATGGCTCAACGAAATCCACGAAATGTAGAAGCTTACCTCTGTCACCATGGTCTTGTAAAGTTATTGATAGAAGAACAGTTAAAAGAAAAACGAGACACATGGGAAAAATTCCTTGTAAGGAATCATTTTGCAGAGCCTGGAGAGTCTTCTATACCTAGAAAGAGCAGAAAGAAGAGAAGGGAAAGTATCTCTGAGACTGATGTCTTCGAAGGACAAACTGTAGAAGAAATAGAAGTCCATCATCCTGAGCCTGAGATTGAACCCACTGAAGACAGTGCTCAAGAGGTCATCTCGGAAACCCTCGCTGAACTTGCTAAGGAAGCTGCCAAAAAGAAAAGAGAGGACAAAAAGAAACAAAAACAAGATAAGGGGAAATCCATAGTCCGAGAAACTGACCAGACCCCAGAGCATTCTAGTGGTGAAGAAAGAGATAACCAGCCTTTAGCACAGAGGATAACTAAACTCCATGAGAAAATTGCCCTCTCTGAGAAAGTAAAAGCTCAAAAACCAAAGGAAAAGGCACAAAAAGAAACACATAGTGCTACCACTGTAAGAAGGAGTAGTAGATTGCAGAATAAAAGGAAAACCACGAGGACACTCTTCGTTGATCTTAGCACACCTGAGAAGGGTGCTACACAAGCAGACCTTGAGGATAGTCCATCATCACGTGAGGCAGCTACTCCTCCAAGAGAAGACAGTCCGTTTCAGCCGGAGTTTACAACTGAAATTGAGCATGAATATAGTCCAAGGAGGTCACCAATTGTTGACCCAGTTCAACAAGAGGTGTACAACTATTATGAGACATTGGAGCAAAACACTGCTGGCCCAAGTAATGTCATACCTCATGAACAGCAAATAGATTTACTTAGACAAGAAATCTATGAACTGGAAGTGCTGAACCGTCACATTAAACAGAGAAATGAAGAAATGAAGCAGCAAGCTGATATTGCCAAGGCAATCCAAGATAATACCTATCTTCACATGAGCATGTGGCAGAAGAAACATAACAGACTCAAGAAGAGATGCAGAAGGCTGAACAGAGCCTTAATTAATTTGAAATTCAGATGCATGTTCAAGAGGCCAAAGGTTAATGTTTCTACACAAAGGAAGAGAAGGAGGTTGGATGTCCTAGCTGAGGCATCCCAGCAGATGGACTGAATTGTGTTTTCATTGCATGAGGACATGCAATACCCTCGGAGTGGGGGTATGTAGAACCTCTATTTTACACCCATTTGTCTACCATTTTCCTCCACTTTTCCTTATCTTTCCTTCACTTTTGCCTCATTTCCACCATAAAACCTCTCAGATCATTACATTCAGTGTCAATAAGCATGATCAAGCAAGTTTTGCTAATGGATGACTATTTGTTTAGTTTTTGACTTACTTGCAGGAATCCCGCAGCTATCTGATGATCCCGCAGCTATCTGAAGATCCTGCAGCCTTTTTGTTAAATACTATGATCCACGTGTCGGTTTGCTAGATGGGCCACATGGGCACTCAGGTATCAGTGTGGTCGAGGTTCCTATCCTATTGTTCCAACCTTCCACGTCACTTTCATCCATGGTCAAAGCCGGTTTAACCACGGTCAACTCAAAGTGGTTTAACGGTGTTTGAAAGCTATTTGGTCACGTCATCTCCAATGGTGATTTGTCCAGGTTCTAAAGACGGCAGGGGACGCAATCCAACAGGGATTTATTATCTATGATGACAGGAACCACCAAACTCGTCCACGCAACCGTGATGTGTCCAAGGACCATTAATACGCATACTGTTTTATTGTTTTTCTGTTAAATAGTTGTACGCGTAGGATAACTTAGAAGCTCCTATAAATTGATGCGTCTGCGTACGCTCAAAGAACTTTTTGATTAGTTGTATTTTGCGGCACTCGTGTTGAATTTAGAAGCGTTTGTGAACTCTGTTTTCTAGTGCTATTCCAGCACTCTGTTTGTAAACTTTTTGCAAATGGAGAAATCAATATAGCACTGTTTTGAAGTTTCCAGATCTTTGAGTTCTCTTGTGGCTGAATGAACAGAGGGCCCCTGCTCATCTCAGCCTTTGTAAAGTATTTCATGTGCAGCATTTCATTATTTTCTCATTTGTTTCCTTAAGCATGTATAGTTTTATTTACTTGTTTTCCTTTATTTTCAGCTGATCAGTGTTATTTCTTTGCAGGTTTCTTTTAGCCCGGGATTTATTTTCATATGTGTTGTGTTTGCTTTACAGCTAATGGTATTTGAAGTTGACAATTCAAGTGCTGCCTTTGTCTTTATAGTTAGTTTTTAATCTTATTTCTCAAAGAGCTGTTAACATACATGAATGATCTTCATCATAAACTACTATCTTTTAAGATCAAAATATCACTAACTTGCAGCTTGTTTGGGTGCTTTTTGGACTGTTCTTAAGCTACTTTCTTTCCTTACTTTACACAGTACATGTGCTTTGAAGTATTGAGTTAGAAAGAGTAAATCATTACCACTAGTCTTTAAAGTAAAAGTTTTGATTTTAAAGTGTTTCCTAGACTATTTCCTCACTACTTTCTAATCATGCTTCCCATAGTACATATGGCTGAAGTAGAGTATTAGGAATAGCAAATTATTATCATTAGTCTTTCAAGCATATTTTTCTCACTTTTATAATTCCACTTAAGCTACTTTCTTTCCGTGCTTTACACAGTACATGTGCTTTGAGGCATTGAGTTAGGGAGAGATAATCTTCATTCTTGGGTTTTAAAAGTGACTCTCTTTTTCCTTTTATTAGCAGCAACTTGAACGGTGTCTAGTGCCATTGGTAGTGGTCATTTGCTTTCAAGTTTATTTCAAGTCATTTCAATTTCATTAATTCATTCCAAGCATTTCCTTTCAAGCAAATAGTTAGAAATCACTCAACACACACTTCCACTCATTTAGAATTCACTCTACACACACACCATCACTCACTTGTGTATAAATTCTCATTCCATCTAGGAACATAATTAAACCGCAACAACACCCCCCAACGATAAGAAAAACTCTAAGAGGATACTTAAGTACATATAGTACACCTTCACTTCATCAGCTTACGAGCCCCGGGTTGACAATAAATACTAGCAATTTAGATAACACTAAATTGACTAAACAACTGCCACGGTCTCCCCAGCAGTATATGGCACACATCCATTGGCATAATATCACAGACCACCATGTTGTGATATTTGCCAATGCGAAATTCCACTTCACACCGTCCATCAACTAATAACTGGTGGCCTTCTGTAGCCACAACACCCTGTAAGGTGTGGAGTGTTTAAGTCGCTTCAGTCCCAGCTTTTCCACCATTTCAGTGGCAACCAAATTGTCTGTACTTCTGCTGTCTATTATTAATTTACAGCACTTCCCAAGTGATTTGCAAACTGTTCGGAACAGTGCCTTTCGCTGGGTCTGTTCAGCCACCTCCTTGGCTGGTTTCAACAGTACTTTATTTAAAATTAAAGCTTCCCCTGTTTCTGCCATGTTTTCTACCTCCCGGGGTTGTGCTTCAGCTTCCTCAGGCTGTGCAACAAGTGTTCGCCTCTGGCCCGCATGCTCAACTTCTGGGCATTCGAAGGATCTGTGCCCCCACTTATGGCACCTGTAGCACTCGACATTAGTCCCTCTTTCGCGACCATTTCCTCTCCCCGCTAGTATGGCCGACCTCCTCTGGTGCTTTCTCCTTTCTCTGCTGTCCCTGAAGCTCTGGAACTGCTGCCTTCTTCGCTGTTTGCGGAAGTTCTCCCTCTGTCGTAGGACTGTCCTCGTCCTCTGCCATTTCCTCTCCCTCTCCTGTTGTTCTGTCTCCTGTTGATTTTTTCCTCCGCCTTTACAGCACTTTGAAAGGCTTCTTCAACACTTCGGGGAGAGAGAATGCTGATCTCGTCCAATATTTCCATTCTTAAGCCATTCACGTACCTTGTTGTTTTTTCGGGAGTATCCTCTGTATAACCAACACGTAAATTTACACGATAAAACTCTTTTGTGTATTCTTGGACAGTCATACCTTTCTGCCTTAAATTCTGTACTCGCCGATAAAGTTACACCTGGTAGTCTTTAGGTAAAAATCTACCCTTCAGTTTTGCCACCATCCTTGGCCATTTTCTTATCGGCAGTTTGTTCATTCACCTTCTGTCCACTTGGATACTATCCCACCATAGGGCAGCGTGTCCTTTTAACTTGGTCGCATCAAATCTAACTCTTTTGTCCTCACTGATCTCCTCATTTTCAAAATATTTGTCTAATTCACTCACCCAATCTAGCAAGACATCCGCGGACAGACTACCATCATAGTTAGGGATCTCCGGTTTGGTCTTGTTGCTGGCTAACAGAACTGATCGCAACAGCCTCAACTCTGGGGCTTCTTCCTCTGACCCATTTGTAACAGTTGTTGCCTCGTCTTCACTGTCATCCCCAAGTTTCGGGTCTCGTCGCCTACCCGCCTCTACTACTTCCAATCGAGCTATAAGGATTCTCAGTTGTTCTCTCAATCCTTCATCTGCTCCTCTACATGCACCTCTTCCATGTCCTCGTCTTTGTACTTCCATCTTCCTCTACTTCCTCAAAACGCTGCTCTGATACCACTTGATGGGGCCAGCCCACGTGGTCCCGCCACTCCCAAGCGGATGTGTAACGCTCCTATGAACCAGACAGTATACAATTGATTTGGTAATAAATTCAGATTGATTTACAATCGACTTGGATTACGGCATGTACTGTGGTGGTCTTATCAGTGGACAACTGTCCCTCCTCGAGATCCTGGAAAGTTACTCGGCTTGGGTTTACCCTGTTCGCGCCCTTTGGGTTATTATTGTTACTTGGTTGTTTAGCTCTGCAGTCTCTGCGATTTTCCTTTGTATTTGTTGTATTGTCTGCGGAGAAAACACAATGTTGTTCCTGCCTGCTCGGTTAACTGTATAGCAAACGTTTGGTTACGGTTCTATTGTTCCAGGTCCGGCTTGTATGCCTCGACTGTCTGGTGTCGCTTTGGTAAGTTCGGCTACTGTATTTTTTATATGTTTGTTGCTCTGTCATTTGGCGTTTTCCACTGGCGTTTATGTTTTTCATGGTATTGTCTGTTCGTTTCCCTCAAGAGTCCATGGTTATTTGAGCATTATGAGTTAATGGCATTCTGGTTACAGTCTCGTTTCGTCAGCCTCCAAGTTCAACGGGTTTTGCGGCTTGCCCTGTTCGGCTCTCTGCTAACTCAATTGGTAAGCTCTCGTTCTCTGCCAGACTTCTTTTCTGCTGCTTATTTAGACTCTAATAGCTCGGCTCCTCTGTGAGCAGGGTTCGTCCGTTTGAGGGTTTTGCTTTGCAGTTGCGGCTCACCTTCAGGTATTATTTCTCGTTCACTCTCTCAGCATTTTCCCTTCCAATTTCTTAGTTTCTCTCTTTCCTTCAAGGGTTGGTAACTAACCCTTCCTCCTTTCGTCCCTATGCAGGTGGAGCCGTTCGCTGGGTCGAATGCATTGGGCTTCCGGCCATTATGGATATCTTCCGGGTAGAATTGTTTTTTTTTCTTGTCTGTAATGGATTCTTGTATGGGCTGTTGGTTTGGTTGTTGGTTTGGTTGTTGGCTACTATAGTGAATAGTTCTCGCCACGGCTTTTGTTCATGACCCTGTCAAACCTTAGGCTTTTGAACTGGGTAGGGTTTGAAGCTGCGTTGAACACTAATTTGTATGCTGAGATGGACTGTTAATAATTATATTTATGCTGAGATGGATTGTTAATTGTATGTGGAAAGAAAATCTTGAGTCGCCTTACAGTTTCATTTGCATACCTGGAAAATGTATTTGTCTAGGCACAGTAACTCGTGACCGGTGCTGGTTGGTGTCACCTCTCGTTTGTTTATTTGTCCTTCCGCTAGTTCGAAGTCTCTCAAGAACATATAATAGGTTTTGTACATGAAGGAAAAATAAAATATAAGCACATCATGGAATTGTACAGTCTCTATTTTTGTGGACGCATGTAAGAGTTGTTTGTGCACTGAAAACAAGATGTATATATTTATTTGTGTTCTTTCTTTTCTCTTCTCCCTCCCGAACCCCTATGGGCTTGCTTTCCCTCGTTTTTGTATCATTGTTCTCAAGCAGTTGGATAACTGCTGTCAGTTGTTCAATTATCAGTTACATCAGTTATTTCATATTTGACATTTATCCATGGCTAGCTTGTTTCCCTTTGTTTGTTTTTACAATAGTATATAACTGTTCAGCGACTAATGATTCTAACTAATATTATTGTTCCTAATTAGAACTCGTTACAGTATTCTAGGCATTTTTAAACAGAAACCAAAAACAACAGATAATAAAAATAATTAAAAATAAAGAAGAAACATACATGCTGTCCGTTCTGCGAGCTGTGTTCTCTGTCCTTCTCAGAAACCATGCCACCCTTCTTTCTATCTCCGCCCTGTTAACCAGATGCTCCTGCATCATCAAGTCACAGGCAATCATACTAAAATATGTACATTTTCAACATTAGTGGTGTACTAAAGATAGGCCATCTTTAAGTTTATTGTAGATTCCTCGAATATTTTGAAATCTGATGGACATGGGCGCGGTTAATTTTTTGACAGCACCCACGTTGCTTGGATTCCTGAATATTTGGGGAAGACTTAAGCTCACAGGTAAAGATATATTAGATAGTTAGTTGTTATATTTATTTTTATTATAAACTTTTAAGATATATCAAAAGAAATATATTTTCTACTATTATTTTCATAAAATTGAGTTTGGTTATGGTTAAATATTTAGTTATTAAATTTATTTTTATTTCAAATTTTTAATATATATTGAAAGAAATATATTTTATAGTATTATTTTCATAAAATTGAGTCTTTCTCATTGATTGTATGGTTACGGTTAAATATCTAATGTGAAAAGAAGATAAAAATTATAGATGGGAAGAAGTTGCTAAAATTATTTTCAGCTCAAAATATAATCATTAACTTCTTAAGCATTGATGGACATGCGAAGATACAATTAAATCTTTAGGGAAAACATGAATATACCATCTTACATTATAGTGGTAATATTAAAAGTATTATGCATTTGTTTTTAAACGAAAGTTTTTGGTGCAATAAAGAGTTAAAAAATCAAAAGAAAATAAAATACTACAAGAAAATGGTCCATCTTTCTGTAGAGAATAGAAAATAAAATTAATTTTTTGTTTTCACTACTATATAGAAGAAAATCAACTTCCCTAAAATATGAACCAACTTTGTTTAACTTTTTAGTGAAAGCAGAGATTGAACAATTCTCAAAATATTATTTTCAACTCAAATTATAACCATTAATTTCTTAAGTGAAGATTGACAAAGATAACAAAATATAACTAAATTTTTAGGGAATACATAAATATCTCATCTTATAATACACTGATAATAATAAAAATATTATTATATTTGTTTTTAAAGAAAGATTTTGATGCAAAATAGAGTTAGAAAATCAAATGAAGATCAAAGAGGAATCTTTGATCTTTATTAGACCTAAAAAGTAAAGCCTAAACAAAATTTTGTTAGAGTTTTCAAAATATACACCAAAAGGGGTGAATTTACAAACTTATAAATCATCAAAAATATGAATCTTTATTAATTTTATTAACCTCAAAAATATGAATCTTTATTAATTTTATTAATATCAAAAATATGAAGCCGTTAGCATATACATTATTTTGAATTAATCTCATCTTTCTTATGACTTTCCAGTATAACTTTATTTTTTCAAGTTAGATAAGAGATTAATTTTAACTAATTTAAAAATATATATATAATAATAATTATAAATTATATATACTTTTTATTTCGAGATTTTAAAAAAGAAAATTATTAATTTAAAACTTTATTTATATTTATATTTTAAATATTGGTTATACAAAATTTATTAATAAACTTTATTTTCATACTTGTCTATTTATATAATTTATTATTATTTTTCTATATCATTTAAATTAAAAGTAAATGTTTTTGGTTCGTCTTACAATTTTCAAAATTACCACTCACACAAACCAGCTACAACAGCTACTTCGTTGGTAGGCTCGTGTGGCTCATGATTTGGTATCGGACCGGCCTTGTCCCTCAAGACTTTGCTTTGCTTGGAAACCTGTCCGCGAATTGGGAAGGAATGGATATCCCAAATCTAAAAGTAAAACTAAATATCACACACAAAAAAATCAGTTAATTAATTACTATTTTTGGATTACTTTATTGGGCAAAGTACATAAATTTATATAAAATATTATATATTATTAGGTTATTGGTTAGGTTTTTTTATTAACCGAGGTTTACGTGATGCACCTATAATTGTAGAGAAAAGAATTCACCCATTTGAATATAAATGGAAATGTCAATGTCTTATAGTATGTGCACGATGTGGTGGTTGGGGCGGTTGGCTTTCTCACCCCAGCTACGTTCGATTCTTGTGGGAGGCCATTTGTTTTGGTGATGCTCTTCACTTTTCGGCGATATGTGTATATGCTGGCTTCGGCCACATATGTTGTATGTTGATGATGCTCTTCACGCTTCGGGGATATGTATATCTGCTGGCTTCAGCCTCATATGTTGTATGTTGATTCTTCAGCTGGCTTCGGCCACATATGTTGTATGTTGATGATGCTCTTCACGCTTCGGCGATATGTATATTTGCTGGCTTCGGCCTCATATGTTGTATGTTGATTCTTAAGCGGGGATCTCTCCCCCACTGAAAAAAAAAAAAAAATAGTACAAAGTATGTGAATAAAAAAGGAAATGTCTTATTTAATATAAAGTAAAAGTGAATAAAAAAGAAAATATCTTATTTAGTATAAAGTAAAGTAAAAGTAAATGTAAATGTGTAATTTTTTTTTTTTTTTGGGCATTTATAATAATTGTGAATATAAAAGGAAATATTTTATTCAATATAAAGTAAATGTGTAATTTATTTTTTTGATATTTATAATAATTAAATAGATAAGGGTGTTATTTTAAAATAAGGTTTCTAATTTTTTAATTTAATAATGAATAATTATTAGGTTTAGGTAGGATGGATTTAATATACACTAAATATTCTAGAATATTCTTAGTAATAAAAAGGTTTAGATTTATTTCAAAAGTTATTATGTCATTTTTTCCCTTTTAATTAAATTGATTAATTTAAAAAAAAAAATATCAGATGAACATGAGTTATGGTTTTTTTGGGCATGTGAAATTAGTAAGCCATTTTTGCAAATATGTTTCCACAAATCTATTGTTGCAAATTGAGTGCTACAATAAAATTGCTACAACTCAAAGCACTACAATTCCATTGTTACAACTCAAAGCGTTGAAACTCCATTGTCTCAACTCTATTTCTATAACTCCACTATTGCAATTTAATTAATGCAACTCATAAACTACATCTTTGCTACCACAATTTCACTAATCAATTTAGGTGGCAACAACACCTATTATGACACCATGATTAGGCCAAGTTGCAACTCTAGCTTAATGAACCTAATGCTACAACTTTGGAGTGTTGCAACATTGAATGTCTTGCAACTCACACCAAAAAAGACTCTAGTTATTTTTATGGGTCCAACACCATAGCACAATAAAGGCATGGGATGTAGAAATTATGATGTAGATTTGCAACTGGTTATGAAATTTTCTAAATCACAAGACACAAAGCTACTTTACTGCTTTGTAGAATTCAATTCACAATCAAGAACAAAAATAATAAACATGTAATAGGAAAATCACACATACACAATGATTTATCTAAGGGAAAGAAACCGCTCAAAACCCCTCCTATCTTCATTACATTAATCAAAGAATAGAGACATAATACATATGCTTTCTCAAGCCTAAGAACAACCTGTGAGTGTATATTCTATCCCTCTTCCTAATTGATTGACTCTGGCCAAAACTTAGCCAATTTTCAAGCCCTCCAAGCTCTTATTTCCTTGCATTGTTCCTTGAGAAATCAACTCCTATTATTTAGGGATTTCTCTCTCAATTGATTGCGCAATCCATAAGGTTTGATCTCTGATTACATGCACCACCTGTACACATTGGAATAGTCTACAACTGATAGTACATTGCCTTGGAATCTCCATCTCAACTGAGTAACTGGAATTCTCTGCATGAAAAAATTATTTTGGGAAGATTGATAAGTTATCTGGATGATCACTGAGTGTGACTAAAGTCTCACTACACAACTTAACCTTCCACTAGTTCCTCCAACAATTAGAACTAGTTTAACTCACAATAACTCAATTTAAATGAATTAGATTGCTACAAATTAGCAATCACTCATGCTTATCTGAACTCAAGGCCTCCAACTCAAATTAACTAAGTTAACTGAGTGACAAAAGCCATGTCGCCTCAGTTAACTACCACCAAGATTTCTTCTGAAATGGAAATTCAAATTTTCTCTAATTTGACCAAGGAAAAGTATAACTGATATTTTCTTACTTCATTTTTCAACACTTCCTCTCAGCAAGAAATGGATTATAGCATGTCTGTTTCCATAGGAAGTAACATTTTGTTGTTGATAATTTATGGAATCTTGTATCAATATTTTGAAGAGCCCAACGTTTTGGGTGAACACTTCACCCACCTTTAGGGGTAGGAAGCAAATTGACAATGGGTGAAGTGTTCAACCGAAACATTTGGATCTTCAAAAAATGCACATAGGATTCCAGAAGTTCTCAACAAAAAGCAAGGGATTATCTATCACCCCTATCTTGCCTCTATGGAACTCGAATTTTCCTCTTGAAAAAGCCTTTGTCAAAATATTTTCATAATATTCCTCTGTTGGAATGTATTCCAACAACATTATCAACCTATGCACACAATAACATAGATGGTGATACCGGATATCTATATTCTTGGATCGATCATGAAATATAAGATTTTCAAAGAGCTTGATACAACTATGATTATCACTGGTAGATCACAGTTGAATCCATCATCTTACCTATGAGGATCTCTCTTAGGGTCCTCTAACTAAAAACTAAATTTATCAAATTTTAAACACAATAAGATGGGAAATAACTTATTTATATCTAAACATTTATTTGATGATAATATACCATTAAAATTTATTTACCACAATTTAAATAAGTAAGAATTTCATTTCAACCATTTACATAAGTAATCAATAAGCGGAGAATACGTGTTCCAATAGCTTAGTTGAGATGCTCCTAAGCTCTTGACTCTGTTGGGATGCTCCTCTTGACTACCCAACTGGATTTTCCTCCCAGCAAACTAGGAAGTATTTCCTAGCTCAGGGAACCTCCATAGGTTCCCTAGCCCTCCAAGCCCAAGTCTAACTAGATGTAGTGTGTTCGTGTTTAACAAACACCCTCCAAATCCAAGTTTGTATTCCCTCATTTATCTCTCCATTCTCTCCCTTCTCTTTCTCCACATTCCTCCCCAAAACACAATCCTCCAAAACAAAATCAAGACCAAGGATCTCCCTCTCCTCTCATCATCCTTCCCCTTTTATGTCTCTTCCTCCCATCCACCTCAACCACCTATCATAAATGTCATGACTATCCCCTCATCCTTTCATTTAGTATCCTTAACTTTTCTTACCATATCTTCTCCCAAGTAGATTTGAGAAGACATTTTAGGGATAAGATATGGATATTTAATTTGAAAATTAATTGGAGAAGACCATATCTTCTCCGAAGTAGATTTTGAGAAGACATTTTGGGTATAAGATATGAATATTTAATTTGGAAATTAATTGGAGACGACCATATCTTCTCCCAAGTAGATTTTGAGAAGACACCTTGGGATATGGATATTTAAATTGGAATAAATGGAAGGAGACCATATCCTATCCAAAATTGAATTTGAGAAGACAAGTTGGGAATTGAATAATAACAATAATAAAATTTATATCAATAAATAAATTTACAGTTTCACAAATGTAGGTATGTACCAATATTTCTTGATAATTATAAATCAATAATTTTAGGTGATTTAAACACTAATAAAATTTGCATGATAAGATTAAGTAGGGCACTACATACACCCCTCCTTCAAAAAACTTCGTCCCGGAGTTAGAGTAAAAAAGATACAAGGAGTTTGAAAGCAGTTTGACAATAAGACATAACCAAATAGAGAGAGAGTTATAGTAGTAAAATTTGATAAGTCAGAAAATAATACGACTTCCCATCAAGAGTCTCCAACTAATCTATATCCTCCTATCCTTCCTAACCTACTTCTGTTCCCACCCTATTCATCCTCTGTTTTTATATACTATGGCATCAAATATACCAATCTAACCACTGATAAAACCAATATGGTGGAAGCGTCGACTATATCGACCTAACTTCCCCAGCAGGCAACTAGCAATCGTCATCACAGGTCTAGGGGAGCGTGTCCATCACTGCCCTCCCACGATTCCAGGTTTGGAGGTTACATGGTGGGAAATACCTCCATCCCTCCTCTCAACTAGAGTCAAAAACCTAATATGGACCACACTACAGTGATGGTTGGATACTTGTCATCGAATAATCTAACCAAGTAGCCTTATCGCCTATCATTTACATTTTATCCATGTCATAAGAGTCCATATCAAGTATATACCAATGTAATATAACAATGTACATCATACCATTCCTCATTGGATGTCTCGACCTTCCCCAATGGAAGAGTATATTTTGGTTATCATATAGTTCTTTCCAATATGCAAGTTAGTTCTCATCCATGCATATATATAACAACAAAATATATATAGATACATGATCTTAAACATCATATTATTAAGTCTAGTATTTGTTAGCTCTGCTACATATTTGGGCACTTGGAGGGTCAAATACAGGTCTGGCCATGCGGTTTGTGCTTAAGGAAGGTTCGCATCAGTCATCTGTCATATTCTCCTTCACTTTGCTTATACTCTCATAACCCCCGCTATCTCTGTTTTCCTCCAAAACTCTGTATAAACCCGTATTCCCTTAGGTCCCGAGGCACAAAGTTTAAAACCATAAGACCGTGATCACATGACCACGCGCTTTCACAAGCCCTTTCCCCATCACATCCGACGAAAACATGTGCAACTAAACCCCCGCCATCTTATCGCCGACCGCGCGATCCAACGGCATTCAGTTCTCCCACACCTGAGCTGCCCGCGCTTTAACTTGCGATCAAAGCGGTTTCCTCTACCACGCGTCGCATGATGATTGTGATCACGAGCCCTCATATGATTACCGTTTTCCCCCAAAGGCGGTGCGATAAATACCACCTGCCGCCAAAACGATCCTCCCCGCCCATTAACCTCGCGCACCTTCAACATCCGCCTCTGTATCTCCCAATACCCTCCGCCGATCGATTCTCGTCGTTGATTTGCGCGATCCAACGACCGATCTTTCCCCTCCGTTCATCCATACTGTCCACGTCCATAGCCATTCCATGCATCCGAAGGACGAAGGTGGCTAGTATTCAGTACTCTTCACAGTTACTCCTCAATGATCATCTTCAACAAGCAGCATGGTTGAGAAGGAAAGGTACAGAGCCGAGCAAGTAAACACATTTAACAGTTATGGAATTCTATCCTCTATAGCAGTCCACCTGCCCGAGAAGGACAACAGAGCATCCAAGAAGATCACTTTTGTTCACTACAGCAAGCAATTGTACTCAGAAGTTCTGCCAAGCAGTTAAAGTGCTTGTTGGTCCATTATGACCCCTCCACGCCTAGAATAGCATAACGTTTTTGTAATCAAACTCTATATATACCCAAAAAACAGATGTAATCAGGGTTGATGGTTGTTGTTTTGATGTAAGTTTCAACTTCTAGAGACTGTAACTGCTTTGATACTTGCAGCGTCTCGTCTTCATTTTCAGCTAATACAAACTTCTTTTGCTGTTAATTGCTCACTTTCCATCCCTTTTTTGTTCTAGGCTATGCTTGATATGCATTTTTCCTGAACTCTTGATGTGTAGCATTAGAGGAGTTGTCATCCTACCTTTGTGTTATAATCTTGTAGGTATTAGTGAATGTATTGACCAGGTTTCTTTTCACTTAGTGACAGAGAGCTATCATCCTGTCTGTGCACTAGGGAATTAGATTTGCAGACCTTTTTACTGGTTGCAGCCGGCCATCACAGGGTCCTGTGCATCTGTTGGTGTGGTCAGTATTCTCCATATTCACCCAATCCTTAAACTGTGAGTAATTGGTGGTCTAAAGCCTTGTAGTCTGGGGGTGTTCACGCATGTCTAGAGTCAAGCAAAGTAGGAGTGGTTATCTAGATTGAATATGCATCATTCCTTCCATTCATCCATTTCCAACATTACGTTGAGTTTGTGATGTCCCGAGCATCTCCGAGCTACAACCTAGGAGATTTTCTTGGGGTGATAACATCGATTGGCGCTATTTTCAGGGATAGGAGATTGAAGCTCAGCTTCCTTGGGAGAACGGCATAGTTCCATGCTTTGTTGATAGACAAAGTCTGGACATAGTTCTGGTTGTAATCATCTATCTAGAGACTCTATTAGAGAACCTACCTGGTGGCGACTCCACATTCCAGTTCTGGCTCAATTTGTGAGGCATACCCGGAGAAATCCTCAGAAATCACCAGCTGACCCAGTGCTTGACCCTAAGAAGATTGCTAAGTAGAAGAAAACCTCACTGAAAGGAGCATCAGGATCAGGTAAGTCTAAGAAATATTATGCATCTCTGAAAGGAAATATTATAGCTGAGAATACACATTTTGAAGATTTAGAGCCTAGCTTTGTTAGTAAAGAAAAACCTTCAGAGATTCATACAAATCCTTGTTCAGTCAATCCCCCTTTGGATCTCAGTCCAAAGAAAGCCTCCCAGACAGTCCATCATTTTCCCTCAATTCTGTCATCCATTTCATTAATTCCTACCATTCAATCTGCCAGTATCCTTCCACATATCCCAATTATGGCAGGCCAGCAAGCTCCCACAAAGATGGAAAGAAACATAGTTGCCAGGTATGGACCCTTGGTCTTGCCTGTTCCTTTGAATGTTATGCCTGCAGGAGAATATCATAAATATATGCCCAAATTCACTGGTACAGAGGGAGTAATAGTTGAAGAACACCTCGAGTCCTTTTATAGTTATGCTGATAACTTAGATACCGGTGAAGATGATGTGTGGATGAGAGTTTTTGTTCAGAGCCTTGATGGAAAGGCTAGAAAGTGGTTCAAAGAATTGCCCCATAGGTCCATAATAGACATTGAAGCATTGGATTATGCATTCCTGAAGCAATGGGGAGATAGAAAAGACCTGCTCTACTACCATACCGAGTTTGGAAACCTAAAGAGGGAAAATGGGGAATCTTTGCCTGATTTTAACAAAAGATTTAACCGTATGTATAGTAAGATACCAGATGAAGTAAATCCTACCCCCACCTCTGCCAAACTCACTTAAGCTAATGCTTTTCACTCTGATTTCTTCCTGCTTTTGAGAGAAAGAAGATGTGCCACTCTAGCTGATATGCAGGATGCAGCACTGGAGGTGGAATCAAATATTATAGCTGCAGAAAAGCTTAAAACACATGCTGATAGAAGAAGGCAGAGAGGTGAGGCTTCTTCTTCCTCTGCTTCATCTTCAAAACCTAAACTAGATAAGATGACCAAAATGATAGAGTCATTGGCTGCTGAGATATCTAAGCTAAAAGTTGAGCAGAATTCTGGGAAAGCAAGGTTTCAAAACACGTTTGCTCCAAGAAATCCAAATCCATTCAGAAGAGAAAATGAAAAATTACAAATCATTCAGAGGGGTAAAGAAGCAAGTGAAGAACAAAAAGTTAAGGCTCCTTTTTAGAATGTAGTCATGGAGGAGGAGCAGTTTGAAGAAGAGGATGAAATTCATTGCATGGAAGATAAAGGTAGTGCTACCTTTTTGACATTGGCTGCATATGAAGAATCATTATTGAATGACCAAAGTAGTCAAGAGTGGGACAGAGAGGCTGTTTTGCAGACTGGTGAACAACAAAGGTATCATCTGAGGTTAAAAGCAAACAATGTCAAGGAGATTCCTGCACAAAGATCTGTTGTCCAAACAGAGCCACAGAATATCAGATAGAAAAGACTAGCAGCTGATCCAGTCATCCTCAAAGCACCAGCTCAAGAGGTAAGAGGTTCTGACAAGCCCCCTTCCCCTTTCAGTCTTGAGTCAGAAGTCCAGAAGCTAAAAATAGTTGTGCCTATGATAGAACTGGTAAAGAGTGAAGTTTTTAGAAAGCCTATCCTTGAGGACCTTGAGCTGAAAGCCATACAAACCCCCACTGACTATGTCAATTTGCAAGATGACAAGCGTGCAGTTGTGCTTAGCCCTATGATCGAACCCGTTGATAATAATTCTCCATCATTTTATGTCTCTTTGACCATTCATGACAAAATCCTCCACAATTGCCTGCTAGAAACAGGGGCCAGCCACAATCTGATGCCTAAAGCTGTCATGGAAGAGTTAGGCCTTGATATCACTAGACCATATCATGATTTATTCTCATTTGATTCAAGAAAGGTAA
Source organism: Pinus tabuliformis (assembly GCA_031772625.1). Taxonomy (NCBI): domain Eukaryota; kingdom Viridiplantae; phylum Streptophyta; class Pinopsida; order Pinales; family Pinaceae; genus Pinus; species Pinus tabuliformis. The sequence continues at coordinate 206,330,675 of CM062819.1, forward strand.
AATGCCTAGGATTGATCAAAGACCTGGCCATTACCCTAACTCAGCTGCCCATGAAGAGTATGATGATGGATATTGTGGTGGTAGATGTCCTGCCTAAGTTTGGCATGCTGTTATATAGAGGATGGATTAAGAGACTAGGTGGGACATTACAGAATGGCTTATCTTATCCCACTGTCCGAGTTTTTGGAGGAGAAAGTAGGAGATTGTACAGAGAAGCACAACTGGCCTACATCATCAGTGATGAGAAGAATCCTTCTAATCATCCCATATATGCGGTGGACACTGATTTTGGAGCATGTATCCTCCAAATAGAAGAATCCCAGAAGGCCTCAATGGAGATCAAGAAACCAGTCAATTAGGCCGAGGGAGAGCATGGAAGTCTGCTTTGGGAGATGTTCTTTGATGGAGCATGTTCCAGGGAGACTGCAGGAGCAGGGGTGGTACTGATATCTCCAAAACAAGAAAGCACACATCTGTCCTTTAAGCTGGCTTTTCAAGCCACAAACAACATAGCAGAATATGAGGCTCTGATATTGGGCCTTAACGCAGCTAAAGATAGAAGAATCGGGAACATAAAGGTGTTTGGAGATGCTGACCTTATCATTCAACAAGTAAATAAAACATTTCAAGCAAAGCACCCAAGGTTGAAAGCATACAGAGATGAGGTATGGAGACTCAAAGATTATTTTTATAATTTTTGTATCTCATATATCCCTAGAGCCAAAAATTAGCTTGTTGATTCCCTTGCCATGTCTGCTAGCATGTTTAGCCCTCCCATGCCTCCCAGACTAGTTTATGAAGTCCAAATGAAATGTAGACCATCCTTGCCTGATAATGTCCAACATTGGAAAGTTTTTGAGGATGACGCTGAAGTGAATAGATTTCTACAAGTCATTGATGAATTTTCTGAAATGAAAATTGACCAAGAAAATGAAGCCTTGGAAGAAAGTCCCCAATCCCAGCTTAGAAACAGAATTGGTAAAGATAGCATTGTCCAACTGCCCAGTAATCATATACCTAAGGGTCTAGTTCCTTTAGAGAAGTCGTTTGACCAAAATGATGTCCCTTATAAGGCTGCACAAAAGGAATACCAATCTGCAGTCTGTAAGCATAATATAGGGAGTTCATATCAGCCTAGATATATAAATTTGTCCGCTCATTTGTCTGCTACCCAAAATGCTGAATACTGCAATTTAATGAGGCAATTTGCTGATGACTTTGCCTGGGAATATAGTGACCTGAAAACATATGACAAAAATATTATCCAGCATAAAATCCCTTTAGAGAAAGACACCATCCCTTTCAAAGAAAAGCTGAAACCAATAAATCCTTTACTACTTCCTCTAATTGAAAAAGAAATAAAAAAGTTACTGGCTGCCAAAATCATAGTCCCTCTTAGATACTCAAAATGGGTAGCTAACTTAGTGGTAGTGAAGAAGAAAAGTGGAGAAATCAGACTCTGTGTTGATTTCAGAAACTTGAACAAATTCTCTAAGAAAGACAATTACCCTCTACCAAAGATGGAGCATTTGCTGCAGAAGGTCTCAGGGGCCAAAGTGATGTCTTTCCTAGATGGATTTTCAGGGTACAATCAGGTTGTTGTACATCCAGATGACCAAGAGAAGACTGCATTCACCACTCCTTGGGGCACTTTTATGTATTCCAAGTTGCCTTTTGGACTAATGAATGTTGGAGCCACCTTTCAGAGAGCTATGGATATAGCATTTGTGGGGGAGAAGGAGAAGTTTGTCCTTATTTACCTTGATGATATAACAGTATACTCCAGCAACCATCATGACCATTTGCAGCATTTAAAGAAAGTGTTCCTGAAGTGCAGAAGGTTTGAGATTTCAGTCAATCCTAAGAAATCACAGTTTTCTTTAGAAGAAGGCAAACCGTTAGGACATATGGTTTCTGCTGCAGGTGTCAAAATTGACCCAGAAAGAGTAAGAGAAATACATACCTTATCTATCCCAAGATCAAAGAAGGATATCCAGTCCTTTCTGGTCTAAATAAATTTTGTGAGGAGGTTTATCCCAAACTTTACAGAACTTGTAAAGCACATTACCTCCATGTTGAGAAAGGGGTCAAAGATCAAATTGACTGATTCAGCAAGAAGATCCTTTGAGTCCATTAAGAAAGCTATTACGGAGGCTCCCACTTTAATCAACCTAGATTACAGCAAGAAGTTCCACATATTTTCTTTTGCCTTTGAAGACACCCTTGCAGCAGTTTTATTGCAAGCAGATGAAAAAAGCTTAGAGCATCCAGTGGCATTTTTCAGCAAAAAATTAAGGGACGCTAGGCTGAGGTATGACATCATTGAAAAACATGCATATGATCTTATCAAGTCTTTGAAAGCTTTCAAAGTTTATATTTTGCATTCCAAGATAATAGCATATGTACCCTCTACTTCAATAAAGGATGTCTTAACACAGCCTAATGCTGATGGAAGAAGGGCTAAATGGATTGCAAAATTAATTGAATTCAATATAGAATTGAAGCCCACCAAGCTGGTCAAAGGTCAGGGCCTTGCCAGACTATTGGCTGAAGAAAATTGCAGATCATTGGACATAGATTTCATGGGCACAATTGCAGAAAATGGTCAAACAGAAGAAGAGGAAGCAACTAAACTAGGGAAAGAATAGTCATTATCAGAAAATCTAGCTTTTTGTGATTGGTACTCTGCAATAGCTAAATTCTTGCTGAAGCTAGAAATTCCTCCAAACTTTACTCAAAGTCAAGCCATAACTGTTAAGCTCAGGGCAGCAAGCTATTGCATTCATGAAAATCTGCTCTACTGGAGGGACCCATCTGGAATTCTTTTGAGGTGCCTGGATAAAGAACACTCAATAGAGGCTATGCAGCAACTTAATTCTAGCATGTGTGGAGGCCACTGTTATTGGAAAACTACAACCCAAAAGGTCCTCAGAGCTGGGTACTATTGGCCCACCTTGTTTTCTAATGTCTTTTCATTTGTTAAATCTTGTGACAGGTGCCAAATATTTGAAGGAAAGAAGCAATTGAAGTCCCTGTCCTTGAAACCAATACATGTAAATGGAACTTTTCAGTAGTGGGGCTTGGATTTCATTGGAGATATCAATCCTGTTGAAAATAATACTGAGAGGGGGGGTGAATCAGTATTATCAAGTTCTTTTAACAAATCTTCCTTATTTACACTTTGAATTATTTTTACATATCATTACCATAAAATAATGAGCATGAACAAGAAAAATAGATAGTCACACCAAAGAACACCAGATATAAGGTGGAAAACCAATGTGGGTGAAAACCAACTGCTGCAATATGTCTCTATCTTCTTTCAAATTAGAAACTCCTGTTACAATGATTTTGTACTAGTGCAGTCCTTTACCAGTACGCAGGCTGCAACCTGCAGAGAGCTACAACTCTCTCTCGTTTTCCAGTCTCTCCCGGAAGGGAGCTACAACCCCCTACTTCTTTTCTTTCAAGGACCACTTTTCATAAATTTTCAAACTGGATCCAACAACAACATTGAAGCTCATAATCAAACAACCTTCTGAATCACCCAATCACCAGATCCATACATATACAATGATATTATGAGAGTTATCAACCAGATCTAGTACATAAAGATAAGTCATTAATCATGTTGTTATCTGAACTCAATACCAGTAACCAAACATCAGTTATGCACCCAAAACCCTGCAGAATAGTCAAAGGTAGTTAAAACAAATTTTAAGCATGGATTGCAACTTCACTGGTATAGATCTGCGGATATCTGTACTACCTCCGCACCTGCGCCTTCTGTGGTGCAGCGACCACCGCACCTGCGCCTTCTGTGGCGCCTCCGCACTGCGCCTTCTGTGGCACCTCTGCACTGCGCCTTCTGTGGCGCCTCCACACTGCGCCTTCTATGGCGCTTCTGTGGCGTCTCCGCACTACGTCTTCTGTGGTGCCTCCGCACTGTGCCTTCTGTGGCGCCTCTGCACTACGCCTTCTGTGGCGCCTCTGTGGCGTCTCCGCACTGCGCCTTCTGTGGCGCCTTCGCACTGCGCCTTCTATGGCGCCTCCGCACTGCGTCTTCTATGGCGCCTCCGCACTGCGCCTTCTGTGGCGTCTCCGCACTGCGCCTTCTGTGGCGCCTCCGCACTGCACCTTCTGTGGCGCCTCTGTGGCGTCTCCGCACTGCGCCTTCTGTGGCGCCTCTGTGGCATCTCCGCACTGCGCCTTCTGTGGCGCCTCCGCACTGCGCCTTTTGTGTCGCCTCCGCACTTCCGCAGCTGCAGCGCTCGAGAGATCACCCTTCACAGATTCGCTATCAACTTCCCTTTCATAGATCAAACTTTTAAACAATAACCCAATATTTCAGATCTTAAGATATTCGATTTGCAAGAATGAATTAGCCAAGTGATCTCCTTTGCTTTATATAGGCAAGCTTCTTCCTAAAATCATGGATCAATACCATAGATAACCAATACAAGGGGGCCAAAAACATGGGGCTCAATAATACCAAGGACTAACCACCATGGACCAAAGGTAAGTTCTCCAACATATACACACTTTTGACGAGGTACCATGGTCCAAAACCATTGGTTCAAATACCAAGGACTAACTACCATGGACCAAAGGTAGGTTCTCCAACATGAAAGTGCGTGAACTTTTTCTCTACATGAAATAAACTTTTCTCTACATGAAATAAACTTTTCTTTGCATAAAAGTGCGTGAACTTTTCTCTATATGAAATAAAATTTTCTCTGCATATAAGTGCGTGAACTTTTCTCTATATAGAATAAGCTTTTCTCTGCATATAAGTGCGTGAACTTTTCTCTATATAGAATAAGCTTTTCTCTGCATATAAGTGCGTGAACTTTTCTGCACTATAATTTATCATCTGAGATGAGTGGGTTGCCATCAAGTACAACATATGTATCATAAAGCCATACCAGAATCATAATGCCAACAATCTCCCCCTTTGGACTTGATGGCAACCTCAAAATCTTCAGCTCATTCTCCCCCTTTGACATCAAGGGCAAAGGGTTATGCTCCCCTTGCCCTTATCACATAGATTGTAGTCACACAATACAATCTATGTGATAAGAAAAGAAGATTATCTCACAATTCAATATATATCTTGTACATTATATTTTCGTAAATAAACTATACATATATATATATATATATATATATATATATATATATGTATATATATATATATATACATATATATATGTATATATATATATATATATATGTATGTATATATATAGATATATATATATATATATATATATATATATATATGTATGTATGTATATATATATATCTATATATATATATATATATATATATATATATATATATATATATATTAACATATACATCATTTAATGCAGTTGCATAGAATAACTTCAAGCTGAATACCTATTCACCTAGTAAAATTGTAACATTTACCCAAACTTTGCAAAACTCCAGTAAAATATAAAGTAGTACATTATTTATTTTTAATGATAATGTGGCGTGAAAATTACAAATACCAACCATTGGTAACCTGCACAATTACAAAGGCCCATCAGAATCCCTCATTATGTAAAACATCCCTCAGCTATAATGGACGACCTTCAATATGTAAAAAAAACTGCACACAAAATGTTATATATTCAGAACACTCTTAAACCATAGAAAAAATAAATAACACTCCTTTTCAAACCATAATTAAACAAGAAAAAACAAGCAAGAAAAATTAGTAGGCCATAGAAAAACCATTTATCATAATAAGAATTGAAAGACTAAAGAAGAGTTAGTTGAATATACCAACAATGAGATGTTCCTATCACTTCCCCTACTATTTGACAAGAGATTTATAATTTTCTAAACAAACACGTTTTCAAAATGTAACTCAAAAAATGTAAAATAACCCACTACTATAGATTTCATAAAATAAATGCAACCACGTTTCATTTTTTTTTAATATTTTGTTTTCGGTTGAGAATAAAGCCAATGTTCATTTCGATTGGCACAGAGCAGAGGAGCCGAGGGCGAAAATAGGGTTTCCAATGTGCTGATACCATTGCAGGGCTGGAGGTGGTATTCTCTCGATTCGCAGCACTGTATCACAAAGGTCAAGAGCTGACCGACCGAATGGGGGCAGAGGGGTCTAGTGGGACCCCTACTTTCAAAGAGATAATCATGCAGAAGCAGAGGCAAAATAAGGAGGAAGGGGTCAGGATTTCTGGGCTTGACAATAACAAGCAGAAAGGCAAAAGGAATAAGGAGAAAATACAAGGGGAAACTGACAAGCCAGACAGCTCAACGGAAGGCAAAGGCATAGTGGGTGAAAGCCTGACAGGAACTAAAGAGAAAATCACCTCAATAATTAAATCATCAGAAAAAGAGGAACGACAAGCTGAAGAAGACAGGGAGCAAACAGATAATAGGCAAGGAAAGCCGGAAAAGGAGGGGGAGACAAGCACAAGACCCAATAAAAAATCTTCATCAAATGGGGTCTGCAAACCAAAAAAGACCAATAACCTCAGGGTAGTAATAACTGACCCAGAGATACATGCATACAGAGAGCACATGGCAGAACATGCCGTCATTTGCAAATTTATGGGCATTTGTCCATCTGAAAGGACTCTTTGTCATTGGATCAAACAAAAATGGAAGCCGAAGGGGGATGTAAAGCTTCATTTGGGAGCCAAGGGCTTCTTCACAGTTGTATTCTCCAACCTGGAAGACAAGGATAGAATCTTTGAGGGTGGCCCATACTTTTTGGCTTCAGCTAGTCTGTACATGTGACCATGGAAACCAAACTTCACCCCAGAGAAAGAATCTTTCACCCAAGTCCCAGTCTGGATTTGTTTTTTCTCTCTCCCAATAGATTATTGGGGTCTGAATGCCTTGAAACAAATTGCTGACCAGTAGGGAACATTTATCAAGGCCTCGGAAGCAACTTTACAAAAGAGATATACATCTTACGCAAGAATATGTGTTGAAATGGACGTTTCCGGGGCACTGCATGAGGGGCTCTGGCTGGAATACAGGGACGAGGATTACTTTCAGGCCGTAGATTATGAGCAGATTCCCTTCCGGTGCCACAAATGTCATGAACATGGGCATTTGATGAGAGATTGCCCTCTGATTAGGAAGGAAGAAGAGACCGAAACAGCACAAGCCAACAAAGATAAAGAAACCTTCATAAAACCTAAGTCTAGACAGAGAGCAAACAGAAGGAAGAATAATAAAGGTAATACAGGCAAAAACAACCACAACAACTCTTTTGTGATCTTAGATCTTGAAACAGATTCGGAGGACAAGCTCAAAACCCTAACATCAGATGCATGGCATGATGAAAAGGAAGAACCAACCAAGGAAGGAATGGGGGAAGGGAACCTCAACAATGAAGTTCAAATGCAGGAGAGAAAAGAGGAGACAGAAGAAGAAACTGACATGCTCACCAGTGATGGTGGAAGTGAGGATCAAGAATGGGAAGAGGCGTTAGCCAAGGAGGGGATGAACCTACCAGTAACTGCAGAGAACTGGAAGGCCCAAGGAATAGAGAATGCACAGGAAGAAGAAATCAGGAAGGTAAACGACCTGTTCATAGCAAGGCAAAAAGCAGAATTAGAGAAGCAGAATAGGAAGCTAGGTATAGTAAAAGGCAATAGTTTCCATTCGAAAAGTCTTTTATGGAAATCATCTAGCTCAAAGCAGAAGAAAAGAAGAGGTCGTAGAACCAGTGGTGAAGTTCTACAGGAGCTAGGCATGATAATGATAAACTCAGGGAAGATGAAAGCGCTTAGTGCCTTCCAGTCCTTCCAATGAAAATTAGTTAAACATGAAGATCATCTCATGGAATGCAAGAGAGCTTAACAGCCAGTCAAAACACAGAATCTTAAAGCGGAAAATCCAGAAATACAGACCGGAAATTATGTTCTTACAAGAAACTAAATGTAGCAGTTCTAGTATCAACAGTCTTTGTAGGAAGCTTGGGAGAAATTTAGAAGTTTTAGAGATTGAGAGCCAAGGACGAGAAGGAGGTCTTGCAACTATTTGGGATACAAGGGAAATCCAGATTTTATCAGCTGAGGCGAACAAACACTTCATAGCGGTGGATTTTCAACCCACAGGTAACTCTGGGTCTTTCCTTTGCATCAACATTTATGGTCCTCAGAAATTAGAAGATAAAATAAACTTTTTGAATTCAATAACCAAACTTACTGAAAGATATCCAAGGTCTAAGTGTATACTGGGGGGTGATTTCAATATGATAACCACCCTTCTGGAAAAAAAGGGGGTCTAAGGAAACTTAATAGGGACGCGGAAGCCTTTACAAGTTTCATTGAAACTGTCAAAATGGTAGACATATACCCCAAGAGTGGCATGTTCACCTGGAACAACAGAAGGGGGGGAGAGAGGTTAATAGCTTCGCGCTTGGATAGATTTTTAATCTCAGAAAGCATTATCATGGATGGTTGTCGTGGCGGAAAAAGTCATTTGGGCTGACACAACTGACCTCCCTAGGAGTATAAACTCACTAGCAACAAACAAGACAAAATGGAGTGATCTTTCTCTAAATCTACCTTTTACAACATGAAAAGTACAAGTGTTTAGGCTTACCTTATTCCAAAACGCTGTTGTTGTAGTCCGTTCTTGCCAATCCGGATGAGCTCTTCCTTCAAGTCAATTCCTGCAACCACAAACAATCAAACAATTACCGAGCACTTGTATTTCATATAATAAAACATAGATTCAACATGCAGACCAAGGAACACATGAAATAACTCATTAACACAAGCTATTGAGAAAAATAAACCAGTTTGTATTAATAACGAAACAAAGAAACTCTTACAACCTGGCCTTGGTGTTGTGCAAGTTCCTCCCAGGGTCCATCAAGTGTTTTCCTCTACTTTGACAAAGCTCACCCACTTCCAAGTAGAATCATGTAAAGACAATCTCTCCTCACAAAGGTTCTAATGGAAGACCTAAATCCTGCAGCATTTACCCAAAGAAAATGTATAGCTCCAACCTCTTCTCCTTCTGGCTCAATGCCTTTATTTATAGTGCTGTAAAGAGGTTATTCAGGTCCACTATCAATGGGATCATCCCCCTCTATGGGTGGGATAGCTCCCTTATTGATGGGATAAGCTCCCTCTTAATAGAGATACATGAACCAACTGGAGGCGCATCCATTTCATCAAACCGACCTCTAGAATGTTCTAGAAGTAACCACAAGTAACTTTTTCAAGATAAAACTTGCGCATTTTGCCTTTTACAGAAGGACGCACCTGTCCTTTAACATACAGAGCGTCCATGGACGTAGGTTTTGTGAACATAGCCTGCGTCCCCGCAGGTAAGGCTAGAGAGAACCTGCGACCCCAGAGATAAACATAGTTTTTACAAGACTTTCTCTCTTCTTTGAGTTTGAGATGGATAACAGAGGCATAAAAGACTTGCCTAAGAGGGTAGCATGACAGTTGATTTGAGCCATACTAACTGTAAGTAGTCAAGGTGACATTTTTTAGTGTAACAGATTGCCCCCTAAAGTGCGAAGCCTGGAATAGATTGGTGTTTTGTAATTCTAGGAAGGGTGAAGCGCTTTATCATTTCAAGGATTGACTTGTGGATGACCTGGTTAGAACCTGCAATTTTCAACACAAAATACATGTATAAGATTATATCATCACTGAGGTAGGCATTCCCATACTCAGATTCAAAACTTTAACTAATGGACTAACTATTTTGATACAGGAATGATCTTGCAGTACATCATTTTTATAGACTTTTGTAGACACAGTATGGGCGCAGCCATCTGTTTATGATTAGTCTACATAGACAATGAATACAAAACTCCTCGCAGCCTGGATGGTGGAAACTAGATCCAGGGTCTTCACTTCTACTTCCCGAATTGGTACGATTCTAAACATGTGATTAAATGATTTGACGTCGAACATGTTAGAAACCACTTGATTACCAGTCGATGATGTGAACTGTTAACAAGCATGAGAGAGACCACCAGTAATGTCAATGGTTCTCAAAGTACCAAGCACAACCCGTGAAATGTGAATAGATGTTCTGATGTCGAACACTTCACGGAATCCTTTGATCGAAAGTCAATGATGTAAATTGTCGTCAAAGGCGAGAAACCTGCCATTGATGCATGCAGACTTCAAGGTACTGTCGATTCCTAAGTCATCTTTCTAGATAATGTGTCGATGTCGATAGAAAGCGACTCGTTGCAGGCAAGCCTGCAACACGAAATCATTGTTCAAGTTGAAGAAATGTTGCTGTAAGGACCGACTCAGGGATGGTCAAATGGATGATAAGTATTTTGCAGATGAAAGTTTTGCTTGCAGACCTCTTGAACACATAACGACACAACAGATGGTTTGGTGACGAATAACTCAAAGTTGATCCCTGAACCCGGTTAAAGATTTTCAAAGTGATTTGGTCAACTGTGAGGTAAAAGATTTCCCAACCCAGGTGAAATGCAAAAGTGTCGTGTTCAAGAGTGGTAATAAGGTTTCGTTTGAGACAAAAGGTGACAAATAGGTTCATTCTTCTCTCTTTTCCCCCACCATTTCTGGCAAGTACCTCTTTATTTTTAACAAGCTTGAGGAGGATAACATATGATTGGTTATAAGCTCATCCTTCGGATGAGTCCAACCTAGTTTAAATTCGAACCCTAGGAAGGAGTGGTTCGTTCTCGTTTGTAATTGAACAGGTCCTTTACTGTAAAAGTTTAACGAGTCCAGTATAGGAGAAACTCGGCGTTTTTCATTTTTAGAGAGTCTGAAAAAGTTAAGGAAACTCCACGTTGAACTTTTTCGTAAATTTGTGTCCCTCAAGCCCGAAAAAGTGTAAAATAATACCTGGGGGAACCGCTTGATCTTGCGACCAAGGAGTACTTTCATAATAGTGTCGTTGACCTGAAAAGTAAAAAGCGATCAAAGACACGTCGTTTTATTTCCTTATCGAGTTTGAAACGACAAAAACCCGGCAATCTTTTCCTGATTTTACGGTCAGAAAAGAGCTAAAAGGGGACCGTCTTTTAATTCCGTTTTAACGAGTGTAAAAGAAACACTCGGCAATCTTTTCATGTTTTAGGAGTCAGAAAAGGGCTTAAAAGATGACTCTGATATTTTTATTTGTGAAAATTACAATTTCCCTCGAAATCCCTTTGTCCTGCACAAAAGCAACACATTACTCATACCTGTTTAAAATAGGCAAAAATACGTTGAAAAACATCTTTTCATGGTAAAAAATGAACTCATTCACCCAAAAAACCTATAAAAAGACCTTTTACCATGTCATTTTTACCGTTTGACTTTGGAGGTTGAAAAAGGAGCTTTTGACAAGAAACTTCCCGTGGTCGCTGCGGAAAATCTGACCGTCGGAATCGAACGCCGCTTCACCCAGGTATTTTACACATCCTACTCTGCATTTCTATCCGTTTAGAATTAAGTTTTAGGTCTCTGTTTCATTTTTTGGGAGGGTTTTGGGTTTAAAATGCGCCTCTCGGCGGACGCAGGTGCCCTTCGGGTGACCTGCGTCCCCCGACTTTTTCTCACACGGGAAAAAGGTCGTGGGACGCAGCCCGCCTTCAGGCAAGCTGCGTCCGGACGCCCTGTGCTACAAATCCGAGGTGCGTCCTCCGAGTAATGCGCATTTGAAAACCCCAACTCTCTCAAAAAACCACCAAATTTCTTCAAATCAATTTCTAATTGTCTTTTTTGATATGCAAGGCATTAATCATGTTAGACTGGAGAGAGAGAGAGCACGTAGATGAAGATGAAGCTGCAATAAACCACCAGCCCTCTTTGGATGCCTTAAGAACATGCGGGTTGTATAAATATTGGACCATACCGGGCATGAGGGGCCAAGTAAGATTCTTGGAATGGCTGGTTGAGCGATGGAACATTCAAGATCAATGTTTTTACATAGGAGGGCACCAGCTCGAGATAGAGCCCTCGGATGTATACTTTCTTACTGGCTTGCCAAACAGAGGTGAGCAACTCAACCTTGCGGGGACCAGGCCGGGTGGCCAATCCCTTGATGATCTCCGCGAGGAGTGGTGCAGACCCGGGACTCGCCATAAAAAAGGCGTAGAGATAAAACACATCGCTCTGCCGGAACTCAGAGTCATTGCGTTCACGGTCACCAGAATTTGCGGCGCGGCCGCTTTACACATTGCTTCCGGATCCCAAATGCGGATGGCAGTTGACTGTTATCAAGGCACCATCTTCAACTGGTGTGAAGCTGTGTCGGCTCATATGAAGAGCCAACTGACCAAGGCAAAGAACGGACGACTAAAGACTTTTGGATATGGGCCTATAGTCGTGAGCTTTGCCTTGGAGAGAGTTCCAATGCTGATCCCTCAGCAACTCACTGTTGATGATTTGGGTCCTCAGCAGCCAAAGCTGATTCGATGGGTTGCGGTGATGGCCCGACATCCTGACGAGGGCACGGCAGTGGTTCGATTCTCAGACAGTTACTTTGACTGGTTAGAGGGCCAGCTTTTTGTGATACAAGACTTTCCATATGCCGGAATGGATTTCAGAGGTGATCCGGACATGGTTCTTCCACAGGGAGAACAATGGGACGACAGAGGTACTTTTATTTTCACAAGTTTTCTAGTTATGTATTTTTTATTTTTCATATATATCGTCTCAAACTAATAGTAAAATTTTCAAAATGCAGATGTTGGCCCACAGCGTCCAGCCAATCTCCGGCCTTATGATAGACGACATCCAGCTGCACCGGCACCGGCCCCACAGGACGCAGCTGCAGACGTATTAGCTGAGTTGGAGCATGACCTAGATCGTCTCACGGTAGACATACCTGAGACTACTATGGACGACATTCCTATCAGGCTTCAACGTTTTGTAGTTGCAGTCCCTGGACCATTTAGGAGATTTCTGCGTAAGGTAGCCCGCGCAGTGGTGTCGTACAGAGAGCACCACCAGTGATTGACTAGTCACTTTTGTAGTCACATGTGACATTTTTGACTTTTTGTACTATCATTTTGCCGATCATAAGGTGTTTTCAACCTATGATCGAAGACGATGTATATATTTTTTGGACACACTTCTATCTATATATATCACTATTACCGGCTTATCTTGTTTAACATGTATGATGAAATGTCTTTAAATTTACTTGCATGATTATTATAAATGTCTGTCCAACACTCGAGAAGCAATTTCATCTGCTAATGTATTCAGGGACCTTGGAATATGTTGATATTCAATGTAATCAAATTCACGTTCCAAGAGACGCACTCTCAAAAACAACCTTAACAACACGGGATTTCTAATGGCATAAACTCTATTAAGCTGTAATACAACAAGTTCAGAATCTAACCTCACAATCAAACGTCGAATTCCAAATGAAATAGATTCGGATAATAATTCAACCACTGCACTGTATTCTGCAATGTTATTCGTTGTTTGACCGAGGCTTACCCCATGCATAGAAACTAACTCGTCAGAGGGTGAATAGATAACCCAAGCTGCGGAAGAAATATTCCGTGTACTACGACAAGCACCATCAGCAAATCCAATGTATGTTTGGAGAGGCGTCGACATCTACAATATCAAGAGTAAAACCAAGATAAGCCAGAATAATGACGACAAACCACACTCGCTAAGCTAAGCACACAGATTAAACTAACACACTTGCTAGCTAGAAAGAAAATCTAACCTATCTAAAAACTTCTCCATCCATCATTTTAAGCATAATACCTCTTTAGGTAAAGTCCATTTCTGGGTTTACCCAAAGAGTCCCCATCAAAATCAACTAACTCATAAGCCCCTTTTGCTAGCTTTCGCTTTACAATGTAGGGCCCATGCCACATGGGAACGAATTTTCCGGCACCTAGCTTATCGTTAGCTTGATCATATAATAGTACTAGGTCTCCTTCCGAAAAACTTCGAGGAGTTACATTTTTATCGTACTGGGCTTTCATTCGTTTTGCGTGAGTCTCGATAGCTAAAGTAGCGTCACGTCGAGTCTCATCTAATTTAGCCAAGTATAACAACCGTTTCTCCTCTTCGGAAGTAGCTGGAAGTAATTCGACAGCCATTTGAAGTGATGGGATTTCGCATTCAATAGGTAACACAGCTTCTAAGCCATAAACTAGCTGGAAAGGGGTGAAACCTGTTGAATTTTTCACTGAAGTTCGATATGCCCATAGCGCCGAAAATAACATGTTATGCCAATTCGTTCGATGGATACCAATGATCCGTCGAATCATGATGACTAGAACTTTGTTGATTGACTCAACCAAACCGTTGGCTTGCGGATAATAAGGTGTAGAGCTATCGTGGCGCAAACCAAGCTGGCTTGTAAGCTCAGTCATCATGACATTTCGAAAATGGCTCCCATGGTCAGTAATGATTGCTTGTGGGACACCAAACCTAGTTATGATATGATTGAATACGAAAACTGCAGCTGTCTTGCCGCTTGCGTCGAATGTAGGCATCGCCTCGGCCCACTTAGTAAAATAATCAACCGCGAGGATGATATACGCATGCCCCCCGGCCGAGTGAGGGTTACAAGTAATAAAGTCGATACCCCATTTAGCGAATGGACCAGCGGCAATTATAGGGTGGAGAGGAGCAGGTGGAGCGCGCATCTTTCGATCAAACACTTGACAGATGTGGCATTTTCTGACGGCAAGGATACAATCTTTAAACATAGACGGCCAGAAATAGCCAGCGCGCAACACCTTCTGAGCTGTGGCATACCCAGACATATGACCGCCACATGCTCCAGAGTGACAATCATTCAAAACTCTCTCAGCCTCGTCATGAGTTAAACAACGTCGAAAAACTAAGTCTGCCCCCAGGCGATAAAGTGTATCTCCAATAATCCTGTATTGCTGGGATTGAAACCAAATTTTTCGACGGTCTTCCTTGGAAGCTTCAGGCCGAAAGGTTTGAGTTTGGAGATAGATGATTATATCCCCATACCACGGATCTACAGTGCTAATAAGAAACAAAGATTCGTCCGCAATGGACTCCTCTACCACAGTCTCTGTGTCAGCACTCGGGAAATCACACATCAATTCCGCGAAGACTAAAGATTTCTTAGACTTGGACTTCTCAAACTCCAAGTCGAACTCTTGCAGGATGACGATCCATTTAGAGTACTTGCCCCCTAACAGTTGTTTTGTCAAGATATAAATCATAGGGTTGCAATCCGAAATAACAGTAGTTTTGCGGAGAAGAATGTAGTGACGGAAACGCTGGACAGCTTGAACGGCTGCCAGGGCCAATTTCTCCACATGTGAATATTTTAACTCAGTTGGATTTAAGGTTCTGCTAAGGTAATATATCACATGCTCTACCTTGAATTCATCTTCTTGAACTAACACCATTCCAATGGTGGAATGCGAAGCTGCGAGGTATAAGAAGTAGTCCTGGTTGTAGTTGGGAGGATGCAATAACGGTGCATGGGTCAACGCGTGTTTTAATGCATCAAAAGATTGTTGGGAAATCTCGTCCCAAAAGAATTGTACGTTCTGTTTCAACAACCTTGTAAAACCTTTAGTGACCTCGGCGTAGTTAGGGATGAATCGGCGTAAAAAGTTCGCTTTCCCTTGCAAACTTTGGAGTTGGCGCAAACTCGAAGGAGGAGGCAATTGGATGATAGCCTCGACTTTCGAGGGATCGACGCGAATGCCGGCTTTGGAAACAACAAATCCCAGCAATCGACCTGTTTCTATACAGAAAACACACTTGTGGGGATTCAACCGAATTCGATAATGCCTACACCTCATAAAGATTGCTCGTAAATGGACAAGGTGATCAGCTCGGTGTAACGAATGAGCAGGCAAATCATCGAGATAGGGTTGCACAATGTGCTTGATGTCATGAAATGCATAAGACATGGCCCGTTGAAAAGTAGCGCCGGCATTCTTAAGCCCAAAAGGTAATTTGCAATAAGCAAATGTCCCCCATGGACAAATGAATGCCGTTTTTGGTTGGTCGGCATGTAGAATATTGATTTGATTATAGCCTGAGAAACCATCCATAAAGGAAAACATCTCACTTCGGGCACAATCATCAATTATTTGATCGATATAAGGCGTAGGATAGTTGTCTTTCGGACAAGCTCGATTGATATCCCTATAGTCGATACAGATTCTTATTGTTCCTTGTTTTTTATTGACGGGAACAATATTCGATACCCAATCCGTTAACGGGATCGGATAAATGAAACCTGCTTTCAACAGCTTTTCGACTTCTGCTTTAATTGCAGCTGCTTTTCGAGGGTGAATCTGACGCAACCGTTGCCGAATGGGTTTAGCATCCGGGTAGGTTTTGATTTCATGAACAACAATGGCGGGATCGATTCCTGGCATTTCTTCGTAGGACCAGGCAAACACGTCGCGGATTTCTTGGAATAGGGCCTTGTAAGTTTCGATTTCTTCTTCAGTACATGCGGCACCTATATGAATGTTCTCCTTAATTCCGGGCTTCACTGATATATCAATGGGAACAGTACGAGAAATATTCCCTAAGTTCAGCTCCGAATCAGAATGTTTCGTTGGATCCTGAGCGTCTTTGACATATTCAGCGGTAAAGATAGATGAAAAATCATTTTCAAATGCATCGCCCTTAGGTAAAAACGAAGATCTGTGATGGAGATCTTCCCATGGTAGATCATCTACACTTAGGATTTCGCGAAGTCGTTCGTCAGATGACACGTCTTCGGGAAACGTTATCCGTTCTAAAGGTGAGGTGAAAAGTGACTCTTCACTGACCACATTCATTTGGTCGGTTTCGGTTGAATGAAAATCAGTAAAAGACATAAGAGCCTCATAAGCAATTTCATACGGACTCAACGGCATAACATCACCGAGTGAATCTAGCTCAGAGTCAGAGGGAACATACCAAGGATCATCGTGAATAATGTTTTCTGACGTGATCATATGAATTGTTGCAAATGAAGGATCTACATTGAGTGGAGGGAGAGGAAAAGTTCCCAGTAAACCGGAATCCTTAACTAAACCTACACCAATGTCCTTGTAAGGGAGTGTCGTTTTACCAACATGTTGGATAGTTTCTGAAGAGGATGGGTCGGATGAAAAGTATGTCAGCTGATCAATAGTCACGATCTTGCCGTTATGTGGAAACTTAATGACTCTGAAGACTGATGAAACGACCGCTGTCATAGCATATGACCAACTTCGACCCAAAAGAAGGTTGTAGTCTAGAGGGGCATCAACCACTTCCACATCCAGACTAACGGTTTTACCTTCGACCCCTATAGGTAATTCTTGTAGAATACCAAACGGACGGAACCCACGGCCATCAAAGGCCTTAAGGATGGTGGGGGATTGGTTCAACGAAGGAGAACCAAGTGATCTCCAACATTGAATCGACATAATACACGTGGAAGCTCCCTCATCAATCACAGTCCGATGAATAGGCCTGTTTTTGACTATCACTGGGATTTGGAAAGCCATTTGATGGGGGAGACGTGGTGTACTATTTTCTAGATCAAAGAAGCAAAAGAAGTACGCATACGATGCATTTTATTTACAGTGGGTAGAAATGGTTTATACTCAGGTATATACAACTCATTAGGTGACAGAGAAGGTTCACCTAAACTTTCTTCTTCGGGAATAGTAGCAGGAACTTGACTACTTGAAGGAACTTCATTTGGAATCATAGGAAACACATATCTCTTTGGCTTAGAGACAGGTCGAGGAATTACTGGTCTTGGAGGAATCAACTTGACTTGTCCATTATCAATAGTTACTCTTTTCAATTTGGATTGAGGTTGTTTAGTATCAACTATTGACTTGTATTGGAAATACCAGTTTCCAGGTAACTCAGTAGGATCATATAGAACACCTTCAACTTGAGCATTAGACAAACCAACTGTAACACAATCCTTTAAGACAGGCTGTTTAAGTTTAGGATGTGTTGTATTAGTCAATTGAAAAGAAGCTTGTCCAATTATAGACAGGTATTCACTTTCTTCAGCCATGGTTAACCCTTGGACACCAGACAATAATTTCCAACAATCTTTCAGATGGACATCATTCAGACTAATAGCATAGTCAGGATAAATGGTTCCATATTGACAACCAGTAGCAAGGTTTCCTTGAATAGTACCAATCCTAGCATGTTCATAATTTTGATGACGGGTATCAAACAGTTCAGCAATACAGGGAGTATTAATTCCATGACGAAACAGTGGAGCTAATCCAATCCTTATCCCCCCAAAATGAAGATAGAAATACTTTCCATCTTTTACATACTGCCGAAATTTCTTAATTTCATCATCAGAGAATAAATTCAAAGCAAGGATTTGCACAGAAGGTCCAGATATCTTAATAGTGATTTCTACCTCTTTCAGAAAGTTTTTCTTCTTGAACAGGAAAGTCATAGGTAGCTTATAGATATCAGTAGAATTTAGAGCAGGAGGAGTCCAATGTTCAGGGTCTTCAACTAATTCATGATTTTCATTTTCAACAGACTCGGACTCAGTCGACCGTGACGAGACTTCAGTAATGACTTTTCTGTCTATGGATGAGAATGATCGCAACAGATTGGCCATATTTAATCTATAACAGAAATAGACTAATGAAAGCTTTTATCTACTCGGTCCAATGATCAACAGAGTGACCTTTCAAAGGCTAGCTGGCTTTCAATAGAATTCTGTCTACAGATTAGTGAGTTAGGATCTACAAGATATAGTGGCTCTGATACCATAGGAACTTACTAAGATGTATGGTCTAGGAACTTAGGAACTTACTTGGAACAACTGAAGCGAACGCCTTCTGCAAATTTCTTCAACACATCAACCAGAGATTTGCACGGACTTTTGCGAACTCCTGTCGCTTCTCAAACGCGCCTTACTATCTCTCACACGATGCTCTTAAAAGAAACAGTCCTCAGACTGGCGGCCCAGCAGGCTTCAGTATTAATTCAAAGTAAAATTACACACCATAGAAACTCAAAGATATGAGCTCTGATTACACACACACAGTCACAAACTCACTAAGCACTCACAACTCACGATCCCTAAACTATGAGAGAGTTCTCTCTTAAATAACCTAACAAACGAATCTAGCTGACCTAATGCATGACATAAAAGTAGAAATAATTGAGGGTCCTGTCAGTATCTTATTCCACTGACGGTGTCTACTCAACTTTTTCTTTTGTACAAAGATTCGTCACAACATGTGACCAACAGTGTCACATTGCTGACAAAGAGATTCGTTACCAAGAACCTTTCGGGCTTCTATCGCTATCATATCCCATCTCAGAATCTGACGGAGTCTTGACTCTATCCCAATGGTACGATAAATGAGATAAAGTATCTTGAGGATCTTTCCAGGAAGATGTAAGCCATGATAGATATTCTTTTTCCCAGGTAGGGTCATTTTGTTCTTGAGCATCTTGATAAATATCCACATATACGGTTTCTTTTTCGCTATTCACTTTAGCTTTTCCTTTTGGATCGTGGATTGTAATGGAGGAATCTTCTTTTTGTGGAGCATGTGAACTCTGACCTGTGTCATAAGTAAATCTGATCGAATCTGCAGACTTCTTTAAACTTTTAGATGGAAAGAGATAATCATCTTTATTCCATCGGTTCACATATGCAAAGGGATCGATTTCAATTCCAAGGAAATTATCTTTCTTGCTATTTCTGAAATCTGGCAAAGACTGTACAGCCAGTTCAACCCCATCTAATAACTCCCATTTAAAAATCTGAAACATACTTACAGATTGTTCAATACTCGATTGAACCCATAATTTACATTGATGACTAAGATTTCCTTGTTCTTGCCATTCTATTTCAAACACCATTGAAGAACAGACACGATTAGAGAGAAGTAGATTGATCAAGCAAACCGCATCTTCGGACCATGAACAAGAATATACATTAATAGTAATAACAGCCTTCTGATTAACTATTAATCGAAATACTCGTTGTTTTCCTTGCAGAAGTTCGAGGGTTTTTATCAGTGATAGTTTCTCCGGTAGTTTTAACGAATGAAAATCTTGAAGCCATAATGAAATCTTTTTAATCTGATCTGGATCTTCAGCTAATGTAGATTTCATAATACTATCCTTTCCGTAAAGCTGTGAAAAAGGATTTGGTTCAATAGCATTACGGAATTCCATATTCTGATAATCCCAAGGTTCTGTAAATGTTCTCAAATACTGCAAGGTCCTTAATACACATTGAGAAGCTCTGACTTGGAGTTTCTTCTGACACTTACCATCTCTTATCTCCCAATCAGCAAAAGACTGAAACATCTCAAATTGAGGGAAAGAATCAGTATTAACAAAAGCTTCAGTATTTTGTTGGAGATATGCTGCTTCAATCTCTTCAAATAAATCTGGAATTTTGAGAGATTTCAAAAAGCGTTCAACAAGACCATTCATATTTACCTCCTCCAGTTCTAACATTTTAGAAGAAATATACATAGAAATAGAAAACTCAATTGCACCAATAATCTGATAATAATTCAGAGTTTTCAGAGTTTGAATCATATCTGGAGTATAATGACTGAGCCAAGTGTCATCGAGCTGTTGAAAATAGAGCTTAACCTGTAAATTTGGTAGAGGATAAACCTTTACCAATTCTTCATTGAGATTTAGAAAGACGCCAACATTTTTATGTTGCCAAGCTTGACATCTTTGTATCCACTGATTTCTTCTTAGTCGGAGACCAATTATCTTCTTGATTTGATCAGTGACATCGGATAACAAATATTCTAAAATCTTAAAACGCTGTACAAAAGTTTCAAAAGAATCATCAGCAGGACTGGTTCCTGCAATGGTGAAAAGACTTTCACTATGTACATGTACCTTGTTCATTTCTCTGGTTAAGGCATCAGGTAAATAATTAGAATTTCCAGGAATCCATTCAACATCAAATTCATACATCTGAAACCACATTTGCCATGCTAATAATCGCCCACGAGCTAATTGCTGAGATATCTTGGCATTCAAGAAATACTTGAAATTCATTGAGTCAGTTCGAATCAAGAATTTTGAAGGTGCCAAATAAATTTCGAACTTTTGAATTCCATTGTATATTGCAAGGGTTTCTTTTTCAGCAGGAAAATAACCTTTCTGATGTTTAGAGAATTCACCTGAAGCATAGGCACATAGAACTTCTTCAACATTTTCTCCTTCTTGCCTTCTCTCAAAAAGAGTAGCCGCCCAAAAATTGTCGGAAGCATCAGTCTGTAAGATGAGAAAACCAGTACCAGGCGGTTTTAAAGTAGGTAATGTTTGGCATTCTTGTTTCAATAATTGAACCGCTTGAGTAGCTTCATCAGACCAACCACCATTAATAAATTCTCGAATAGGAGAAGTCTTTTCAGAAAGATTGGGAATATATTTATGAACATAATTGAGAATTCCCAAAAATCGCTGAATCATTGGCTTATCTTGTAATTGATCAGGAAATTCAGATAATTTCTGTAAAACATGAGGCTGCATCTGAATTTTACCTTGGCGAACGGTGATGCCGAGAAAATCAATACTGTCTTGAAATAAAACCATTTTCTTCTCAGATAAGACTAAACCATGATTACGGGCTTCGTCAAGAAATATTTGGAGATGCTTCGAATGAGAGGCGAGATCTGGACTAAATACAAGGATATCATCAATATATACAACAATAAAATCGTATGAACCAAAAATATGATCCATTCGACGCTGAAAGAATGCAGGAGCATTTTTGAGACCAAATGGCACAACTCGCCATTGAAAGAACCCGGCAGGACATGTAAATGCAGTTTTTGGACGATATTCTTCTGCAATTTGAATCTGATAATATCCTGATTTCATATCAAATTTGCTGAATATCTTACTGCCATGAATTTTTTGCATGATTGTTTCTTGTCGAGGCATGGGATAATTAAAGCTCTTAGTTATAGCATTTAAAGGCTTATAATTAATCACCATCCTATCTTTACCACGAACAATCTCAGAATGATTGCGAACTAGAAATGCAGAACAGGAATAATGAGATTCACTTACTTCAATCAAATTAAGATCTAGCAATTCTTGAATCTGTTTGTGCATTTCTTTTTCTTCATCAGGAGTACAGGGTATCAATTTGCCAGTCACTCCATTGTCATGCAGAGTGATAATTTCTTATTTCGGGCTCTGAGTTGTCCAAAAAGCTTGAGGATTAGTAGAACAACATTTTAGCAATTCCTCAAATATCTGAATTTGTTCAGGAGACCAATTAGGATCCCTATTGGCCTTTTGGGTAGGTTGAGCTTTGGCTTCATAAATCTTTAACACTTCTTCCCAATCATGAGATTCTTTTCTCTGTTTGGGTTGCCTTTTTAAACCTACCTTTTTCTGACTCTGATCTTTTCGGGCTTCA
Organism: Pinus tabuliformis; assembly: GCA_031772625.1. Lineage (NCBI taxonomy): Eukaryota > Viridiplantae > Streptophyta > Pinopsida > Pinales > Pinaceae > Pinus > Pinus tabuliformis. The sequence continues at coordinate 206,353,031 of CM062819.1, forward strand.
GAATTAGCCATAGTTAACCTGGGGACTGAGACTGCTTTCTTCTTGATGTTACAAATGATTTTATCATTACTGATCGTAACAGGCAACACTGAATTAATGAACGACATTCCCAGAAATAAACTTGCTGAGTTATCATAATGCTGAATAGCTGAAATCTTAATTATATTCCCCCCAAGTTTCATTGAAATGTTATCAACATAATGAGTCCAATGATCAACAGAGTGACCTTTCAAAGGCTAGCTGGCTCTGATACCATAGGAACTTAGGAACTTAGGAACTTACTAAGATGTATGGTCTAGGAACTTAGGAACTTACTTGGAACAACTAAAGCGAACGCCTTCTGCAAATTTCTTCAACACATCAACCAGAGATTTGCACGGACTTTTGCGAACTCCTGTCGCTTCTCAAACGCGCCTTACTATCTCTCACACGATGCTCTTAAAAGAAACAGTCCTCAGACTGGCGGCCCAACAGGCTTCAGTATTAATTCAAAGTAAAATTACACACCATAGAAACTCAAAGATATGAGCTCTGATTACACACACACACTCACAAACTCACTAAGCACTCATAACTCACTATGCCTAAACTATGAGAGAGTTCTCTCTTAAATAACCTAACAAACGAATCTAGCTGACCTAATGCATGACATAAAAGTAGAAATAATTGAGGGTCCTGTCAGTATCTTATTCCACTGACGGTGTCTACTCAACTTTTTCTTTTGTACAAAGATTCGTCACAACATGTGACCAACAGTGTCACATTGCTGACAAAGAGATTCGTTACCAAGAACCTTTCGGGCTTCTATCGCTATCATATCCCATCTCGGAATCTGACGGAGTCTTGACTCTATCCCAATGGTACGATAAATGAGATAAAGTATCTTGAGGATCTTTCCAGGAAGATGTAAGCCATGATAGATATTCTTTTTCCCAGGTAGGGTCATTTTGTTCTTGAGCATCTTGATAAATATCCACATATACGGTTTCTTTTTCGCTATTCACTTTAGCTTTTCCTTTTGGATCGTGGATTGTAATGGAGGAATCTTCTTTTTGTGGAGCATGTGAACTCTGACCTGTGTCATAAGTAAATCTGATCGAATCTGCAGACTTCTTTAAACTTTTAGATGGAAAGAGATAATCATCTTTATTCCATCGGTTCACATATGCAAAGGGATCGATTTCAATTCCAAGGAAATTATCTTTCTTGCTATTTCTGAAATCTGGCAAAGACTGTACAGCCAGTTCAACCCCATCTAATAACTCCCATTTAAAAATCTGAAACATACTTACAGATTGTTCAATACTCGATTGAACCCATAATTTACATTGATGACTAAGATTTCCTTGTTCTTGCCATCCTATTTCAAACACCATTGAAGAACAGACACGATTAGAGAGAAGTAGATTGATCAAGCAAACCGCATCTTCGGACCATGAACAAGAATATACATTAATAGTAATAACAGCCTTCTGATTAACTATTAATCGAAATACTCGTTGTTTTCCTTGCAGAAGTTCGAGGGTTTTTATCAGTGATAGTTTCTTCGGTAGTTTTAACGAATGAAAATCTTGAAGCCATAATGAAATCTTTTTAATCTGATCTGGATCTTCAGCTAATGTAGATTTCATAATACTATCCTTTCCGTAAAGCTGTGAAAAAGGATTTGGTTCAATAGCATTACGGAATTCCATATTCTGATAATCCCAAGGTTCTGTAAATGTTCTGAAATACTGCAAGGTCCTTAATACACATTGAGAAGCTCTGACTTGGAGTTTCTTCTGACACTTACCATCTCTTATCTCCCAATCAGCAAAAGACTGAAACATCTCAAATTGAGGGAAAGAATCAGTATTAACAAAAGCTTCAGTATTTTGTTGGAGATATGCTGCTTCAATCTCTTCAAATAAATCTGGAATTTTGAGAGATTTCAAAAAGCGTTCAACAAGACCATTCATATTTACCTCCTCCAGTTCTAACATTTTAGAAGAAATATACATAGAAATAGAAAACTCAATTGCACCAATAATCTGATAATAATTCAGAGTTTTCAGAGTTTGAATCATATCTGGAGTATAATGACTGAGCCAAGTGTCATCGAGCTGTTGAAAATAGAGCTTAACCTGTAAATTTGGTAGAGGATAAACCTTTACCAATTCTTCATTGAGATTTAGAAAGACGCCAACATTTTTATGTTGCCAAGCTTGACATCTTTGTATCCACTGATTTCTTCTTAGTCGGAGACCAATTATCTTCTTGATTTGATCAGTGACATTGGATAACAAATATTCTAAAATCTTAAAACGCTGTACAAAAGTTTCAAAAGAATCATCAGCAGGACTGGTTCCTGCAATGGTGAAAAGACTTTCACTATGTACATGTACCTTGTTCATTTCTCTGGTTAAGGCATCAGGTAAATAATTAGAATTTCCAGGAATCCATTCAACATCAAATTCATACATCTGAAACCACATTTGCCATGCTAATAATCGCCCACGAGCTAATTGCTGAGATATCTTGGCATTCAAGAAATACTTGAAATTCATTGAGTCAGTTCGAATCAAGAATTTTGAAGGTGCCAAATAAATTTCGAACTTTTGAATTCCATTGTATATTGCAAGGGTTTCTTTTTCAGCAGGAAAATAACCTTTCTGATGTTTAGAGAATTCACCTGAAGCATAGGCACATAGAACTTCTTCAACATTTTCTCCTTCTTGCCTTCTCTCAAAAAGAGTAGCCGCCCAAAAATTGTCGGAAGCATCAGTCTGTAAGATGAGAAAACCAGTACCAGGTGGTTTTAAAGTAGGTAATGTTTGGCATTCTTGTTTCAATAATTGAACCGCTTGAGTAGCTTCATCAGACCAACCACCATTAATAAATTCTCGAATAGGAGAAGTCTTTTCAGAAAGATTGGGAATATATTTATGAACATAATTGAGAATTCCCAAAAATCGCTGAATCATTGGCTTATCTTGTAATTGATCAGGAAATTCAGATAATTTCTGTAAAACATGAGGCTGCATCTGAATTTTACCTTGGCGAACGGTGATGCCGAGAAAATCAATACTGTCTTGAAATAAAACCATTTTCTTCTCAGATAAGACTAAACCATGATTACGGGCTTCGTTAAGAAATATTTGGAGATGCTTCGAATGAGAGGCGAGATCTGGACTAAATACAAGGATATCATCAATATATACAACAATAAAATCGTATGAACCAAAAATATGATCCATTCGACGCTGAAAGAATGCAGGAGCATTTTTGAGACCAAATGGCACAACTCGCCATTGAAAGAACCCGGCAGGACATGTAAATGCAGTTTTTGGACGATCTTCTTCTGCAATTTGAATCTGATAATATCCTGATTTCATATCAAATTTGCTGAATATCTTACTGCCATGAATTTTTTGCATGATTGTTTCTTGTCGAGGCATGGGATAATTAAAGCTCTTAGTTATAGCATTTAAAGGCTTATAATTAATCACCATCCTATCTTTACCATGAACAATCTCAGAATGATTGCGAACTAGAAATGCAGAACAGGAATAATGAGATTCACTTACTTCAATCAAATTAAGATCTAGCAATTCTTGAATCTGTTTGCGCATTTCTTTTTCTTCATCAGGAGTACAGGGTATCAATTTGCCAGTCACTCCATTGTCATGCAGAGTGATAATTTCTTGTTTCGGGCTCTGAGTTGTCCAAAAAGCTTGAGGATTAGTAGAACAACATTTTAGCAATTCCTCAAATATCTGAATTTGTTCAGGAGACCAATTAGGATCCCTATTGGCCTTTTGGGTAGGTTGAGCTTTGGCTTCATAAATCTTTAACACTTCTTCCCAATCATGAGATTCTTTTCTCTGTTTGGGTTGCCTTTTTAAACCTACCTTTTTCTGACTCTAATCTTTTCGGGCTTCAGAATTAGCCATAGTTAACCTGGGGACTGAGACTGCTTTCTTCTTGATGTTACAAATGATTTTATCATTACTGATCGTAACAGGCAACAATGAATTAATGAACGGCATTCCCAGAAATAAACTTGCTGAGTTATCATAATGCTGAATAGCTGAAATCTTAATTATATTCCCCCCAAGTTTCATTGAAATGTTATCAACATAATGAGTCAGATTAACAGAACCACCAATGGTTTCAGATCTAAGGATATTCTGTAAGGGCTTCCATAATCCTTTAAACAGTGACGGTCTAGCAAGATTATTGGAGCCACCGGTATCAATAAAAGCATCAACAGAAATCCATTCACCATGTACTTGAACTTCAACAGGAATATACAACAGATCACTAGTTCTGACAATCTTTTTCATAAAGGCTTGTTCATCAACAGAACTAGGTTTAGGGAGGAGAGAGGAAGATGATGCAACTGTCTTCGGATAAGGACATAAAGAATTCTGAACGGACTGATATTTAACGGATAAGAAGTTTGGCAAAGAATTCTTGGTGTCAACAGTTGTAGTAGTTGTGACAGAGGTATCAGAATACTCTTCTGTATCATCTTCGTCAAAAACAACAGAATCACTATCATCACTTAAGTGATCCTCATAAACATCGGAATCAAAATCAGAATCTTGATAAGCAAGATTCATTTTATTACTAATATCAGGCAGAGACTCAGTATCAGAAAGAGAAGCATCAGTCAAAATATATACATCTGAAACTTCATCATCAGAATCAACAACTGACCAGTCATCTGCAAATTCTTCAATATCAAAACAGGCTTTTAGTTTGTTAGAGGAACTCTTGGGACATTTGCGTGCAAAGTGTCCTTCTTGCTTACAGATAAAGCAAGCATTATCCTTCTTTTGTTGTTTCCTCTTTTTCACATACCTAAATTTACGGAATGGTCGTTTAGGATTGATAACTCTCTTAGGTCTGTATTTACCATATCTTTTTGATTTCCTTTTCCGGAAAGGAGTCCAGGGTAAAACATAACGACACACATTCAAATTAGGAGAAATATCATGAACCTGTTTCTGCCAGCACAAATATTTTACTTTCTCTTGGCTTCTGAATAGGAGATCGATCCAATAGATTTGTTCTATCTTTTTGCCTTGGACTTCAATATCTTTCATTATCATATCCCCTATATTTCCCGGTAATTTAGAAAGAAAAGCAATCTTCTGAGTATGATCATTAACAAGATTTGCTTTATAGATTTTACCCATAAATTCAGATCCAAACTGATCTAAATCTTTTAAATCTGTTAATTGCATGCGGGTTAAATCTGTAATGATTGTTTTCTTTTCATCTTGAGGCTCGGGAACAAATTGAGTTAACAAGAGAACTTCTAAAGTGGCTAAGCCTAAAGCTGCCACATTGTTTCTTTCTTCTTGAGAAGCGCCCATCCACCAATCCCAAACAATTCCGGCCATTCGTTTCTCCGCCAGCAAGAAAATGGAAAAATTATCCAATTTTGACACAACTTGCATTTGATATAGTGCACCTATCCAAATCCGGATAGATTCTGCTGGATTAGATGACTTATCTAAATCTAAAACATATCCAGAGGAATTAGTATGAAAGAGATCTTCTTCAACTCTAGGATATTTAGGGTCTTTATGCAGATTTGCTTTCTGCAGGGATGGCATAATAAACGATGGAAATAGAGTTGCAGCATTTTCTATTGTAGCCAATTCACCTTTGTTTTTATACAAACTGGAAAATTTTGGAATTGCAGTTTTAGTACTTAATTGGCTATTACTAGATTCAGCAAAATCTGCTGCTTCTTCATGGGAATCACTGGTTTCCCATTTAGGTGGAATTTCCATTGTTTTTACAAACTTTGGAGGCTGTTCTTCTCTTTTCTTCTTCTGTCTTCTTCTTTTCTCTTTCTCTTCTCTACGCTGCTGTTCAGCGGACTGTTCATCATGAAGAAGTTTAAGATTGGCTAAAATCAAATCACTTTGAGAACCCAAATCATCTAAGACTTCTTCAGCATGTGCGCACCAAGTAGTTAGATAATTCCCAATCTGATAAGTTTGATCTAGATCATTTGTATTCTGAGAATTGTGTTCTATCAAAGGAGCACAATCTGCTCGGGTTGGTGGCTGTCTAGAAGAGGAGGAAGTAGTACAGAACTTTGTTCGAGGAGGCCATTTGCCACCTTTAACAAATCTATGATTGGCATATTGCCATTCTTCAACAGGAGCAAAAGAAGTACGCATACGATGCATTTTATTTACAGTGGGTAGAAATGGTTTATACTCAGGTATATACAACTCATTAGGTGACAGAGAAGGTTCACCTAAACTTTCTTCTTCGGGAATAGTAGCAGGAACTTGACTACTTGAAGGAACTTCATTTGGAATCATAGGAAACACATATCTCTTTGGCTTAGAGACAGGTCGAGGAATTACTGGTCTTGGAGGAATCAACTTGACTTGTCCATTATCAATAGTTACTCTTTTCAATTTGGATTGAGGTTGTTTAGTATCAACTATTGACTTGTATTGGAAATACCAGTTTCCAGGTAACTCAGTAGGATCATATAGAACACCTTCAACTTGAGCATTAGACAAACCAACTGTAACACAATCCTTTAAGACAGGCTGTTTAAGTTTAGGATGTGCTGTATTAGTCAATTGAAAAGAAGCTTGTCCAATTATAGACAGGTATTCACTTTCTTCAGCCATGGTTAACCCTTGGACACCAGACAATAATTTCCAACAATCTTTCAGATGGACATCATTCAGACTAATAGCATAGTCAGGATAAATGGTTCCATATTGACAACCAGTAGCAAGGTTTCCTTGAATAGTACCAATCCTAGCATGTTCATAATTTTGATGACGGGTATCAAATAGTTCAGCAATACAGGGAGTATTAATTCCATGACGAAACAGTGGAGCTAATCCAATCCTTATCCCCCCAAAATGAAGATAGAAATACTTTCCATCTTTTACATACTGCCGAAATTTCTTAATTTCATCATCAGAGAATAAATTCAAAGCAAGGATTTGCACAGAAGGTCCAGATATCTTAATAGTGATTTCTACCTCTTTCAGAAAGTTTTTCTTCTTGAACAAGAAAGTCATAGGTAGCTTATAGATATCAGTAGAATTTAGAGCAGGAGGAGTCCAATGTTCAGGGTCTTCAACTAATTCATGATTTTCATTTTCAACAGACTTGGACTCAGTCGACCGTGACGAGACTTCAGTAATGACTTTTCTGTCTATGGATGAGAATGATCGCAACAGATTGGCCATATTTAATCTATAACAGAAATAGACTAATGAAAGCTTTTATCTACTCGGTCCAATGATCAACAGAGTGACCTTTCAAAGGCTAGCTGGCTTTCAATAGAATTCTGTCTACAGATTAGTGAGTTAGGATCTACAAGATACAGTGGCTCTGATACCATAGGAACTTACTAAGATGTATGGTCTAGGAACTTAGGAACTTACTTGGAACAACTGAAGCGAACGCCTTCTGCAAATTTCTTCAACACATCAACCAGAGATTTGCACGGACTTTTGCGAAAAAAAAAAAAGAACAGACACGATTAGAGAGAAGTAGATTGATCAAGCAAACCGCATCTTCGGACCATGAACAAGAATATACATTAATAGTAATAACAGCCTTCTGATTAACTATTAATCGAAATACTCGTTGTTTTCCTTGCAGAAGTTCGAGGGTTTTTATCAGTGATAGTTTCTCCGGTAGTTTTAACGAATGAAAATCTTGAAGCCATAATGAAATCTTTTTAATCTGATCTGGATCTTCAGCTAATGTAGATTTCATAATACTATCCTTTCCGTAAAGCTGTGAAAAAGGATTTGGTTCAATAGCATTACGGAATTCCATATTCTGATAATCCCAAGGTTCTGTAAATGTTCTTAAATACTGCAAGGTCCTTAATACACATTGAGAAGCTCTGACTTGGAGTTTCTTCTGACACTTACCATCTCTTATCTCCCAATCAGCAAAAGACTGAAACATCTCAAATTGAGGGAAAGAATCAGTATTAACAAAAGCTTCAGTATTTTGTTGGAGATATGCTGCTTCAATCTCTTCAAATAAATCTGGAATTTTGAGAGATTTCAAAAAGCGTTCAACAAGACCATTCATATTTACCTCCTCCAGTTCTAACATTTTAGAAGAAATATACATAGAAATAGAAAACTCAATTGCACCAATAATCTGATAATAATTCAGAGTTTTCAGAGTTTGAATCATATCTGGAGTATAATGACTGAGCCAAGTGTCATCGAGCTGTTGAAAATAGAGCTTAACCTGTAAATTTGGTAGAGGATAAACCTTTACCAATTCTTCATTGAGATTTAGAAAGACGCCAACATTTTTATGTTGCCAAGCTTGACATCTTTGTATCCACTGATTTCTTCTTAGTCGGAGACCAATTATCTTCTTGATTTGATCAGTGACATCGGATAACAAATATTCTAAAATCTTAAAACGCTGTACAAAAGTTTCAAAAGAATCATCAGCAGGACTGGTTCCTGCAATGGTGAAAAGACTTTCACTATGTACATGTACCTTGTTCATTTCTCTGGTTAAGGCATCAGGTAAATAATTAGAATTTCCAGGAATCCATTCAACATCAAATTCATACATCTGAAACCACATTTGCCATGCTAATAATCGCCCACGAGCTAATTGCTGAGATATCTTGGCATTCAAGAAATACTTGAAATTCATTGAGTCAGTTCGAATCAATAATTTTGAAGGTGCCAAATAAATTTCGAACTTTTGAATTCCATTGTATATTGCAAGGGTTTCTTTTTCAGCAGGAAAATAACCTTTCTGATGTTTAGAGAATTCACCTGAAGCATAGGCACATAGAACTTCTTCAACATTTTCTCCTTCTTGCCTTCTCTCAAAAAGAGTAGCCGCCCAAAAATTGTCGGAAGCATCAGTCTGTAAGATGAGAAAACCAGTACCAGGCGGTTTTAAAGTAGGTAATGTTTGGCATTCTTGTTTCAATAATTGAACCACTTGAGTAGCTTCATCAGACCAACCACCATTAATAAATTCTCGAATAGGAGAAGTCTTTTCAGAAAGATTGGGAATATATTTATGAACATAATTGAGAATTCCCAAAAATCGCTGAATCATTGGCTTATCTTGTAATTGATCAGGAAATTCAGATAATTTCTGTAAAACATGAGGCTGCATCTGAATTTTACCTTGGCGAACGGTGATGCCGAGAAAATCAATACTGTCTTGAAATAAAACCATTTTCTTCTCAGATAAGACTAAACCATGATTACGGGCTTCGTCAAGAAATATTTGGAGATGCTTCGAATGAGAGGCGAGATCTGGACTAAATACAAGGATATCATCAATATATACAACAATAAAATCGTATGAACCAAAAATATGATCCATTCGACGCTGAAAGAATGCAGGAGCATTTTTGAGACCAAATGGCACAACTCGCCATTGAAAGAACCCGGCAGGACATGTAAATGCAGTTTTTGGACGATCTTCTTCTGCAATTTGAATCTGATAATATCCTGATTTCATATCAAATTTGCTGAATATCTTACTGCCATGAATTTTTTGCATGATTGTTTCTTGTCGAGGCATGGGATAATTAAAGCTCTTAGTTATAGCATTTAAAGGCTTATAATTAATCACCATCCTATCTTTACCACGAACAATCTCAGAATGATTGCGAACTAGAAATGCAGAACAGGAATAATGAGATTCACTTACTTCAATCAAATTAAGATCTAGCAATTCTTGAATCTGTTTGCGCATTTCTTTTTCTTCATCAGGAGTACAGGGTATCAATTTGCCAGTCACTCCATTGTCATGCAGAGTGATAATTTCTTATTTCGGGCTCTGAGTTGTCCAAAAAGCTTGAGGATTAGTAGAACAACATTTTAGCAATTCCTCAAATATCTGAATTTGTTCAGGAGACCAATTAGGATCCCTATTGGCCTTTTGGGTAGGTTGAGCTTTGGCTTCATAAATCTTTAACACTTCTTCCCAATCATGAGATTCTTTTCTCTGTTTGGGTTGCCTTTTTAAACCTACCTTTTTCTGACTCTGATCTTTTCGGGCTTCAGAATTAGCCATAGTTAACCTGGGGACTGAGACTGCTTTCTTCTTGATGTTACAAATGATTTTATCATTACTGATCGTAACAGGCAACACTGAATTAATGAACGGCATTCCCAGAAATAAACTTGCTGAGTTATCATAATGCTGAATAGCTGAAATCTTAATTATATTCCCCCCAAGTTTCATTGAAATGTTATCAACATAATGAGTCCAATGATCAACAGAGTGACCTTTCAAAGGCTAGCTGGCTCTGATACCATAGGAACTTAGGAACTTAGGAACTTACTAAGATGTATGGTCTAGGAACTTAGGAACTTACTTGGAACAACTGAAGCGAACGCCTTCTGCAAATTTCTTCAACACATCAACCAGAGATTTGCACGGACTTTTGCGAACTCCTGTCGCTTCTCAAACGCGCCTTACTATCTCTCACACGATGCTCTTAAAAGAAACAGTCCTCAGACTGGCGGCCCAGCAGGCTTCAGTATTAATTCAAAGTAAAATTACACACCATAGAAACTCAAAGATATGAGCTCTGATTACACACACACACTCACAAACTCACTAAGCACTCACAACTCACTATGCCTAAACTATGAGAGAGTTCTCTCTTAAATAACCTAACAAACGAATCTAGCTGACCTAATGCATGACATAAAAGTAGAAATAATTGAGGGTCCTGTCAGTATCTTATTCCACTGACGGTGTCTACTCAACTTTTTCTTTTGTACAAAGATTCGTCACAACATGTGACCAACAGTGTCACATTGCTGACAAAGAGATTCGTTACCAAGAACCTTTCAGGCTTCTATCGCTATCATATCCCATCTCGGAATCTGACGGAGTCTTGACTCTATCCCAATGGTACGATAAATGAGATAAAGTATCTTGAGGATCTTTCCATGAAGATGTAAGCCATGATAGATATTCTTTTTCCCAGGTAGGGTCATTTTGTTCTTGAGCATCTTGATAAATATCCACATATACGGTTTCTTTTTCGCTATTCACTTTAGCTTTTCCTTTTGGATCGTGGATTGTAATGGAGGAATCTTCTTTTTGTGGAGCATGTGAACTCTGACCTGTGTCATAAGTAAATCTGATCGAATCTGCAGACTTCTTTAAACTTTTAGATGGAAAGAGATAATCATCTTTATTCCATCGGTTCACATATGCAAAGGGATCGATTTCAATTCCAAGGAAATTATCTTTCTTGCTATTTCTGAAATCTGGCAAAGACTGTACAGCCAGTTCAACCCCATCTAATAACTCCCATTTAAAAATCTGAAACATACTTACAGATTGTTCAATACTCGATTGAACCCATAATTTACATTGATGACTAAGATTTCCTTGTTCTTGCCATCCTATTTCAAACACCATTGAAGAACAGACACGATTAGAGAGAAGTAGATTGATCAAGCAAACCGCATCTTCGGACCATGAACAAGAATATACATTAATAGTAATAACAGCCTTCTGATTAACTATTAATCGAAATACTCGTTGTTTTCCTTGCAGAAGTTCGAGGGTTTTTATCAGTGATAGTTTCTCCGGTAGTTTTAATGAATGAAAATCTTGAAGCCATAATGAAATCTTTTTAATCTGATCTGGATCTTCAGCTAATGTAGATTTCATAATACTATCCTTTCCGTAAAGCTGTGAAAAAGGATTTGGTTCAATAGCATTACGGAATTCCATATTCTGATAATCCCAAGGTTCTGTAAATGTTCTTAAATACTGCAAGGTCCTTAATACACATTGAGAAGCTCTGACTTTGAGTTTCTTCTGACACTTACCATCTCTTATCTCCCAATCAGCAAAAGACTGAAACATCTCAAATTGAGGGAAAGAATCAGTATTAACAAAAGCTTCAGTATTTTGTTGGAGATATGCTGCTTCAATCTCTTCAAATAAATCTGGAATTTTGAGAGATTTCAAAAAGCGTTCAACAAGACCATTCATATTTACCTCCTCCAGTTCTAACATTTTAGAAGAAATATACATAGAAATAGAAAACTCAATTGCACCAATAATCTGATAATAATTCAGAGTTTTCAGAGTTTGAATCATATCTGGAGTATAATGACTGAGCCAAGTGTCATCGAGCTGTTGAAAATAGAGCTTAACCTGTAAATTTGGTAGAGGATAAACCTTTACCAATTCTTCATTGAGATTTAGAAAGACGCCAACATTTTTATGTTGCCAAGCTTGACATCTTTGTATCCACTGATTTCTTCTTAGTCGGAGACCAATTATCTTCTTGATTTGATCAGTGACATCGGATAACAAATATTCTAAAATCTTAAAACGCTGTACAAAAGTTTCAAAAGAATCATCAGCAGGACTGGTTCCTGCAATGGTGAAAAGACTTTCACTATGTACATGTACCTTGTTCATTTCTCTGGTTAAGGCATCAGGTAAATAATTAGAATTTCCAGGAATCCATTCAACATCAAATTCATACATCTGAAACCACATTTGCCATGCTAATAATCGCCCACGAGCTAATTGCTGAGATATCTTGGCATTCAAGAAATACTTGAAATTCATTGAGTCAGTTCGAATCAAGAATTTTGAAGGTGCCAAATAAATTTCGAACTTTTGAATTCCATTGTATATTGCAAGGGTTTCTTTTTCAGCAGGAAAATAACCTTTCTGATGTTTAGAGAATTCACCTGAAGCATAGGCACATAGAACTTCTTCAACATTTTCTCCTTCTTGCCTTCTCTCAAAAAGAGTAGCCGCCCAAAAATTGTCGGAAGCATCAGTCTGTAAGATGAGAAAACCAGTACCAGGCGGTTTTAAAGTAGGTAATGTTTGGCATTCTTGTTTCAATAATTGAACCGCTTGAGTAGCTTCATCAGACCAACCACCATTAATAAATTCTCGAATAGGAGAAGTCTTTTCAGAAAGATTGGGAATATATTTATGAACATAATTGAGAATTCCCAAAAATCGCTGAATCATTGGCTTATCTTGTAATTGATCAGGAAATTCAGATAATTTCTGTAAAACATGAGGCTGCATCTGAATTTTACCTTGGCGAACGGTGATGCCGAGAAAATCAATACTGTCTTGAAATAAAACCATTTTCTTCTCAGATAAGACTAAACCATGATTACGGGCTTCGTCAAGAAATATTTGGAGATGCTTCGAATGAGAGGCGAGATCTGGACTAAATACAAGGATATCATCAATATATACAACAATAAAATCGTATGAACCAAAAATATGATCCATTCGACGCTGAAAGAATGCAGGAGCATTTTTGAGACCAAATGGCACAACTCGCCATTGAAAGAACCCGGCAGGACATGTAAATGCAGTTTTTGGACGATCTTCTTCTGCAATTTGAATCTGATAATATCCTGATTTCATATCAAATTTGCTGTATATCTTACTGCCATGAATTTTTTGCATGATTGTTTCTTGTCGAGGCATGGGATAATTAAAGCTCTTAGTTATAGCATTTAAAGGCTTATAATTAATCACCATCCTATCTTTACCACGAACAATCTCAGAATGATTGCGAACTAGAAATGCAGAACAGGAATAATGAGATTCACTTACTTCAATCAAATTAAGATCTAGCAATTCTTGAATCTGTTTGCGCATTTCTTTTTCTTCATCAGGAGTACAGGGTATCAATTTGCCAGTCACTCCATTGTCATGCAGAGTGATAATTTCTTGTTTCGGGCTCTGAGTTGTCCAAAAAGCTTGAGGATTAGTAGAACAACATTTTAGCAATTCCTCAAATATCTGAATTTGTTCAGGAGACCAATTAGGATCCCTATTGGCCTTTTGGGTAGGTTGAGCTTTGGCTTCATAAATCTTTAACACTTCTTCCCAATCATGAGATTCTTTTCTCTGTTTGGGTTGCCTTTTTAAACCTACCTTTTTCTGACTCTGATCTTTTCGGGCTTCAGAATTAGCCATAGTTAACCTGGGGACTGAGACTGCTTTCTTCTTGATGTTACAAATGATTTTATCATTACTGATCGTAACAGGCAACACTGAATTAATGAACGGCATTCCCAGAAATAAACTTGCTGAGTTATCATAATGCTGAATAGCTGAAATCTTAATTATATTCCCCCCAAGTTTCATTGAAATGTTATCAACATAATGAGTCAGATTAACAGAACCACCAATGGTTTCAGATCTAAGGATATTCTGTAAGGGCTTCCATAATCCTTTAAACAGTGACGGTCTAGCAAGATTATTGGAGCCACCGGTATCAATAAAAGCATCAACAGAAATCCATTCACCACGTACTTGAACTTCAACAGGAATATACAACAGATCACTAGTTCTGACAATCTTTTTCATAAAGGCTTGTTCATCAACAGAACTAGGTTTAGGGAGGAGAGAGGAAGATGATGCAACTGTCTTCGGATAAGGACATAAAGAATTCTGAACGGACTGAGGTTTAACGGATAAGAAGTTTGGCAAAGAATTCTTGGTGTCAACAGTTGTAGTAGTTGTGACAGAGGTATCAGAATACTCTTCTGTATCATCTTCGTCAAAAACAACAGAATCACTATCATCACTTAAGTGATCCTCATAAACATCTTAATCAAAATCAAAATCTTGATAAGCAAGATTCATTTTATTACTAATATCAGGCAGAGACTCAGTATCAGAAAGAGAAGCATCAGTCAAAATATATACATCTGAAACTTCATCATCAGAATCAACAACTGACCAGTCATCTGCAAATTCTTCAATATCAAAACAGGCTTTTAGTTTGTTAGAGGAACTCTTGGGACATTTGCGTGCAAAGTGTCCTTCTTGCTTACAGATAAAGCAAGCATTATCCTTCTTTTGTTGTTTCCTCTTTTTCACATACCTAAATTTACGGAATGGTCGTTTAGGATTGATAACTCTCTTAGGTCTGTATTTACCATATCTTTTTGATTTCCTTTTCCGGAAAGGAGCCCAGGGTAAAACAGAACGACACACATTCAAATTAGGAGAAATATCATGAACCTGTTTCTGCCAGCACAAATATTTTACTTTCTCTTGGCTTCTGAATAGGAGATCGATCCAATAGATTTGTTCTATCTTTTTGCCTTGGACTTCAATATCTTTCATTATCATATCCCCTATATTTCCCGGTAATTTAGAAAGAAAAGCAATCTTCTGAGTATGATCATTAACAAGATTTGCTTTATAGATTTTACCCATAAATTCAGATCCAAACTGATCTAAATCTTTTAAATCTGTTAATTGCATGCGGGTTAAATCTGTAATGATTGTTTTCTTTTCATCTTGAGGCTCGGGAACAAATTGAGTTAACAAGAGAACTTCTAAAGTGGCTAAGCCTAAAGCTGCCACATTGTTTCTTTCTTCTTGAGAAGCGCCCATCCACCAATCCCAAACAATTCCGGCCATTCGTTTCTCCGCCAGCAAGAAAATGGAAAAATTATCCAATTTTGACACAACTTGCATTTGATATAGTGCACCTATCCAAATCCGGATAGATTCTGCTGGATTAGATGACTTATCTAAATCTAAAACATATCCAGAGGAATTAGTATGAAAGAGATCTTCTTCAACTCTAGGATATTTAGGGTCTTTATGCAGATTTGCTTTCTGCAGGGATGGCATAATAAACGATGGAAATAGAGTTGCAGCATTTTCTATTGTAGCCAATTCACCTTTGTTTTTATACAAACTGGAAAATTTTGGAATTGCAGTTTTAGTACTTAATTGGCTATTACTAGATTCAGCAAAATCTGCTGCTTCTTCATGGGAATCACTGGTTTCCCATTTAGGTGGAATTTCCATTGTTTTTACAAACTTTGGAGGCTGTTCTTCTCTTTTCTTCTTCTGTCTTCTTCTTTTCTCTTTCTCTTCTCTACGCTGCTGTTCAGCGGACTGTTCATCATGAAGAAGTTTAAGATTGGCTAAAATCAAATCACTTTGAGAACCCAAATCATCTAAGACTTCTTCAGCATGTGCGCACCAAGTAGTTAGATAATTCCCAATCTGATAAGTTTGATCTAGATCATTTGTATTCTGAGAATTGTGTTCTATCAAAGGAGCACAATCTGCTCGGGTTGGTGGCTGTCTAGAAGAGGAGGAAGTAGTACAGAACTTTGTTCGAGGAGGCCATTTGCCACCTTTAACAAATCTATGATTGGCATATTGCCATTCTTCAACAGGAGCAAAAGAAGTACGCATACGATGCATTTTATTTACAGTGGGTAGAAATGGTTTATACTCAGGTATATACAACTCATTAGGTGACAGAGAAGGTTCACCTAAACTTTCTTCTTCGGGAATAGTAGCAGGAACTTGACTACTTGAAGGAACTTCATTTGGAATCATAGGAAACACATATCTCTTTGGCTTAGAGACAGGTCGAGGAATTACTGGTCTTGGAGGAATCAACTTGACTTGTCCATTATCAATAGTTACTCTTTTCAATTTGGATTGAGGTTGTTTAGTATCAACTATTGACTTGTATTGGAAATACCAGTTTCCAGGTAACTCAGTAGGATCATATAGAACACCTTCAACTTGAGCATTAGACAAACCAACTGTAACACAATCCTTTAAGAGTGAGTGCTTAGTGAGTTTGTGAGTGTGTGTGTGTAATCAGAGCTCATATCTTTGAGTTTCTATGGTGTGTAATTTTACTTTGAATTAATACTGAAGCCTGCTGGGCCGCCAGTCTGAGGACTGTTTCTTTTAAGAGCATCGTGTGAGAGATAGTAAGGCGCGTTTGAGAAGCGACAGGAGTTCGCAAAAGTCCGTGCAAATCTCTGGTTGATGTGTTGAAGAAATTTGCAGAAGGCGTTCGCTTCAGTTGTTCCAAGTAAGTTCCTAAGTTCCTAGACCATACATCTTAGTAAGTTCCTAAGTTCCTAAGTTTCATTAGGTTCGGGTCCTGAACATCGACAGCTCCAATAGCCGACAAAAGCAATTTTCGTTGCACTGGACATGATTGCAGCACTTCGAGTGCCGACATTGTTGAAGGTGAAATAGCTAAGTCTTCAACAATGTTGTAATTCTGGGCTGCTCTCGCATGTGGGTTGAAAGCAGACCTTCGAAGTACACCCTTGGCGGGCGGCTTAATCACTAAGTCTGGGTTAGGTTTTTCGATCTGTAGTGGATCGGAACCAGGAGTTGAGGTTGATGGGTTAGAGTGAGAAGATTCTGCTTCTTTACCATCAACAGGAGCCTTACTACCATAATCTTGCGATCGAGTCGCAATCCTGACATGAGACATCATCAAAATGGGTTCTTCACTGGCATTCGAAGAAGAACCTATCATCTTATTCTCCTGTTCTGGAAATGGATTTTTTAACACAGCAGGAGTGGGAGAACCTTTAACTATTTTCACTACCTCGGCCCGATGAGGGCAGTCTCTCGTAAAATGATCTTCTTCACAAATGAGACAAGGATAACGAGGTTTGCGCTTTTCGTCATTGGTTTCCGATTTTTCTGTTTTCTCCTTTGGAGCCTTGTCTGCTTTGGCCTTCTTCTTTCCTTTCTTCTTTCCACCGTTTTTTGGTTTGGCCGTAGATGACTCTACGGCGTGAATGTCGGCGGTGAGTTCAAGAGAAGACTCTCCTGTCGGAGAATCAGGCAAAGTGATAATTGGAGTAGTTGAAGCCTTAGAAGACTTCTTCTTGCTCTTCGTAGTCACGATACCAATCATACCATCAGCGGCATGAGATCCCGAAGGAGCAGCAGCGATTTGGTTTGACTTGGGAAGATCCGGAATTTTCTCATGTAACGTACCCGACTGAGTATAAACTAAGTCAAGGTACTGTGCTTGAGCAATGACTTGCTCCTCAGTAACTACTCCGGCCTTGGCTACATCTTCAGTAATTCGTGGTAATAATGATTTGACAAACCATTCAGCTAAGATTTGGTCCGGGATAAAAACTTTCACTAATCTCCTTCGACGTCTCCACTCATGGATGTGATCAGAAATGTACGTGGATGTCGATTGTTTTAGCGAAGTTAATAATTCTGTACCATTATCGTATCTGACTGGTAACTGAAAATGAGTTAAGAACGAGGTAGCTAACTGGCTAAAGTTGTAAAAAGAAGCCCGTGGCAACTCAATGTACCACTTGGCTGCGAGACCAATGAGTGTACGCTGGAAAAGACGTAAGCGGATGGAATCATCTGAGATGGAATTTGATGCACACCAGAGGTGGTAAGTCATCACGTGATTGGATGGATCCTCTCCAGACTTACCTTCGAACTTAGGTATATCGCTGGGCAACTTGTTTGGCATTGGCGGCCAGAACTGTTGATATTGAATTGGATCGTTCGTTAGGCGCGTCAAGTCAGGTAAATCTAAAGTTGCAATAAAAGGTAACTGCCGGTTAGGATCTCTAAAATTCTGAGTCACAATACCAGCCCCAGGAGGAGGATATCCAGGATAACTAGGAACAGGAATCGCATTGGGGATATTATATCCTCCTGGAAAACCAGGATTAACCGGACCGTACTGGGGTTGCTGAGGTTGTTGATAAGTGTACCCAGGATACGGTTGATACTGGTAAGCCGGTTTTTGGGCAGCTTGCGCAGGTTGATACGGTCCCTGGTACGGAGGTTGAACAAATTGAGGTTGAGTAGTAACAACCGTACTTGTACCAGGTGGTCCTACAGGCATCTGGACTGTGGTTTGGACTGTAGGTCCAGACAACGGAACAGATGTCTGAGGAGTGGTTACAGGGACTGTAGAAACCGGAGCTACCGATACTCCAGAAGTAAGCATGGTAGATGAAGCGGTAGTTGCTGCAGCCGAGTGAGGTGGAGTACCAGGTGCAATTGGCGGCTGAGTAACTACCGAAGTTACAGGGGTCTGAACACTTGACTGGACAGGTTGCGGTTGCTGGGGTGGACCAGGAACTACAGGTTGTCCTACTTGAGGTGCCGACTGTATACTTGGCTGCAACATCTGTTGACCCTGTGACGGATCCCATGTTAACAATCCAGGGTACTGACTCGTAACAGGTTGAGGATACTGAGATCCATAGCCGTATTGAGGATAGGGTTGATAACTGTAAGGTGCAGTCCCATATGATTGCCCTTGAGGTGGTTGATAACTTTGACCAGGGTATTGACCTGTAGGTTGATAACCTTGAGGTAAATACGAATACTGGGGTTGACCTTGACCTTGAGGTTGGTATCCTTGAGGTTGATATCCTTGGGGTTGATACCCTTGAGGTTGCCATCCTTGAGGTTGCCATCCTTGAGGTTGATATTGATACTGAGGTTGACTTTGGGGCACATATTGAGGCTGGGGTTGATACCCTTGAGGTTGCCCCCCAGACACGAATGAAGCACCTTGAGGTTGCCCCCCAGGCATTAACGAAGGTTGCCCCCCAGGCGGTAATTGGCCACCTTGAGGTTGGTTAACGGGAGTTGAACCTGACATCATATAAACATCACCTATACTCAATGGTACATTACCACTGTTTCCAACTAATAACCCAAGATCAACGGGTTGAGGAGATGCTCCCGCAAAGGTACCAGAAAGTGATTGATACCCAGCAGGAACAGAAGGACCACCATGTAAAAATGATTCAGGACTTTGCGTAAACACAGATGACGGACCAGACATATTTACAGGATTATGAATTCCTCCGGGTGGAAAAGGAGTACGAGGTGTAGAAAAACCTACTGAGTTGTCTAAAAAATTGGTTAAAGCAAGGTACCAAGGTTCACTTCTAGGAGGACTGTAAAAGATAGACTCACGCTCCCTTAGATCAAGGGTAATTATATCTTCAGAATCAGAAACACCTAGTTCTTCCTCTGGAACAAGTTCTTCTATAGCAATTAACCCAACAGGAAGATTTTCGGTGATAATTCTTTCTATTCTTGGTGAATCAGGAACACTAGGAGTTGGAGTAACAGGTTCGGAAATTTCAGGTTCTTCACCTGTTTCACTGGCAGATGAAAAACTACCAGCAAGCTCGGAAACTGTAACAGCTTCGGGATTGTAACCTGTTTCTAAACTTTGATAATCTGGATGGACTACCAAGGAAGATTCTCCTTCTTCAGGTGAACCTACTCTACTGCCACTAGGAGGAGTTACAAGGACCTTTAAACCTTCTAAATTACTGGGGTCGTCTCGAGGAGGTGAACCCCTGAGTTCACGGGATCTTCTCAACAATTCGGCCACAGAAACAACTTCAGGAGACAGGCCCCCAATTCGACGGGACCGTCTCGGTAATTCCGCCACAATTAATGATTTTTAACTACAACACACGAAAACAAAGTAAAAAATTTCAAATCAAACCACCTAAGTCTTCTAAAGAACCAAACAAATTTGAAGCACACGCCTAAATAATCTAGAGTGTCAAAGCACACACAAACAGTATCTTCCGGACCAAAAGCGCTAGTTGGTGATTAGGTCCAACCTCGCAGGATTCAGTACAGAAATGGCGGGTGGAACAGTTACACCGACAACCTGCTTAATGAATAGACTGGACCAAGTACCTCCACTTTAACCGCCTCGAAGTGAAGCGTACCCCCCAGAAAATCCAAGTGAGTATAGCCGACGTCTGCTCCAGGTACAGTGGGACCTTCCCTCCACCGTCACCTTGGGTAGAATCCTAGATATTATGGCCACTAAGGTTACCAATCACAACAATTACACCTGGGGGAACAGTCTAAACTCCGACAGCACGCAAGGGCAGAGTAACAAGCTCAATCCCCTTACCGGCTCCTTGACAGTAATTCAAGGTTTACCGATAAGTGACCCCTAGCTCCTCGACAATGGTTAATCCGAGGTTTACCGTTTTTAATACGTACTGTCTGGCGTCGTTCCCAACGAGGGAGGAATGATCCCCTCACTGGTTCGGACACGAGCTCGTGCTTCTCCTTTAAGAGGAGCTTTCCCAGAATGTAACTGAAACAATTGGATTTATTCTACTCAAGATAGACTAACTGTTTGGTTTTATAGTCTTGGAGAGTTAAGTACTCACCTACTCCAAGACCCTAGCCTAAGCTATGTTGGTGCTTCAGAACCCTAAAAAATAAAAGTTACTAGTTCAATTTTAATTTAAGCGTTACTTTTAAGGTTGTTCTTTAAGTCAAAAGGTGATGGAAGTGAAACTAGTGGTGTGTTGACTCGACTCGAAAACCACTACAAAATGCACCTAGGATGATTTATCCACTACTTTGCTTTTTCGATGAATTGTTTTAACTAAAAAGTTGAGAGAATGCAATCTTTATAAACGCAACTTCTTAATTGAAGACAATCAAAGAAACAATTCGATTTTCTTTTCCAAACATACAAACATAACTTCTCTTTACATGCACGAAAAAACTCTTTTCTTCTTTGAAAAACAAAAAGCTACTTGAAACAAGACTTTTTAAAGAAGATGTTTTTGTATTTTTCTTTTAATAAAGCAAATAAAACTAGAATAACCAAAAAGCAATCTTTAACAACTATCAAAATCTATGAAAATCCACTCATAAGCAAACTAAAGGCAAATTTATTCTAAGCAATTCTAACAAGGTCAAAACTAACAATGATTATTCTAAGGTGTTTTACTTGATCACAATCAAATCAAGGACTAGCTTATTGCAGAACCAAAAACTAGTCAAAACAAAATTCTAATCTTTTTGTTCTTTTGTAAAATGGAAATCAACACTTTATAAACAAGCAATTCGAAATTTGACCCAAAACAACTTAAATGGCAAGCTGCTCAAACAAGGAGACTTTACGACAGGTCCAACTTCTAAGAAGGTTGACTAACCAGAGAGATCTAAGGCTGGACAACTTTCTACGCTCAAAGTCACTACAGAACCTATCCAAAAATCAAACCCTAGGTCTAAACTTCGTTGAAATCCACTAAAACACTCAAAGCTCACAAAACTAGTTCAGGTGAGAGATCTTGACAGGGTACTAAAGGATCTGGGTAGAAAACACTAAGAAAAACCAAAATCTAAAAGCAATTTTAAAGCAAAATGGAATTTTCTTAACTTTTACAGGAAGACGCAGGCCACCCGTTGTCACAGGTGCGGCCCCGCTCTGTGCAGACGGCAACAGCGCGTCCAAGGACGCACTGTGCAGACTGAGAGAGTGCGTCCTTCTGGAAAAAGAAAGAAAAACCAAAACTAACTAAATCTAAAGCTAAGCCACCCAAATACTAATTCTCACAGTCAAAAACCAGAAAATAAAAATGATTTTCTCAAAGCAAAGTTCATATAAAGGAAAAGACTCTCTCATTAATGGAGTCCCCAGTGGAGTCGCCAATTTGTCGTGGCGGAAAAAGTCATTTGGGCTGACACAACTGACCTCCCTAGGAGTATAAACTCACTAGCGAAAAACAAGACAAAATGGAGTGATCTTTCTCTAAATCTACCTTTTACAACATGAAAAGTACAAGTGTTTAGGCTTACCTTATTCCAAAACGCTGTTGTTGTAGTCCGTTCTTGCCAATCCGGATGAGCTCTTCCTTCAAGTCAATTCCTACAACCACAAACAATCAAACAATTACCGAGCACTTGTATTTCATATAATAAAACATAGATTCAACATGCAGACCAAGGAACACATGAAATAACTCATTAACACAAGCTATTGAGAAAAATAAACCAGTTTGTATTAATAACGAAACAAAGAAACTCTTACAACCTGGCCTTGGTGTTGTGCAAGTTCCTCCCAGGGTCCATCAAGTGTTTTCCTCTACTTTGACAAAGCTCACCCACTTCCAAGTAGAATCATGTAAAGACAATCTCTCCTCACAAAGGTTCTAATGGAAGACCTAAATCCTGCAGCATTTACCCAAAGAAAATGTATAGCTCCAACCTCTTCTCCTTCTGGCTCAATGCCTTTATTTATAGTGCTGTAAAGAGGTTATTCAGGTCCACTATCAATGGGATCATCCCCCTCTATGGGTGGGATAGCTCCCTTATTGATGGGATAAGCTCCCTCTTAATAGAGATACATGAACCAACTGGAGGCGCATCCATTTCATCAAACCGACCTCTAGAATGTTCTAGAAGTAACCACAAGTAACTTTTTCAAGATAAAACTTGCGCATTTTTCCTTTTACAGAAGGACGCACCTGTCCTTTAACATACAGAGCGTCCATGGACGCAGGTTTTTTGAACATAGCCTGCGTCCCCGCAGGTAAGGCTAGAGAGAACCTGCGACCCCAGAGATAAACATAGTTTTTACAAGACTTTCTCTCTTCTTTGAGTTTGAGATGGATAACAGAGGCATAAAAGACTTGCCTAAGAGGGTAGCATGACTGTTGATTTGAGCCATACTAACTGTAAGTAGTCAAGGTGACATTTTTTAGTGTAACAATGGTATAACAGCAGAATCAGATATCCTTCCCAGTGGTGGGTCGGATCATTGGCCGATCTCGCTTATTGTTGAAGTTCAGGGTACTCCAAGGAACAAACCATTCACGTTTGAAAAATTTTGCTTATACCACCCTAACTTCATCGAGATGGTTGAGAAATGGTGGTCTGAACCCCTAGAGGCAAGAGGCTCCAAAATGTTTAATCTACAAAGTAGGCTGAAAGCAACTAAAGAAAAGATAAAAGAATGGAACAGAACGGTTTTTGGAAATATATTCCAGGAAAAAGCCATTCTAGAGAACAAACTGGAACAGATTCATAGAGATGGAGCAGCAGGCAATTATAGTGTCGAAGCGTTTGAGCAGGAAAAAGTTCTTTCACAGCAGTGGCACAGAAGATATATACAAGAAGAGGTACTTTGGAAACAGAAATCTAGAGTCCAGTGGCTAAAAGAAGGGGAGCAGAATAAAAAAAAATTTCATAGGTCAGCTCTAGACCATAGAAGTGCTAACAGGATTCTTGAGCTGAAAAACAATGAAGGGGAGATATTAAAGAATCACAACGATATATCTGCTCTGCTCTCAGATCACTTCAGCTCAATTGCACAGGAACCGCCTATAAACAGAGAGGAGGCCATCAAGGAACTTACAGCAGCCATTCCTAAATCCATCACCTCAGATCAGAATTGGGCCCTTTGTAGGGAAATCTCTTTGGAGGAGGTAGAGGAGGCAATTAGGAGTATGCCTAATGATAAAGCACCAGGTCCAGATGGATTCACCATCAATTCTACAAGGCTTGTTGGAACACTATTAAGCAGGATGTATGGGAGGTAGTTGAGGACTCCAGATGCTCAGGTACTATTCTAAAATCCATCAACTCCACCTTTTTAGCGCTCATTCCTAAGGTGGAAGAAGCAAAGACACCTGATAAATTCAGGCCTATTGCCCTATGTAATGTTATCTATAAAATTATTTCAAAAGTCATAGCTAATAGACTAAAGTCGATTCTTCCTGGTATCATTTCGGAAGAGCAATTGGGCTACGTTGAGGGTAGACAAATTCTAGATAACATCTTGTTAGCACAGGAGATGATTCACTCACTTCATTCGAGAAAAGAGGCAGGAATGCTAATGCAATTAGATTTATCAAAAGCTTATGACAAAGTAAGTTGGAGATACCTTGAAGTTGTTTTGGATGCATTCGGTTTCTGCAGGATCTGGATCAAGTGGATACTTGCTCTCATCAAATCTCCAAGAATTCAATCCTTGTCAATGGCGCTCCCTCAGCTTCTTTTACTCCTTCACGGGGAATAAGATAGGGGGATCCCCTATCCCCGTTCCTATTCGTAATCCTAATGGAAGGACTAACCAGAATCATAGCCAAGAAGAAAGAATAAGGATCTATAAAAGGTCTGCAACCGATAAGATCGTTACCAGCCACAACACATCAACAGTTCGTGGACGACACCATGTTACATGGTACCCCCACTGTGAAGGAGGCTGTGGCTTACAGGGGTATCCTTGATCTCTTTAGCCGAGCCTCTAGCATGGAAATTAATTTTTCTAAGTCCACAATTTTCTTTTTCAACTCTCATCCGGCAGTCCAAACTCACTTAGCCCAACTTCTTGGATTCAGGATTGGGTCCCTTCCTTCGAAATATCTAGGGGCTCCCCTGACTCTGAAACCTTGGCAGAAAACTCACTGGTAGAAGGTTCTAGCCAACATGGAGAAAAATTGCAAGCACTGGACGCACAGAGCCCTAAACCTGGCGGGTAGACTTATCTTAACCAAGGCTGTTCTGCAAGCAATTCCGCAATATTTACTTTCTATGCTTCCAGCTCCCAAGGGCATTCTGCAACAAATGAGAAACATACAGAGATCCTTTCTATGGAATGGGAATGGGGATAAGAAGAAATGGGCGTTGGTGGCGTGGAACAGGCTATGCCAGCCAAAATCTATGGGGGGGCTGAACTTAGTAGATCCTTCAGTGGTCAACAGAACCTGTGGAGCTAAGATTTGGTGGAAATGGATTAAAGAACCCAATTTACCTTGGGTGAGGCATTGGAAGGAAAAATACACACCAGACTGTGATACTCAGGACCTCATAAGACTACAAGAAGTCCTGGGAGGTTCGTCAATATGGAACCATGCCAGGAACAACAGGAGCTTAGTACAGGAGCACGACTTTTGGGAGATTCGCAATGGAAGGCTTGCCATGTTCTGGGAAGATGCATGGCAGCAATTCCCTAAACTGGATACCCCAGAGCTATCTACCCTCAAGCGAATAAGTCAAAACGAGGGTAGATACAGAGTTAATCAATATTAAATTCAAAGAAGTAGGGATCAGATCTGGAGGGACTGGATTAATTTAAATCATGGGAGCACAGAGGAGAACAACGAAATCTTTCAGCAACTCAATGAGAGAATCCTCAAAAGAAAGATTCAGAAAACTGAAGAGGATGATAAGCTAAGATGGGGTTTAAAAGGTAATGGTAATTTCTCATTAAAAGAAGCTAGGGACATAATAGAAAAGGAAGAACATGTAGAGGTCGTACCCTGGTGCAGCAAAGTTTGGGACAGCCTATTCTGGCCGAAAATCAGGACCTTCCTCTGGCTTCTAATGAGAAACAAGACTTTAACTTGGGACAACTTGTGAGAGAAAGGTTTCAGGGGACCCTCAAGATGCCCTATGTGCCTCGTCGCAGAGGAATCTATAAACCACCTATTTAATGCTTGTGAATGGGCAAATCAGTTATGGAACTGGATGGAAGGAATTCTCAGTTGTTCTGCCCAAGATAGAGAATGCATTCATAGAACCATACTGAACTAGAAAAGAGACTTCTCCAACATACTAAGAGTCAACAGCATATGGAAGTCTGTTCCAAGCTTCTTACTGTGGTCAATTTGGAAGGAGCATAACCGTAGAATATTTCAAGACGAACACAGGAACATAGAGTTCTCTAAAGACAATATAATAACCAATATTCAACAGCTAATTCAAACGAAATGCAGAGAGGAGTGTAACGAGAAACCTTCAGCACAAGACTTACGCATTTTGAATTGCTTTCGTCTGGAAGCCACCAGCAGCATCACAGCTTCAAGACACATAACGCAGTCTTCCTCACAGATCGACAAATGGCAGCGTCCGCCGGAAGGTGGATTGAAGCTGAATTTTGATGGGGCCTCGAGAGGCAATCCCGACATGGCAGGAATTGGAGGGGCATTACGTAACCGGCATGGAGAAATTCTACATATATATTACAGAGGGCTTGGGGAAAGCACAAATAATGAGATGGAATTTGCAGCGCTTGAGCATGGTCTGAGAATTTTAAAATCCCTATGTAGTTGCAATGTAATTGTGGAGGGGGATTCATCACTGGTTATATCAACAGCTAAGAGGATTCAGGGAGGCACTAAGGCAAACAAAGCCACAAAACATTGGCGGCTCGCCAAGGTGACAGAGAATGTAGCAGAACTAATGGCTGGAATGAAAGGCCTAGTCTTTCATGCGGTAAGGCGCAAGGCGAACGGGCTTGCGGACTACCTAGCGAATTGTGGCGTGGACAATCAGGACAGGGGGTGGGACAGCTGTTGGGAGGAGGTGGACTGCCCGAACCTGAAGGCGAGATGTTTACAGTTGGCACAGCAAGATCTATACGAAACCGATCGGGCTTGACCGGCAACGGTTTCTGTTTCCGGGACCGTAATCCTGGAGTTACCGGTAACAGCTTGGGATTTCATCACGGGAGCTGGATGACTAGACAGATGCGGCGGTGGTCATCATGGAAAGAGAAGGCCAAATATAGAAACTATCAATATGGTTCATGCCACGAGAGATTCCGTAGAGTCCGCTTGCGAGAAAGGGACAACTGGCTCAACCTTGATGGGAAGGCTTTCAGCTACATTTATGTTAGGTCAGGGAGAAGATGTGTGATTTGTGCGGATATCTTTCGAACTAATAACGAAAGTACCTCCACTCTTCATCGTAGGGGAGAGCGCATTATGGGAAACTCCATGGAAAACATCTATTTAACGGAGAGTCGTGGCTCTGGTTCTTTTACCTCAGCTCAAAGCACTGCGAGAGACCACAACTTTTCTGTCTATAGAAGTGATCACAGCGATAAGTTCAGAGGGTATAGTATGGAGGCGGGGAGCTGCAGGTGTTCGGCAGCCCACCATGAACTACGAACAGCGCAGAACATGTACGAAACCAGAGCAGCAGCCAGGAGCAAGCGCAAGATAGCGGAACTGGAAGCGTCTGTGAAAGAGAAAGAAGCACAGCGACTGGAGGGGATCATTGCGGAGGAGGTTGACTGGTTACATGACCCGGGCACTCCTTCCAAAAGATACACTCAATATGTTCGGACCAAAGCGGAGAGCTGGAGAATCATAACTCTCCTTGCGAAAGCTGTGGATTCAAAGGAAGAAGGGAAGCAACAATCTGGGAAGGGGAACTCCACTTCGGAGGATCAATTAGCTAAATTTCATGAAATCCATGAATCGCTGGATCGAAGAATCTCCACAGTGCATGATGCTGTAGAAACTGTCAACAAGAAATTGACTCTGCTTATCAGGCTTCTTCGGCAAACTCTGAGCCCGGACCCCCTGATGCAGGAGCAAAAGATGAAGGAAGCACAGGAATTCCAATCCATGCAAGATATGCAGGCCAGAGTTGACAAGCACGTTCTGGATGTGGGCTTAGATGCAGTCAGTCGAATTGGCGGATTTCCTCGCACCGACGGGTTTCCTTAGTTTCTTCTTTATGGTTGTCTTATGTCTTTTGTCATGGCTTCGACTTTATGCTAGATAATTATGTTTTTCTGTCACTCTGCTTCTGTCATGGCTTCGGTCTCTTGCAAGATAGCTATGTTACTCTGTTTCTCTCCAAGTTTTGATAGTGTTGTGGCGATAAGTTATTGTTTTAAGAGTAAGCCGCCCTGCGTGGTGTGCAGCTTAGTTTTGAAAGCTCAGGGCTGGTTATCAGCACGTTTTACTTGGTCCATCTAAGGTTCGATCTGCTTCGGCAGACTTTTTTGTAACATATTTTGTTCTATAATATAAATATCTGACTTACAAAAAAAAAGAGAATAAAGCCACATTTGGCACCATTTCCTTTCGAAGTTTGAAAAAAACAAATTTCAAAAAATGTAATGTAACCCACCACTATATGTTTCAAAAAGAATACAACCATGTTCCATTATTTGGTAAAAAATTATTTTAAACAAGGTTTAAACACCTAATTTAGATGTGTAAGAAATTTAGAATTTATAATTCCATCCGTTGATGTAGTGGTGACAATGAGAATATGTTGGCATCTTTCAATTTAAACAATCAGATAAAAATGATTAATTAAGAAAATGATTAAAGTGGCCAATTCCAATAGGGGGGACGCCTATCAATGTAATTAAATATGAACTTTCCTAAATTTACTTAACTATCTGTAGGTTCAAGTAAAAAACATAAATGAAATTGAAATAAGTTTTATTCAATATTATTTATTTTGATATTATCTATAATAGATTATCCATAACATGATATAAGTCAATCGTATTTGAATTTAATATAGGTAAAAAAATAATATATGATAACATTTATATAATTTTATATAATGTTATCAACTTTCCTAAATTTACTTAGCTATCCAAGTATTTCAGTCAATTCCTTATGATTGAGATAAGTTTTATTCAATTTGAAAAGATGCGGAGATGTAAAAGTTACTAATAAGTTTCATTCAATTTTATTTTGTTTGAGGTTATCTACAAGAGCTTAGTCATTATATATATATATATATATATATATATATATATATATATATATATATATATATATATATATCTGTGTGTGTGTGTTCTATTTGTTGCACTTTTTACAATCCAATATGAATTATGGAAGATGAGAATAATAAGAATGTGATTAGTTACAAATAGTTTACAACTTCAACAAGAAAATATTTCAATTAAATGAATATTTTATTTGAGATGAAAATTTAAGTATTTTATTTATGTTTGAATTATTGTGACAAAGAAATCAATGCACATCGTCAATAATTTTTTTTTCTTACATTGAAATCAATGCAAAAAGTTAATCTAATTACCTTGAAATTAGTATACACCATACATTTAGAGACATCAAATCACAAATCAACATCTTCACTTAAATCAATGCATCTAATGCAGCAATCAAAAAGGGTCATTAATCGACATCTATGTTAAAATCAATGCATCTAATGCAAACAATCAAATAGGTTTCGAAATCAACATCTACATTGAAATCAATGAATCTAATGTAAGTAATAAAATAGGATTAGAAATCACATCTACACTGAAATCAATGTATATAGTTCTAGAAATGAAAGAGGATTAGATATCAACATCTACACTCAAACCAATGCATCTAATTTAAGAAATCAGGATTGCAAATTAACATCTTTATTTCAATCAATTTATTTGATGCAAGAAAACAAATAGAATTAGAAAGCAACATCTACATAGAAATCAATAAATCTAGTGCAAAAAATTAAATAGGATTAGAACTCAAAATATACGCTGAAATCAATGCATCTAGTGCAAGAAATCTTCTTCCCTTTCTCTCCCCCCTGCATCTATATCTATATCTCCCTCTATCTCTCTTTCTTTGTCTCTATATCTAAACCCCCCAAAAACACACACAATCTCTCTTCATATCTATCTATATCTCCCTCCATCCCTCTCTCTATCTCTCTCATCTTCCCTCTCTCCCACTTCCATCCATATTTCTATCTTCCTCTTTCTCTCCTTCATTGTCTCTCCATATCTCCTTGTGGACATGTTGAACAATGTAAATAGTGTCAATCTTCATAACTGTATTTGATTAATGATTAAATGTATTTGTCAGAAGGAAGAAAAGAAAATTTATTTTGAAGCATGTGTTTCACGCTATTTTATTTATTTTCTAGGTCTAAAGCCTCCATTGTAGGCTTATAGGGTTTATGTCATGATTCCTAGTCCTTTTCATCATATAGTAGAGGCTTCTTGGTCTTTGTTTATTAAGAAATGAATTTATTTTGATGTAAATAGAGTCAAATAAGCCTCCTCCACAGAGTTGGCCTCAAAGAGGATAAGTTGGCCTCATTTGGATCATTTTACAACTGATAAGGATTATATATTGGAAGCTACATGACCTGATTTGGAACACAAGACAAGCAAGTTCAATCTATCGTAGCTGGAGAAAAAAAGGAAGAGTGAAATACCTAAGGAGAAGGAGAAAATCCTAACAAAGAAGAAGGAGACTTTTGTCAAGTAAGAAGAAGCCAATTTTTTCTTTTTTCTGCCACACGTGTCATTTTCTGAGTTGTTGTAGGAGGGATAAAATTTCAGATCTGAAATAGGGCCAAAATTATGGAAGAGGAGGGGTAAAATTCTATGTCGTAGTTGGGTTAAAGTTGTTTGACTAGAGAAGACTATCAATTTTTTGTTAATAATCTTAGAACGCTGACTTGGTTGAGTGAGGGAAGTCTTTTGGTCTAGTCTAAGGTATTAAATTATCTCAACTTGATTTGAATCTACTGGTGCAAGAGTTTGCCTGGGCTTTCCCCTTCATAGGGGGTTTTAGCCTCATTTGAGTACCTGTATCTAGTGTAATTGATATTTATGGTTTTTATATGATTATTTCTTAATGAGAAGAAGATAAAATAAGAACTTAAGGAAAGTTAAAAATATATAGTAATATCACAAGTAATTGTCAACATAAGAAATTATTTATGCCTTTTTTATTTTCTACAAAACATACACATTGCTTCTCCATATATATCCATATCTCCTTCCCTCTCCCTATCCATCTCTCTTCCTCTTCTCCCTCTCTTGCTCCCCTTCTATCTCTCTTCTTGCCTACTCTCCTCTCTCCCTCTCTCCATCTCCCTAGTTACTCCCTCTCACTTTCTCTCAACCTATCTCTCTTTGTCTTTCTTCTTACCTCCATCTCTCTCCCTCTCCAAATCCATCTCTCTCTCTCTCTCTCTCTCACTCCCTCTTTCCTCTCACTCTTCCTTCATCTCTCTTACTCTCCCACCTATGTCTGTCTCTCCCCCTCATCTCTCTCTCTCTCTCTCTCTCTCTCTCTCTTCATCATTCAATTATGTCATTATATCCCTCCCTTTCTCATCCTACCCGCCCCTTCTCTTCATCTATCCTTCTTTGTTTTTCTATCTCACCCCCAAACATACACACTCTTCCTCCATCTCTCCCTTGTCACTCCCTCTCTCTCTCTCCACCTTTCTCTCCCTATGTATTTCTTCTTCCCTCCCTATATTTTCCTCCAACTCCATGTCTCTCTCCCTCTCTTTCTCCTCCACTCTCTCCTCGTCTCCCGATCACCATATTTGTGTCTCCCTCTTCTCTCTCTTACTCTTCTCTCCCTCTCTCTTTCCTCTCCTTCTCTCTTTCTTCGCTCCTCTTCTCTCCCCCTCACTTTATGTCCATCTCTTCCTTGTCACTCCCTTTATGTCTCCACCTCTATAACTTTCGGTCTTTGTTCTTTCCTCCCATATATATTTGGAGGTAATATACATCCTAATATATTAATATGTATTATAATATAATTTTTTTTTTATATTATGTCAAAGTTGATATTATATCAATTGAAAATTATTAAATTTAATAATATTAAAATTAAAATAGAATTATATTGAATTTTTAATATTAATATCATATTTAATAATAATAATAATAATAGTAATAATTATTTAATATTAGATCTAATGAGGTTTTTATATGACATGATAAAAGAAATTAGAATAAAATTACATCAAAATAATATGACAACTTTTATTACAACTTTGACTTACTTGTCTTCAAAAGTTTTAATATATCCATAAAAAATAGTTTTTCCTTTTAAAGGTTGATCTTATAATATAGATTTAATTAAAAGAAATACTAAAAAAATTTAGAGCCATTTTATATATAACTTAAAGGAGTTTTTATTCTTTGTGTTAAATTAACCTTTTTCTTTTGATTTAAGAAACAATATTGACTTTGATAAAGAGTAAAGATGTTTAAAATTTTAGACAATCTAGAATTTTAATGTGCTAAAAACTTTTGTGGAAGGTAAATTTATGATCCATTCAAATTCAAGGTATATGATAAGGTATATTTTGAGCATGGACAAACATACTTACAAATTGTCCCCATACTAGGCCGTAGAATGCACCTCTCGGTGCAATAACATAATTTTTTTCTAATGAACTATTCATAACCTAGATCTAGTTGAATTTTTATTTTCAGTAAACTAATATCATATCGACTTGTTTAAATTATTAATGGATTAAATTTTATATCTTTCATGATTCTAATTCTATGGAATTCACATAAGGATCCTATCTTGAAAATATTATTTTTACAAAGGCTCGATTGAACTTAGTAGCTCGATTGAGTCTCTAGTTAACCACGTAAATGGCTTGATCAATGGTTTCTTAAACCATGTTCAATCTAATTGAATTTAAAATTGAAGTGCTTGATTGATATTATTATGTACTAAAAACCATAATTTTAGCACCTCTTATACATATTTCTGTGTAACACCATTTTCTACCCTAGTGGACTTAGGAAAAAAATTGTCCTTTAAGTGGTGACGTTGATCATGTTGGATTCATGAAGGAATCCTCTATCCAATGGCATATGAGTTTGACATTTTCAAATTCATATAATATTTTTCATCTAATTTCTTTTAGACATAATGCTTGTAATTGTTTTTGAGAGTTTCAAAGAGGCTAAATAAAAAATCAATAACATAAAATATACACAACCAAAAAATTTCAAAAGAGTACTCTTGGATTTTCAATTTATTTAAATAGTTGAAAAAAATCTTACATGAACTCATGTTTCTACAAATTGCAATTGAAAAATTACTTAGCCAACATCAAAAAATAATAAAAAATAAACTTTTGGTATGAAAACTTAGTTCTCTCTGTGTAGATCATGCTCATATATATATATATATATATATATATATATATATATATATATATATATATATATATATATATATATATATATATATATATATATATATATATATATATATATATATATATATATATATTACACATTTTAGACTAAGGTATGTTATGCGAACACATGCATGCTTCTTAACATGCACAAAAATTTGCACGGACAAACATCTCATTTAATGGAAAATTGACATATTATCCAATACTAAAATATTTTACAAAAAATATTATTAAGAACAAAACATAATTCCCACAAATTTTCCACTTACTCTGAATCAAAATTCACAATGCTTATATAAATTTTGAGGGCTTCAAGTCGATAAAAGAGTAAAATTTTGACATGTAACCCATCTTGGTGCATTCATCCGTGGGGAATACGGAAATCGTGAGAGGAATAGAAAGAGGGATACATGAGGGGGGGAAGAGGGGGGATTGGAAAAGGGGTACACAGAAAGGGGGGATTAACGAAATAAAGAAAGAGAGAAAGAGAGAAGGAGAGGGAGAATATAAAGAGAAATGAGAAAAGAAGAAAGAGAGGGGAGTGAATATAGAAATGGAGAGGAAGATAGAGTGAGGGATAGGGAGAGGTAAAGGGATAGAAATAAATAAATAAAGGAGTAAATAAAGAGGGGCCTTCTTGAAGGCGTAAGAGAGAGGGAGGGGTAGGAGGAAAATATAGGAAGAGTGAGAGAGAGAATGGGATAGCGAAAGAGAGAGGGAGTACATGTGTGCTAGAGAGATAGAGAGAGGATTAGGGAAGGAGAGAAAGGAGGATATAGGAGGGATACATAAGAGGAGAGAGAGAGGAAAATAGATAAGGGGAGATAGAAATGTAGGTAGAGGGAGTGGGAAGTACGTAGAGATGTGTGGAGGGATAGAGGGACAGATGGTGAGATAGAGAGAAAAATAGAGGGTTTTAGAGAGAGTGTGTGTGTAAAATAGAGGGGGAGAGAGATTGTGTGTGTGAGACAAGGAAAGGAAGAGAGGGAGGGGTAATAGAAAAAGGGAGAGAGAGAGAGAGAGAGATAGAAAGAAGGAGAGACAGGGGGAATTATAAATTGTGAGAGAGGCTTAAGGAATAAGAGAGTGAGAGAGAGAGAGAGAGAGGGAGGGAGAGAGAGAGTGTGTGTGTGTGTGTGAGAGAGAGAGAGAGAGGGTGGTGTAAGGAAATGGGGAGAGAGATAGTAACGACGAAAACATGAGGTGGAGAGATATAAAGGGATAAGGAAAGGGTCTAAGAGAGGGGCGAGGACTAGAGAGAGGGAGAGAGGGAAAACGAGTATATTGAAAGGGGGCAGAAAAAGAGTATAGAGAAAGGAGGGAGAAAAAGAGTGATAGGGAAAGGAAAAGATATAGAGGGGTGGGGAATAGGGGAGGCATAAAATATGATATGGAAATAATTAGGGATGGGGGGAGAGGCTTAGTGGGCAAAGAGAGAGTCAGAGAGAGAGAGAGAGAGGGTTAGGGACGGGGTAGCTGGGAGAAAGAGAGAGTGACGGATAGTGAGAATTGGGAGGGATGGTGAGAGAAAGAGTGAGTGATGGAGAGAAAAACATGTGTATATTATTGTGGTAGATGTTTGTTATTGAAACATGTGCACATTATAAATGCACACATGCTAGGTTAATGTGCACACATTATAAAATTCAAAAATTAATTGCTAGCTTCACCATTTTCCATTACATGGTGGTAAAGGTGGCCACTTTAGTTTTAAGTTCATATTTACAAACCCCTTGTTCCACATATAGACAAAATAGCCGGACCATGCATATTTTTTCACCATATATATAGAAAAGTGGGTGTGTCTATATAAAAATTATCAAAAAATAACTTTGCATAAAATCTATTTGTTATTTACAATGATGCAAATTTGCTTCGAAAGACTCACATACCAAATTTGAGCCTAATGCTAAAATATACGTTATGTTTTATAGAAAAATAACATACTAATATCATGAAAGCAATTTTTTTTTAACTATACAAATTTACCATAGATTAAAGTTATATATTTAAAAAGACAATTCCATTATATATATGTCATCTCTTTGCACCATGTCTTAAAAATATGTGTAAATATCTCTAATAATTCTTCTTAGTAATAACATTTATAATTCTCAGAAGACCCTAATAAATTTAATGTACAACATTTATCTTATCATATTTAATGAAAATGCATGCTTACATTCCTCTCTCCTTTTGGAAAACAATGAGTAATCTATTTAATGGAAATGTATACTCACATTCATCTTTTTAGAAAAGAAAAAATGTTCTACCTTTAAATATAATTTTGTATATTTGTTACTACATTAGAAAATAAAAAACTAAAATCAAAATTTCAATATATAAATAAAAAAATACCAAAACTAAAATCAAAATTTCAATATATAAATAAAAAAATACCAGAAGTAATTATGGATAATGTCAAAGATATAATATAGAGGTGTTTTGCATTAAAATTTCAATAAATAAATTAAAAACTACCGGATGTAATTATGGATAATGTTAAAGATATAATATAGGGGTGTTTTGGTAAAGTGAAAGGTTATTTCCATCCCAAAAAAATAAAAAATAAAATTGAAAATCGGTATGTAGTGGGTTGCAAGTGCTTCATGATTAGAAAACAACGTAACACTCTCACATGTCTAATAATCCAAGAACTTAGCTACTCTTGCCGAGAAGCCCATGAAAAGGCAATCACATGGTAAGATGCCACCCATGCGTACAGAGAAAATCGGCTACATATATGAAATCTATTAGGAGGTTACGTAGAAAATCTAGTTTTTTGTATTAGATCTACAGTTATAGGTTAAGAGTTGGCCATGTTAAATGATAAAAATGCAAGTGTTGAGTGGGTCATGTTAAATGATAAGAATGCAAGGCTAACCAGATCCCAAAATAGCTTTAGTCACAGGCAAAGAAAAATGTGAAGAAGAATGGCAAATAACTAGCTTAAATAATAAATATGTTGCGAAGGCACAGGGTAAAAAAGGTATCGCGTCATTTGTGTGAAGCAATACCTTGTGGGTTTGTCATTGTTTTGAAAAGGCTGACTTCGCTATTTCACTTCTCGTCTTCAAATTGACAGACACGTTATGAAGATGAAAAATACAACAATAGATATATGCATATTCCATGTAGACACAAGGTTCTCAATCCTACCCAGCAGGATTGCAGGTGGCTCCCAAATCAATCCACAGCCAACAGAGAATGAACAAGCAAAATTAATGGAAGTGGCAGTTCTACAGGATTCTCTATACTTTCGAATACAAACAGGTGGCGAGATTTCTCTGCGTACCTCTACTGTTTTGCTCAGTTTCTGCAACGATAGACAGAGCAGTACGCCTGCAAGCATGTGACGATCAAAAGTATCACCGCAGCTACCAGCGACAGGAACTTCCACGAGGCAAATATATAGTCATTCATAAACTTCACCACGGTAACTTTCCGTTTTCCACGATAACATCTCTTTAAATCACGTACAACTTTGTCTAAATATCCAACATTTATGACACTAGCGCAGTGACCCAAGCTGTTCCATAGGTTCGCAACCTCTCTGTCACTCAGGAGATCGTTACAAATAATTCTGCTCTCTCTCAACAATTTCACATCTTTTATTCCGCCAATCATGCCGTTCATGAAATCTGTATATTCTCTGAAAACAAGCGCACCAGGCGCTGCAGAAGCTTCAAATGCAATCAGATTTCTCAGGATTACCTCTGTGTTGGTGTCGAACTTTAGCTTTGGGAGATAAAGAATGGAAGCTTTCTTATCAAATAGTATTGTGGTGAGATCGCCATCCGTTGGAGAGTGTTGGAATATTAATTTCAACTGCTGTGCAGCAGCAGCTATTTTACTTTATTCATTTGTCTTTATCCGGCGCCCCACCTTTTTTTTCGATCTATTAAATCACCGCTATTACCATCTTTTCACTCTTTAATTAATTTTGTGTTGCCTGAATGAAGAAGATCAGATCCAGCGCCACACCGTTACTTTTCAGCAAGCGTATTAATGAGCAGACGGCTGAAAAAGATAAGAACCAGCCTCAAGCCGTAACAGCATTTATCAGTCTTGGGTTTCAGCACGACCGACTCAAGAAATACAGCAAGAAATCAAATCTGTTAATTATGAACAGCAGATATTTCATCAGCAAGTTAAGGTGGTGAAGAACCTTTCCCGCACTATAAATAGAAACAGAAACAAAATTAAGACATATGAGAAAGATAGAGAGCGGATGAGAGCACGCAGCAGCGTGAAGAAAAATATTTCCAGAACAGTGAAATGCACAGAAGTGCAGATTTGTAAGTTTTTTTTGTATTGCACAGCAGTGCTGAAATTTTCTGAGATAAATGTTTTCTGGAACTGAAGTGTTCTTGTTGTAATCTGTTAGGGAGATCCCTCTACGTGAGGAAGACTTAGTTTTATGTGTTGGTTTATTTTCATAAATTGAAATTCCTTTCTGTGCGTTTCTGTTTCACCAAAAGTTATTTCGTCAAAATTTTTAGTTGCTGAAACAGATCGTAACTCAAAAAATACTTGACGTCAAAATTTCCTGTTGCTGAAACACCATTGCTGAAACACCTGTTTCAGCAACTGAAAAAAAACTGTGTTGCTGAAACACCGTTTCCAGCAAACGATTTTTTCTGTTTTTCTGAGTTAAAAACAGAGTATTTTCCTATGTCAAAACTAGAATGTTATTTTGATCAGTTTGTGATCCTGAGGCAAAGTAGAGCATTATTTTATGCTCAGTTTTGTGTTTTTGAATTATCAGAAAATAGAGTATTACTCTCTGTTCATATTTTTTTTGTTTCGGAATTTATCAGAAAATTCTGAACAGTGGAAACAGAGGATTTTTCCACTGTATTCTGTTTGGAATAACCAGAAATTCCTGTCATGGTATCAGAGCTTGTTCAGGCTCTTTGAAGACATCAAAGAAGCTGAAAGAAGATTTGTTGCTGCAGCAAATTATCCAGCAGAGTGAAAACGCTGTCAAGGTATTTTTCAGATTAGTTTTTTTTGTGTAGTTGCTGAAGACAATTAAGTGATTTTTTTTTACAGTCAAGTATTGCAAGAATGGCCAGTACCAGCGTGGGTATGTTTAATACCCAGCTCCCACAGTTCAATGGGAAAAATTATGACTACTGGGCAATAACCATGAAAGCCGTGTTTGTTTCACATGATTTATGGGAACTTGTTGAATATGGTTTTGAAGAGACAGCAGATGAAGAAGAGTTTATTGGATTAACTCAGGCAGAGAAAGAGTTGTTGAAGAGCAATAAGAAGAAGGACTCAAAAGCCCTTGTATTCTTATATCAAGCAGTGCATGAGAGTGTGTTTCCGAGGATAGCAGCAGCCAAGACATCCAGAGAAGCATGGCAAACTCTCAAGACAGCCTATCAAGGCATGGAGAAAGTGAAGACAGCAAAACTACAGTTGCTGAGGAAAGATTTTGAGAACCTGCGTATGAAGGAGTCAGACAATATTGACTCATTCTTCACACAAGCAATTGGTTTGGTCATACAGATAAGGTCTCATGGAGAAACTCTTGAAGAAAGGAGGATTGTGGAGAAACTATTGAGGTGCCTACCCTCAAAGTTTGATGTGATTGTCACCACCATAGAAGAGACAAAGGATCTCTCAAAATTTTCAGTTGATGAACTTCATGCATCACTGATAACTCATGAGTAGAGGTTGAGTAGAAATGAAAACTCATCTCTAGAGCAAGCCTTCAAAACCCAGATGTCATTTGGAAGAGGAAGAGGTCAAGGCAGAGGAAACAAGAGAGGAAGAGGCAGAAGCCAATACAGAGGCGGAAGAAACAGTCCAGCAAACGTTCAAGGAAGAGGCAGCAACCCAAATCAGAACCAAGGCCATGGCAGCAGCCAGCAAAGTGGACAACATCATGCTCAAGGACAAAGGTATGAAAAATCCAATGTCCAATGTTATTATTGTAAAAAATATGGGCACTATGCAAATGAATGTAGGAAAAAGCAGCATGATATGAGTAATAGATCTAGTGCAAATATCACTAGAGAAAATATCAGTCAAGATAATGTGTTGTTAGTTTGTAATATGGCTGAAACAAACAGTGAAGATATATGGTTTCTAGATTCTGGTTGCAGCAACCATATGACAGGAAACATAGCCCTGTTTTCTGCTTTAGATGAGAGTATGCAGTCACAAGTCACACTTGGGACTGATAGTAAAATTTCTGTTATGGGAAAAGGAGAAGTTAAGATATTTACAAAGAAAGGTGAAAAGAAAACCATAGGAGATGTTTATTATGTTCCTGGAATGAAGTGTAATCTCTTGAGTATTGGACAGCTTATTCAGAAGGGTTACAATGTTTTCTTTGAGAATGATGTATGCACCATCATGGACAGATTACCCAGCAAACGTTGTATTGCTGAAGTGAAGATGACAAGGAACAGGATGTTCCCTCTCAGAATAAGGGCAGATCTGAAAAATAAAGAAGTGGTTGCAGCAGTGACACAAGAGGCTCTCCAAAGCGTACCAAAGGATGAAAATTGGTTGTGGCATTTGAGATTTGGACATCTCAACTTTGGAGGTCTTAATTTGTTGAGTAGAAAAGGAATGGTAAGAGGATTACCACTGATAGAAAAGCCAGACAGCCTTTGTGAAGGTTGTATATTGGGGAAACAACACAGAGAAAGTTTTCCAACAGGAAAAAGCATAAGGGCAAAAGCACCCTTAGAAATTGTCCACTCAGATTTATGTGGACCGATGCAAGCTCCATCACTTGCAGGCAGCCAATATTTTCTAACATTTATTGATGACTTTACCAGAAAGACTTGGGTTTATTTTCTGAAGAATAAGAGTGAAGTGTTTGAAAATTTTCAAAATTTCAAAGCACTTGTAGAAAATCAAAGTGGGCTGCGTATCAAGGTTTTGAGAACTGACAGAGGAGGTGAGTATATCTCCAAAGAATTTTTACATTTTTGCAGGGAAAATGGAATTCATAAGCAATTTACAGCAAGGTACACCCCGCAGCAAAATGGAGTTGCTGAAAGGAAAAACAGAACAATCATGGATATGGCAAGGAGCATGTTGAAGGCAAAGCATTTGCCAAATGATTATTGGGCTGAAGCTGTACACTGTGCAGTATATATTTTAAATAGATGTCCTACAAAAGCAGTGATGAACAAAGTGCCAGAAGAAGCATGGAGTGGGAGAAAGCAAGGAGTCACCCACATGAAAGTTTTTGGTTGTGTGGCTTATGCACACATTCCAGATCAGCTAAGGAAGAAATTGGACAGCAAAGGGGAGAAATGTATTTTCATTGGATACAGTGAAGAATCCAAAGCTTATAGGTTGTATATCCCATCCACCAAGAAGTTTTTTGTGAGCAGAGATGTTCAATTTATTGAAGAGGAAGCTTGGGATGGAAGCATAGAGAAAACAGTTAATGTTAAAAACTGTTTATCTCATGATGATGATGATGAAGAGTTGGCTGAAACACATCCCCAAACAGCAGCGCCAACAACAGAACAACAAGAGACACCCTTGAGGAGAAATGAGAGTGCTTCTCCAAGCACACCACAAGGAGGAAATTCAAGTGCATCTACAAGCACTTGCACACCGAATGAAAGAGGTAAGAAATTCAGAAGTTTAAGTGATATTTATGAAGAAGGAATGAATTCTTTGTTTGCTCTGTATTGTCATATTGATGACCCTGTTCATTTCGAAGATGCAATTAAAGATAAGAAATGGATAGAAGCTATGAATGAGGAGATGAATGCCATAGAAAGAAATAAGACATGGGATTTAGTTGATCTACCAAAAGGTAAAGAAGTCATTGGAGTTAAATGGGTCTACAAGACCAAGAGTAATGCTGAAGGAAAGATAGAAAGGCATAAGGCAAGACTTGTTGTCAAGGGATACAAGCAGCAATATGGGAGAGATTATGAGGAGACTTTTGCACCAGTTGCAAGAATGGAAACAGTAAGAACAGTGCTGTCCATAGCAGCACAAAACAAATGGAAAGTTTACCAAATGGACGTGAAGTCAGCATTCTTGAATGGAATATTAAAGGAAGAGGTCTACATTGAGCAACCTCTAGGCTATGAGAAGAAAGGCCAAGAGCACAAAGTCTGCAGATTGAAGAAAGCTCTTTATGGGCTGAAGCAAGCACCAAGAGCGTGGTACAGTAGGATAGATTCCTATCTACTGGAGAATGGATTTGAGAAGTGTGAGGGAGAACCCACTGTTTACATCAAAGAAAAAGATTGTAAAATTTTAATTGTTGTGTTATATGTTGATGATGTGATTTTTACAGGAAATGATGACTACCTCATTGAAAATTTCAAATCAGTTATGAAAGAAGAATTTGAGATGACTGACATGGGTTTGCTGAGATACTTCTTAGGAATAGAAGTAGATCAAAATAAAAATGGAATTTTTATTTCACAGGCAAAATATGTAAATGAAGTTTTGAGCAGATTTAACATGCAGGACAGCAAGGCAGCAATCACTCCCACAGTGATGGGATTAAAACTCAGCAAAGAGGACAACAGCAAAGATTTTGACCCTAGTGTGTACAAGAGCATAGTTGGCAGCCTCATGTGTTTGACTGCAACTAGGCCAGACATAATGTATGTTGTTAGTTTAATTTCCAAATTCATGGAGAAGCCAAAAGAAACACATTGGCAGGCAGCAAAGAGAATTCTGAGGTATGTTAAAGGTACAAAAAGGTATGGCATATTTTATACTGTTTCAGAATGTTCAGATTTAGTTGGATATACAGATAGTGATTGGGCTGGAAGTGTAGATGACCGGAAAAGCACATCTAGTTACATTTTTCACATAGGTTCAGGAGCCATTTCATGGGCTTCGAAGAAACAGCCAATTGTGGCATTATCTACAGCAGAAGCAGAGTATGTGGCAGCTACAGCAGCAGCATGTCAAGCGGTTTGGATGAGGAGAATGTTGAGAAGTCTATGCCAGGAGCAGGCAACAGCAACAGTTATTTTTTGTGACAATAGCTCAGCTATTGCATTATCCAAGAACTCTGTATTCCACAAGAGAACAAAACACATAGACACAAAGTTTCACTACATCAGAGAATTGGTGAACAATGGAGAAATCATTTTACAACATTGCAGGACTCAGGAACAGGTTGCAGATATTCTAACAAAGCCATTGGATCAGAAAAGTTTTGAGTTTTTAAGGAAACTTCTAGGTATGACTGATAACCCAACAGTTGAAATTAAAGGGGAGTGTTGGAATATTAATTCCAACTGCTGTGCAGCAGCAGCTATTTTACTTTA
This sequence comes from Pinus tabuliformis, assembly GCA_031772625.1. NCBI lineage: Eukaryota > Viridiplantae > Streptophyta > Pinopsida > Pinales > Pinaceae > Pinus > Pinus tabuliformis. The sequence goes on from CM062819.1 coordinate 206,395,630, forward strand.
TTCATTTGTCTTTATCCGGCGCCCCACCTTTTTTTTCGATCTATTAAATCACCGCTATTACCATCTTTTCACTCTTTAATTAATTTTGTGTTGCCTGAATGAAGAAGATCAGATCCAGCGCCACACCGTTACTTTTCAGCAAGCGTATTAATGAGCAGACGGCTGAAAAAGATAAGAACCAGCCTCGAGCCGTAACAGCATTTATCAGTCTTGGGTTTCAGCACAACCGACTCAAGAAATACAGCAAGAAATCAAATCTGTTAATTATGAACAGCAGATATTTCATCAGCAAGTTAAGGCGGTGAAGAACCTTTCCTGCACTATAAATAGAAACAGAAACAGAATTAAGACATATGAGAAAGATAGAGAGCGGATGAGAGCACGCAGCAGCGTGAAGAAAAATATTTCCAGAACAATGAAATGCACAGAAGTGCAGATTTGTAAGTTTTTTTTGTATTGCACAGCAGTGCTGAAATTTTCTGAGATAAATGTTTTCTGGAACTGAAGTGTTCCTGTTGTAATCTGTTAGGAAGATCCCTCTACGTGAGGAAGACTTAGTTTTATGTGTTGGTTTATTTTCATAAATTGAAATTCCTTTCTGTGCGTTTCTGTTTCACCAAAAGTTATTTCGTCAAAATTTTTAGTTGCTGAAACAGCTCGTAACTCAAAAAATACTTGACGTCAAAATTTCCTGTTGCTGAAACACCGTTGCTGAAACACCTGTTTCAGCAACTGAAAAAAAACTGTGTTGCTGAAACACCATTTCCAGCAAACGAATTTTTCTGTTTTTCTGAGTTAAAAACTGAGTATTTTCCTGTGTCAAAACTAGAATGTTATTTTGATCAGTTTGTGATCCTGAGGCAAAGTAGAGCATTATTTTATGCTCGGTTTTGTGTTTTTGAATTATCAGAAAACAGAGTATTACTCTCTGTTCATATTTTTGTTGTTTCGGAATTTATCAGAAAATTATGAACAGTGGAAACAGAGGATTTTTCCACTGTATTCTGTTTGGAATAACCAGAAATTCCCGTCAGAGAGAATGTGACTCCGGCAAGGTACAATTCGGCCACAGATGGAATAGCCAATTCCTTACGCGAGGGCGGTATGATTTGAGAGGATGGTCCTGTCGCAGTTGTGCTTGCACACTTAAACACACTCATATGAAGAAGTGTGGCTAACTCCATCAGACACTGCCGAACGGGTCCAGCGTTTATAGATAAGAGAGCTTTCCATAGCAATTTGAAGACTTCTGTAACGGTTGACATGTCCGCTGGATCACTCTCATCACCATCTTCATCGGTTGGAATTGGAGTAACTGTTGAAATGTCTGCCGGATAGGGAGCATCTGGCTTTCGATAGTTGGAAAGAGGGCTGGTGATAGCGGAGTACAGAACCTCCAGCAGGTGGCCTCTCTCGTTTATATGGAGAAATGAATTCTCAGGTACCTTGAAGACGAAAGGTGATAATTCTTGGTAAACCAGCTTTAGCAGGATTGGCAGCCTCTCCTCTGCCTTGGCTTTAGAACCCAACTGCAACTCCAAAAGCATTTTCATTAGAAGGAATGGCAATTGATTTTCGAGCATCATCAAATCTCTTAAAATGTAGTTATCCGCCGCACCATGGCAAGTAGGATATAAGGCTCGTCCCAGATTCTTGACGTCATCATGGGAGCTTTGGTCAAGGTATCTGACATAAAACTACAGACACTGGAGAAGGAAGACGGCGTCCAGAGCCATGATCCACCCCAAGGTTTCTTCATTATAATCGATGAAATTGTGATAGCAGCTCCGGATTTTCCGGTCGTATTTTTTAAACTCATCTACAACGACCAGCTGAAAGTTGCCTACTCCATTAATTGTTTTGTGAAATCTATAGGCAGCTTCCAATTTGTGGCGATCCATGTTATATTTCTCAGATTTCCCGTGATGATAGGGGCCAATGGAAACTGACTGCGGAATGTAAGCTTCAGGCTTCTCAAACAATAACTCTCTTGACACATTAAACACCGACACCGACGCACATAATTCCTTCTCCTCCTCCTGTTCTTCTAGTTCATTGAGGCGTTCCTTAATTTGAATAACCCAACTATCGCCATGGATCTTCATTTGAGTAACCGAACTATCGCCATGGATCTTCATTTGAGTCACCCAACTATCGCCATGGATCTTCACTTGAACCGCGTCCGCGTTGGTGTTGCTTGCCATGTTCTGATATTAGAGAAAACAACGCACACAAATGTTTTGATATTGGAGGAAAGAACCCACACAAATGTTCCGAAATATATCTATGAGTTCAGTGACTGTGCAGCATTATATGGAGTAGTTCATTTGGTGAAGGCAGTGGTCCTGTTCTATAATGTACGTTATGGAATCATGGATCGATAACATGTCATAGAATCATGGATGAAATAATCAAATTAGAATTTGAAGTACAAAGTGTCACTCACTGGTGAAATTCTATTATACTGGCTTATTGTAATCATTTTGATATCTATTAAAATAATATATATCAGAACTATTTAGGAATCAAATTATTAAAACAGGAAAAATATTTTAGTGCTAGTTATAAATTTATATTAAAATAACTTTTAAAAATAAAAAAATATATATTTATTAATTTTTGAAGATTTATATTTATATAAAAAATATTTATAGTTTTGATAATGTTTATTATAAATTGGGCTAGAGTATATTTTAAAATTGTAAAGTTTGTTTTATAGGGATCACCACAAGGTTATTTAAGTGCTGTTGTTTTCTTTGAATAAAGGTGATGTTGTGGTTTTTTTTTAATAAAGGTGAGGAGTCAGCCTTCTAAAGAGTCAGCTTTAGAAGAGTCAGCTTTTTGATGTTATTCTAGGTGGACTGCTTTTCCTTGAATAAAAGTGATGAGTCAGCCTTTTCATTCAATAAAAATTGTCTTTACAAGTTAGCCTTTTCATTGAATAAAAATTGTCTTTACTACTAATTTGACAACTGACTTATAACAATTTTTCCCCTATGCAAAAAAATAATTAAAAAAAATGTTTGAAAATAAAAAATTATTCATTTATTAATTTTCTTAAAATAAAAAACTATTTATTTATTTATTTTTGAGATGATTTTTAATTGGTAGTGAATATGGAATAGCTAGTTTAAAATCCATTTATCAACCAAATAATATTTTAAAATAAAATAGAATTATATCAAAATCATTATTGCACACGTAAAAAATAAATGTCCACAAATAATATTATTGAACTTATGCAGGATTAATTTATTTGTTGAACCTATACAGATGATGAGTTCTCAATTCTGATGTTCACATGTGAACGCTGCATTATTCTCATGTCACCATTGTGTCTATTGAGTCGAAAGCCGTATTCAGCGCTTCAAATGCTTTTGCCGAAATTGAACCACGCTCGTGTCTGTCTGTGTCTCTGGGTCGAAAGGCGTATTCATGAGCGTACGAGACATGCCATTGAATTCAGACAAAAATTGAGACGTTGAGATGCATGTTCGCTCTCCATTCAATTCCTCTATAAGGAGGAGATAGATGCATGTTCGCTATGCATTCAAGTCACAGGCAATCATACTAAAATATATTCTGATTATTCTGTCACTATACAGGTGACGAGTGCTCAATTCTGATGTTCACATGTGAACGCTGCATTATTCTCATGCCACCATTGTGTCTATTGAGTCGAAAGCCGTATTCAGCGCTTCAAATGCTTTTGCCAAAAATTGAACCACTCACGCGTCACTCTGTGTCTCTGAGTCGAAAGCCGTATTCATTAGCGTAAGAGACCGGCCATTGAATTACGAGTCACACTTTATATTCAGACAAAAATTGAGACGTTGAGATGCATGTTCGCTATGCATTCAAGTCACAGGCAATCATACTAAAATATATTCTGAATATTCTGTCACTATACAGGTGACGAGTGCTCAATTATGATGTTCACATGTGAAAGCTGCATTATTCTCATGCCACCATTGTGTCTATTGAGTCGAAAGTCGTATTCAGCACTTCAAATGCTTTTGCCGAAAATTGAACCACTTACGCGTCACTCTGTGTCTCTGAGTTGAAAGCCGTATTCATTAGCGTACGAGACCGGCCACTGAATTACGAGTCACACTTTATATTCGAACAAAAATTGAGACGTTGAGATGCATGTTCGCTATCCATTCAATTCCTCTGTAAGTCCTCTGTAGGGAGGAGATAGATGCATGTTCGCTATCCATTCAAGTCATAGGCAATCATACTAAAATACATTCTGATTATCCTGTCACTATACAGGTGACGAGTGCTCAATTCTGATGTTCACATGTGAACGTTGCATTATTCTCATGTCACCATTGGGTCTATTGACTCCAAAGCCGTATTCGGCGTCTCAATTGCTTTTGCCAAAAATTGAATTACTCAGACTCATGTCTGTCTCTCTCTCTCTGAGTCAAAAGTGGTATTCAGCGCTTCAAATGCTTTGGCCAAAAATTGAACCACTCTCGTAGCATCCCTCCTCAGCTGCAATGAACAACCTTCAATATGAAAAACAAATTGCCCCACAAAATATTATGGATTTAAAACACTCCCAAACCTATGATACATAAATCTAGAACCTGCAAGGATCTACCAACGTATAAAAAATGAACATTAAAACGCTTAGGAAAAATTAAATAACACTCTTTTTCCCACCATAATTAAGCTCATCTTCCAAATATACTTATATTGAATTTTTGATATTAATATATAATTTTAGTAATAATAATAATAATAATTTGTTAATATTAAATTTAATAATATAATAGATAATTATAATAATATTACATCAAAATGAAACATCTGATTATTCTGTCACTATACAGGTGACCAGTGCTCAATTCTGATGTTCACATGTGAACGCTGCATTATTCTCATGTCACCATTGTTATTCTCAGAAAGGCTACATGAGCGCTTAAACGCTCCAAATATTTTTGCCGAAAATTGAACCACGGTCGTGTCTCTCTGAGTGGAAAGCAGTATTCATGAGCGTGACGAGACAGGTCATTTAATTACGAGTCACACTTTATATTCAGACAAAATTGGGACGTTGAGATGCATGTTCGCTATCCATTCAAGTGATGGGGCCAGCCCATGTGGTCCCGCCTGTAAGGCCTCCGAGCTACAGTGCGACAGGCGCGGGCGGGCGATCGTGCACGAGGGCGCGGGCGGGCACACGGGCGCGCGGGCAAGCGGGAGTACGACGAGCTGCGACATTGGTGCGATGATCGTACACGTTAAATGTGACGAAATGCGACGATATGGAGCGTGTGGAAAAATGGCCAAGTGTTAGTACACTTGAGCTTATATGGGAGTTTATATGCATATTATATGAAAATAATATGAACATATTATATGCGATATGAACATATTATATGTGAATAAAATATAATATAATCAAGCCACATGTAAAGGGGATATGTGAACATACGACAAAAGAATATAATGGACCACATACGAAAGGTTTATATGCGTGGAATAAAGTATAATGAAAGCCGACATATGGAATAATCCTTAAGGGATGTTCATATTGATATTTGAGTAGTCGGCCTAAGGCTTAACGCATGGATGATATGCATATAAGTAGAAGATGGTTGCTCCTCATTTGGAACAAGGACATTTGCTCAAGATCTTCGCATAAAGGGGTAAAAGAAGTGCGCAGTCTTAGGTGGGTGAATGCGCATATCTCATGCGCATTGGGCTTGAAGGAAGTGCGCAGTTTATCCTAGTTGAAGGTTGGCAAAGAGTGCCATTGCGAGTGGATTCTTGTACCCAGTTTTATGCAGGTTTTGTAGGGAGGTTGAGTGGCTCGGGTGAGCACTCTCTCTTGTGCAAGGGTGCATGGAATGTTGTAAAAGGGAGGTGGCCTATCTTTTGTAAAAATTGGTTAAGTGTGAGACTTGGTTCAACCAAGACACACTTGTTGTAAAATCTGATATTCTTGACATAATATTATTGTTGGGCAGACTGTTCGGGGAGTTGCCCCTCCCCTTTACACTTGTATTGTTCTCGGTTTATTGTTGATGGTTAATGAATAAGAATGTTCTCTGTTGAAGTATAAAGGATAATATTTTATTCGGTTATAAGAACATAAGTTAAGTATGTTCATGTTGGAATAGGCGTAGCCCATAAACGTTAGTATTGTTAAAAAGAAAGCGTTCGGTGGTGCCGCACCTCGCTACAAGCGGTTGGAAGACCACCGCAGGTGTAGGGGCGTGACAGTTGGTATCAGAGCTCGGTTGGAGCTGGTGACAGATGAAGATTTCTATCTTACAGAGATTGGGTTATACATCCTTGAAAGAATTCGGAAGAAGTCTACTTGAAGAGTCAGAAAGAGTAACACAAGAATTTGACGAATGTGGCAATAGGATGTTTGAAACAAAGAATACTCTCCGTACCTTGATTAAGGAAGGGATTTCTGATATGGAGAAAGCTCTTCAACTTGCAAAGGAAATAGAGTTAATTGAAGCTGAATTCGAGAGGCTCAAGATAAGAAAGAAGGAATTGGGACATCTCATGGCCTTGAAGAAGGAAGCTGAGGAAGAACTTCTTCAACTCGGTTGGACAATGGAGCAAGGTGAAGGTGTAGATTGTGCCATCAAGGAAGAGGAAGTCGTGATGGTCGAGGATGTTGAAGACATGACTACGATGAGGGATGAACTTGAGGCTGATCAATTTGAACCAGGATCGTGCAGTTTGTCAACATGTATGGATGAGGTCACTCACATGGAGGAGCCTCATGATGATGAAGTAAGTATTGGTACTTGTGTTTCATTTGGGCATTTGGGAGATGGACCGTGTGCAGGAAAGGGCAAAGTCGGTTTGCCAAGGCAAGGAGACATCTTACCATGGATGACTATGATGGAACCTTGTATGGAAAAGCAAGGATTGTCAACTATTGCAGAGCTTGTTGGGGCTACTTGTGACCTTATGGTTGAAGGTGCATAGGCCCTTGACAAGGGTGGGACTTGATGATCGTTGTGGAGGATTGGGTCATGCTTTAGCCACTTTGGCTAAGTGCCCAGCATGACTCATGGACAAAATGAGGAGGGCACACACTTGAGATGTTTTGGGTGGACTTCTCATGGCCGAGACCAAGAGGTAGTCTTGGTGGACACTTTGGTGGAGGAGCCATGGTGAAGGGACTCATGACATGATGATGGGATGGTTGAGTGACCGAGTTCACTAAACCGAAGATTGAAAGACTTGGATGGACTTGTGAGCAGCTATGAAGTATTCCTACTACATGGGGAGCTGAGGCATTTTGTATGCTTGCTGAGGTGTTGGTTGGGGATGGTTTATGGATCTCATGATGACATGAGATTGTTGTGACTTTTAGGGACTTCATGTACGGTGGACTTAGAGGATCTGATGCATTGAGGAGTTGAGGTCAGGTGACTTTGATGCAGTATGGGATGCATACTTTCAAAGTACATGTATGGGCATGGCTTGGAAGAGTGACTTGATGTAGAGGATCGGTATGAGGAACTTTGGAGTGATGGAGTTACAACGATGATGATGATGATGATGCTTTGGTGATACACATGAGCATGGATTATGGAGATACATACCTTGGTATGATGAGCTTGGTGGCAGTGGTCACTAGGCCGGGACATAGTGGGGAAAGAGTCTCTACATATGTTGCAAGGATGTTTGCCTTGTGTAGAAAGGTCGACATCCTCAATGATGATCTTGGTGGAGAGCTACCGAGATGGTATGTTGTCGGGGACGACAACGATTTCAGGTGGAGGAGAATGTAAGGCCTCCGAGCTACGGTGCGACAGGCGCCGGGCGGGCGATCGTGCACGAGGGCGCGGGCGGGCACACGGGCGCGCGGGCAAGCGGGAGTACGACGAGCTGCGACATTGGTGCGACGATCATACGCGTTAAATGTGACGAAATGCGACGATAAGGAGCGTGTGCAAAAATGGCTAAGTGTTAGTACACTTGAGCGTATATGGGAGTTTATATGCATATTATATGAAAATAATATGAACATATTCTATGCGATATGAACATATTATATGTGAATAAAATATAATATAATCAAGCCACATGTAAAGGGGATATGTGAACATACGACAAAATAATATAATGGACCACATACGAAAGGTTTATATGCGTGGAATAAAGTATAATGAAAGTCGTCATATGGAATAATCCTTAAGGGGTGTTCATATTGATATTTGAGTAGTCGGCCTAAGGCTTAACGCATGGATGATATGCGTATAAGTAGAAGATGGCTGCTCCTCATTTGGAACAAGGACATTTGCTCAAGATCTTCGCATAAAGGGGTAAAAGAAGTGCGCAGGCTTAGGTGGGTGAATGCGCATATCTCATGCGCATTGGGCTTGAGGGAAGTGCGCAGTTTATCTTAGTTGAAGGTTGGCAAAGAGTGCCATTGCGAGTGGATTCTTGTACCCAGTTTTATGCAGGTCTTGTAGGGAGGTTGAGTGGCTCGGGTGAGCACTCTCTCTTGTGCAAGGGTGCATGGAATGTTGTAAAAGGGAGGTGGCCTGTCTTTTGTAAAAATTGGTTAAGTGTGAGACTTGGTTCAGCCAAGACACACTTGTTGTAAAATCTGATATTCTTGACATAATATTATTGTTGGGCAGACTGTTCGGGGAGTTTCCCCTCCCCTTTACACTTGTATTGTTCTCGGTTTATTGTTGATGGTTAATGAATAAGAATGTTATCTGTTGAAGTATAAAGGATAACATTTTATTTGGTTATAAGAACATAAGTTAAGTATGTTCATGTTGGAATAGGTGTAGCCCATAAACATTAGTATTGTTAAAAAGAAAGCGTTCGGTGGTGCCACACCTCGCTACAAGAAGTTGGAAGACCACCGCAGGTGTAGGGGCGTGACACCGCCACTCCCAAGTGGATGTGTAATGCTCCTATGAACCGAACAGTATACAATTGATTTGGTAATAAATTCAGATTGATTTACAATCGACTTGGGTTAGGTATGTACTGTGGTGGTCTTATCAGCGGACAACTGTCCCTCCTCGAGATCCTGGAAAGTTACTCGGCTTGGGTTTTACCCTGTTCGTGCCCTTTGGGTTATTATTGTTACTTGGTTGTTTAGCTCTGCAGTCTCTTCGATTTTCCTTTGTATTTGTTTTATTGTCTGCGGAGAAAACACAATGTGGTACTTGCCTGCTCGGTTAACTGTATAGCAAATGTTTGGTTGCGGTTCTGTTGTTCCAGGTCCGGCCTGTATGCCTCGACTGTCTGGTGTCGCTTGGGTAAGTTCGACTACTGTATTGTTTATATGTTTGTTCCTTTGTCGTTTGGCGTTTTCCACTGGCGTTGATGTTTGTCATGGTATTGTCTGTTCGTTTCCCTCAAGAGTCCATGTTTATTTCAGCATTATAAGTTAATGGCATTCTGGTTACAGTCTCGATTCGTCAGCCTCCAAGTTCGATGGGTTTCACGGCTTGCCCTGTTCGGCTCTCTGCTAACTCAATTGGTAAGTTCTCGTTCTCTGCCAGACTTCTTCTCCACTGCTTATTTAGACTCTAATAGCTCGGCTCCTCTGTGAGGAGGGTTCATCCGTTTGAGGGTTTTGCTTTGCAATTGCGGCTCACCTTCAGGTATTATTTCTCGTTCACTCTCTCAGCATTTTCCATTCCAATTTCTTAGTTTCTCGCTTTCCTTCAAGGGTTGGTAACTAACCCTTCCTCCTTTCATCCCTATGCAGGTGGAGCCGTTCGCTGGGTCGAATGCATTGGGCTTCTGGCCATTCTGGATATCTTCAGGGTAGAATTGTTTTTTTTTCTTGTCTGTAATGGATTCTTGTATGGGTCGTTGGTTTGGTTGTTGGCTACTATAGTGAATAGTTCTCACCACGGCTTTTTGTCATGACCCTGTCAAACCCTAGGCTTGTGAACTGGGTAGGGTTTGAAGCTACGTTGAACACTAATTTGTATGCTGAGATGGACAATTAATAATTATATTTATGCTGAGATGGATTGTTAATTGTATGTGGAAAGAAAATCTTGAGTCGCCTTACAGTTTCGTTTGCATACCTGGAAAATGTATTTGTCTGGGCACTGTAACTCATGACCAGTGTTGGTTGATGTCACCTCTCGTTTGTTTATTTGTCCTTCCACTGGTTCGAAGTCTGTCAAGAACATATAATAGGTTTTGTACATGAAGGAAAAATAAAATATAAGCACAGCATGGAATTGTACAGTCTCTATTTTTTAGGACGCATGTAAGAGTTGTTTGTGCACTGAAAAACAAGATGTATATATTTATTTATGTTCTTCTTTTTCTCTTTCCCTCCCAAACCCCTATGGGCTTGCCTTCCCTCGTTTTTGTATCATTGTTCTCAAGCAGTTGGATAACTGTTGTCAGTTGTTCAATTATCAATTACATCAGTTATTTCATATTTGACATTTATGCATGGCTAGCTTGTTTCCCTATGTTTGTTTTTACAATAGTATATAATTGTTCAGCGACTAATGATTCTAACTAATATTATTGTTCCTAATTAGAACTCGTTACAGTATTCTAGGCATTTTTAAACAGAAACAAAAAACAACAGATAATAAAAATAATTAAAAATAAAGAAGAAACAGACATGTTGTCTGTTCTGCGAGAGTTCTCTGTCCTTCTCAGAAACCATGCCACCCTTCTTTCTATCTCTGCCCTGTTAACCAGATGCTCCTGCATCAGGCTTCCGGGGTAAAAGAAATTTCATGGCTCCGTTCCATGAGTTCCTCCACCGAATAACCAGCCTTCTGAATCTGTGCCGCGTCGAGCCACGAGTTGTCCTCCATTGGACAGTCTCTCCACTTGACGAAGTAACGCAGATATTCCTTCCTGCGCGTCTTCTTGGCTACCTGGGTGCTGAGGATCCCTTCAATCTCATGGGTCCGGGCCGAAGGTAACTGTTTCTTCCAAGAACTGCTTTCTAATTGGGTGTCCCATTCTGGCTGTACTGCACTATCATCCTCTGCTTGGGCATTATATGGGAACAAATCCGCCACATTAAAAATAGGTGATATGCCTATGTCCGGTGGCAGCTGAATCTCGTAATCGTTGGCTGAAAATTTTCGTAGGATCCTTCATGGACCAATTTTCTTATATTTTAACTTATTATATGTGCCTTTAAGAAACCGTTCCCGGCGCAGATGCGCAAGGACCTCGTCTCCAACATTAAAATGCACCTCTCGTTGTTTTGAGTGTGCTTGCTGCTTGTATTTCTGTACGCTGTCCTGCAACCTTAGTTTGACTTTTTCATGAAGCTCGCTCATTGCTTCTACAAAATCTTCCCCATCCACGCTTCTCCATTCCAGCTTTCCCAAATCGCGCAGTTCATGTATTCCTCGAGGATGCATGCAATAAAAAATCTGAAATGGGCTAAGTCTGGTGCTACGATTGGGTGAATCGTTATAAGCGAATTCCGCCTGGGCAAGAGATCGATCCCATAATCGTGAATTTTCTCCAGTCAAACTCCGTAATAAATTCCCCAAGCTCCTATTCACCACCTCCGTTTGGTCATCAGTCTGCGGATGATACGCAGAGCTGAAATTCAATTGCGTGCCCAACTTTTTCCACAGGGTGCGCCAAAAGTGTCATGTGAACTTTACGTCCCTGTCTGAAATGATAGTTTTGGGTAGGCCATGTAATCTAACAACTTTCGTGAAAAACAGGTGTGCCACGTACGTGGCGTCACTAGTTTTCCGACAAGGAATAAAATGAGCCATTTTTGAAAATCTATCTACCACCACCATTACCGAATCATACCCCCGTTGTGTTCTAGGTAGTCCGAGAACAAAGTCAATGCTGACCGAGTCCCATGGCCTGCTTGGAACGAGTAGTGGTGTCTAAAGTCCAGTATTCTGACTATGTCCCTTTGACAGTTGGTAGACTTTACACCTGTTTACCAATATTTTTACATCCCTGCTCATTTTGGGCCAATAATAAAAATGTCCGAGTTGCTCCAAAGTTTTGTTGATTCCGAAATGTCCCGCTAATCCACCACTATGCTTCTCCCATACTATATTCTCCCTCATTGAACAGTCCGAGATACATAACTGCCCACCTCGGAACAATAATACTTCCTGTAAATTATATTCTAACCATGGGCTTGCGTTTCTCAGTACGTGATTTTGACAGGCTTCAAAAGCTTCCTTGAAATCTGTGTCCGTCTGATAAAAATCTTTCAGATGTTTGAATCCCATCACCTGTATGCTGCTTTCCTGTAGGAGCAAGGCTCTCCTGCTCAAAGCATCTGCCACTTTGTTGGCTTGCCCACTTATGTGTTTTAACACAAAAGTAAAACTCTGCAAATATTCTACCCACTTGGCGTGCTTATGGTTTACTTGCGCTGCTGCATTACTTATTGTAATGCCGAATTATCAGAAAACAAAACGAATTCGTTGCCCAGGGTAGTGTCTCCAATGTTTTAAAGCTTGGACCACTGCATAAAATTCCTTGTTATGAGGAATATATTTGCCGACCCTCATTTAGTTTTTCACTAAAAAATGCCACTGGTCTGTCTTCTTGACTGAGCACGGCGCCATTGCTGTTCCACTTGCGTCACATCGAACCTGGAAAATTTTACTAAAATCGGGCAGTCTCAAGATTGGCCTCTCTGTGATCTTCCGCTTCAAAAGCTGAAAACTGTCTTCTGCCGCCTTGGTCCAGCAAAAAGGTTGACTTGCCTTTTTTATGGTCTCTAACATTGGTGCGCAGATTTCGCTGAATTTTCTAATAAATTTCCGATATAAACTTGCCAGTCCATGAAAACTACGTACCTCAAATA